>JAUJPP010000012.1:24939842-25517342 GCA_030562195.1 Nipponacmea schrenckii | reverse complement strand
GAGTGAGTAAGTAGAGTGACTGAAAATAAGTGACTTAGTGAGTGAGTAAGTAAAGTAAGTGACTGAGTGAGTAAGTGAGTGAGTGACTGAGTGAGTGAGGAGTGAAGAAGACGTGAGTGAAGTCGAGTAAGTGAGTGACTGAGTAAGTGATTAGTGAGTGAGTCTTAAGTGAGGGGGACTGAGTGAGTAAGTGACTGACTGAGTAAGTGAGTGAGTAAGCGACCAAGGGAGTAAGTGAATGAGTAAGTGAGGCTGTGACTGAGGGAGTAAGTGACTGAGTGAGTCAGTTAATGAGTGACTGAGCTTAAAAATGAGTGGTTTAGTGAGTGAGTGAGCGAGTTGGTGAGTGAGTTGGTGAGTGAGTGAGGGAGTGAGTAAGTGTCTGAGTAAGTGAATGAGTGAGTGGGTGGGTGAGTGATTTAGTGAGTGAGTTGGTGAGTGATTGAGTAAGTGACTGAGTGAGGGAGTGAGTAAGTAAGTGATAGAGTGAGTTTTAGTGAAAAATTAGTGATTCATTGAGTGAGTGGATTAGTGGTGAGTGAATGGTGAGTGAGCTAAAAATGAGTGGGAGAGTAATTGAGTGATTGAGTGGTTGGGTGAGTGATTGATTGATGAGTGAGTGAGTGAGTGAGTGAGTGGTGTGAGTTAGTTTTACTGAAAAAAATGGGCGATTAGTGAGTGAGTGAGTGAGCGAGGTAGTGAGTATGCGAGTGAGTGAGTAAGTGGCTGTGTGAGTAAGTGAGTGTGAGTTTTAATGAAAAATTAGTGATTCAGTGAGTGATTTAGTGGTGAGTAAATGGTGAATGAGCTGGAAATAGAGTGATTTAGTGAGTGAGTGACTGAGTTGGTGAGTGAGCTGAAAAATGAGTGAGTGGTGAGTGATTGGATGAGTGAGTGAGTGATTAGGCGAGTGAGTGATTAGGCGAGTGAGTGATTAGGCGAGTGAGTGAATGACTAAGTGACTGTGTGAGTAAGTGAGTGTGTGATTGAGTTTTAGTGAAAAATTAGTGATTCAGTGAGTGACTTAGTGGTGAGTACGTGGTGAGTGAGCTGAAAAATGAGTGATTTAGTGAGTGAGTGACTGAGTTGGTATGTGAGCTGAAAAATGAGTGAGTGGTGAGTAATCGGATGAGTATGTGAGTGAGTGAGTGATTAGGCAAGTGAGTGATTAGGCGAGTGAGAGAATGACTAAGTGAGTATGTGAGTTAGTTTTACTGAAAAAAATGAGTGAATTAGTGAGTTAGTGAGCGAGGTAGTGAGTGAGTGAGTGAGTGAGTAAGTGACTGTGTAAGTAAGTGAGTTTTAGTGAAAAATTAGTGATTCAGTGAGTGACTAAGTGGAGAGTAAATGGTAAATGAGCTGAAAAATGAGTGATTTAGTGAGTGAGTGACTGAGTTGGTGAGTGAGCTGAAAAATGAGTGAGTGAGTGGTAAGTGATTAGGCGAGTGAGTGATTAGGCGAGTGAGTCTTTAGGCGAGTGAGTGATTAGGCGAGTGAGTGAATGACTAAGTGACTGTGTGAGTAAGTGAGTGTGTGATTGAGTTTTAGTGAAAAACTAGTGATTCGGTGAGTGACTTAGTGGTGAGTACGTGGTGAGTGAGCTGAAAAATGAGTGATTTAGTGAGTGACTGAGTTGGTAAGGGAGCTGAAAAATGAGTGAGTGAGTGGTGAGTGATTGGATGAGTATGTGAGTGAGTGAGTGATTAGGCGAGTCAGTGATTAGGCGAGTGAGTGAATGACTAAGTGAGTATGTGAGTTAGTTTTACTGAAAAAAATGAGTGAGCGAGGTAGTGAGTGACTGAGTGAGTAAGTGACTGTGTGAGTAAGTGAGTTTCAGTGAAAATTTAGTGATTCAGTGAGTGACTTAGTGAGTAAGTGACTGTGTGAGTAAGTGAGTTTCAGTGAAAATTTAGTGATTCAGTGAGTGACTTAGTGGTGAGTGAATGCTGAGTGATCTGAAAAATGAGTGAGTGATCAGGTGAGTGATTTAGTGAGTGAGTGAGTTGGTGAGTGGGTGAGTGAGTGACTGAGTGAGGGACTGAGTGAGTAAGTAACTGAGTGAGTTTTAGTGAAAAATTAGTGATTCATTGAGTGAGTGGCTTAGTGGTGAGTGAGCTAAAAAATAAGTGATTTAGTGTGTGAGTTAGTAAGTTGGTGACTGAGCTGAAAAATAAGTGGGTGAGTAATTGAGTGATTGGATGGTTGGATGAGTGATTGGATGAGTGAGTGAGTGATTAGGCGAGTGAGTGAGTGACTAAGTGAGTATGTGATTGAGTTTTACTGAAAAATGAGTGAGCGCGGTAGTGAGTGAGTGCGTGAGTGACTGAGTGAGTTGGTGAGTAACCTGAAAATTGAATGAGTGGGTGGGTGAGTAATAGTAAATGAGTGAGTTGTGAGTGATTGGATGAGTGAGTGAGCGAGGTAGTGAGTGAGTAACTGAATGAGTAAGTAAGTGTGTGAGTGAGTTTTAGTGAAAAATTAGTGATTCAGTGAGTGAATGACTTAGTGGTGAGTGAATGGTGAGTGAGCTGAAAAATGAGTGAGTGGTGAGTGAGTTGGTGAGTTAGCTGAAAAATGAGTGAGTGTGAGTGAGTAAGTGAGGAGTGAGGTGATTGAGTGAGTGTGAGTGATTGGATGAGTGAGTGAGTGAGTGAGTAGAGCGAGTAGTGTGTGAGTGGTGAGTGAGTAAGTGAATGAGTAGAGTGAGTATGTGAGTTAGTTTTAGTGAAAAATAGTGATTCGTGAGTAATTAGTTAGTGATAGTGAGTGAGTGAGTGATAGTGAGTGGAGTGACTGAGGGAGTGAGTAAGTGACAAAATAGTAGTGATTGAGTGAGTGAGTAAGTGAAAAATTAGTGATTCAGTAAGTGATGACTTAGTGGTGAGTGAGCTGAAAAATGAGTGAGTAAGTGAGTGAGTGAGTGAGTAGTGAATGAGTAAGTGACTGAGTGAGTTTTAGTAAGTGATGAGTGAGTAAGTGACGGAGTAAGTGATTGAGTGAGTAAGTGAGTGAGTGGCGAGTAAGTGACTGAGTAAGTGACTGAGTGAGTAAGTGGCTGAGTGAGTTAGTCGCTGAGTGAGTAAGTCAATGAGTGAGTGGTCGCTAAGTGAGTTAGTTTTAGTGAAAAATGAGTGATTCTGTGAGTAATTCAGTTAGTGAGTAAATGAGTGAGTGAGTGAGTAAGTGACTAAGTGAGTAAGTGACTGAGGGAGTGAGTAAGTGACAAAATGAGTAAGTGACTGAGTTAGTGAGTAAGTGAAAAATTAGATGTTCAGTAAGTGAGTGACTTAGTGGTGAGTGAGCTTAAAAATGAGTGATTAAGTGAGTGAGTTGATGAGGAAAATGAGTAAGTGATTCTGTGAGTGAGTTTGAGTGATTAAGTGAGTGAATGATGAAGTGATGGAGTGATGGAGTGATTCAGTGAATGAGTGAGTGAGTGAGTAAGTGAGCGAGCGAGCGAGTAAGTGACTGAGTGAGTAAGTGATTGTGTGAGTAAGTGAGTGTGTGAGTGAGTTTTAGTGAAAAAAATAGTGAATCAGTAAGTGATTGACTTAGTGGTGAGTGAGCTTAAAAATGTGTGATTTAGTAAGTGAATTTTAGTGAAAAATTAGTGATTCAGTGAGTGAGTGGCTTAGTGGTGAGTGAATGGTGAGTGAGCTAAAAAATAAGTAATTTAGTGTGTGAGTAAGTTGGTGAGTGGGCTGAAAAATGAGTGGGTGAGTAATTGAGTGATTGATTGAGTGGTTGCGTGAGTGATTGGATGAGTGAGTGATTAGGCGCGTGAGTGAGTGATTAGGCGAGTGACTAAGTGAGTATGTGAGTGAGTTTTACTGAAAAAATAGTGATTTAGTTAGTGAGTGAGCTCGGTAGTGAGTGAGTGAGTGCGTGAGTGAGTAGGTGACTGAGTGAGTTGGTGAGTGAGCTGAAAAATGAGTGGGTGAGTAATTGAGTGATTGAGTGAGTGGGTGGTGAGTGATTGAGTAAGTTGTGAGTGATTGGATGAGTGAGTGAGCGAGGTAGTGAGTAAGTAAGTGTGTTTTAGTGAAAAATTATTGATTCAGTGAGTGAATGACTGAGTGGTGAGTGAACGGTGAGTGAGCTGAAAAATGAGTGAGTGAGTGAGTGAGTTGGTGAGTTAGCTGAAAATGTGTGAGTGAGTGAGTAATTGAGTGATTAAGTGGTTGGGTGATTGAGTGAGTGGTGAGTGTTTGGATGAGTGAGTGAGTGAGTTATTAGGCGCGTGAGTGAATGACTAAGTGAGTATGTGAGTTAGTTTTACTGAAAAAAATGAGTGATTTAGTGAGTGAGTGAGCGAGGGAGGTAGTGAGTGAGCGAGTGATTGCGTGAGGGCTCATTATTGTCTACGAATATGATATTTTAACCTCAAACTACGTGGTATTTTCAGCTTCAAAATTGACTCATAAAATGTATAATTATAAGCTTAAAAATGAGGTTATATATAGTCTGTTGAGCTGAAAAAATGGCTCATATTAGTAGATTTTGAGGGTTTCACTTATATTTGCTTGTCTACTAAATGGGCCCATAGTATGGACAACTTTAAGCTTAAAATTCAGCTATTATTACGTGGACTTTTGAGCTTGAAAATGAACCTATTATACGTGGCTTTTTGAGCTTAACAATAAGCTCACATAAAGAAGTCTTATATTAACAAGTCCTATAGGCTTAAAAATGGGCTCATATCAGGGAAAATTTTGTGCTTAAAATAGAGCCCATATTAGGGACAATTGTGAGCTTAACTTTGAGCTGATATAAAGTGGTATTTTGAGCTAGAAAATGACCTAATATACATGGCATTTTGAGCATAAAAATGAGCTCACATAAAGTAATCTTATATTAACAAGTCCTATGAGCTGAAAATCGGCTCATAAAATTGAGCTCATTTAGTGGTCTTTAAAGCTTAAAATTGAGCTCACAATAAGTGGTTTTTACCTCGAAAATATACCTATAATACATGACATTGTGAGCTTAAAAGGAACTCATATCAGGGAAAATTTTGAGAATAAAAAAGATCCCATATTAGGGACAATTTAATAATAACTTATATAAAGACGTCTTCTGAGCTGACAAATGGGCTAATAGATTTTTTTAGCTTAAGTAGGGCCTATATTAAGGACAATTTGAGCTTAAAATTGAGCTCATATTAGGTGGCATTTTCAGCTTAAAATGAGCTGATAAAAGAAGACTTATTAGTGGACAAATGCGTTAATATAAGGTGCTTTTTTAAACTTAAAATATGGCCCATAAGGATCAATTTTGAGCTTAAAATTTAGCTGATATTAGGTGGTCTTTTGAGCTCGAAAATGGACTCGTAACAATTGGAATTTTGAACTTATAAAGAGCTCTAGAAGAAGTCTTATGAGTTGACAAATTGGCTCATATTCAGGACTTTTCTTTAGCTTAAAATTAAGCTCACAATTAGTGGTCTTTAAAGCTTGAAAATAGAAACATAATACATGGCACTTTGAGCTTAAATTGAGCTTATATAAATTAGTCTTATGAGCTGACAAATGGGCTCATATTAAGTCGTATGAGCTTAAAAAGGACCCATTTTGAGCTTTAAATTAAGCTCATATTAGATTTTTTTGAGCTGGAATATGGACCCATATGGACTCGGCATTTTAAGCTTAAAATGGAGTTCATATTTAATAGTCTTTTGAGCTTGAAAATGGGCTCAAATTAGGGACTATATTGAGCTTAAAATCGAGCTCATAATAGCTGGTCTTTTGAACTCCAAAATGGACCCATAATACGTGGCATTTTGAGCTTAAAAATGAGCTCGTATAAAGAGGTCTTGTGAACTGACAAATGAGCTCACACTTAAAAATGGGCTCATATTGTGGACAATTTTAAGCTTAAAAATGAGCTAAAAATAGGTGGTATTTTGAGCTCGAAAATGGACCCATAATACGTGGCATTTGAGCTTAAAAATGAGCTTATATATAGAGGTCTTACGAACTGAAAAATGGGCCCATATTCAGTCCTATGAAATTGAAAACGGCCTCATATTAGGTGCTTTTTGAAGCTTAAAAATAAACCCATATTATGAACAATTTTGAGCTTAAAATTGACCAATAATACGTGGTATTTTGAGCTTATTATAGGTTGTCTCTTGAGCTTGAAATTGGACCCATTAAAATGAGCGAGTAACTGAGTAGCTGAGTGAGTGAGTAAGATAGTGACTGGATAACTGAGTGAGTGAGTAAGTAAGATAGTGAATGAGTAACCGAGTAAGCGAGTAAGATAGTAACTTAGTAATTAACTGAGTGAGTGAGCGAGTGACTGACTGAGTAACGGAGTGAGTGATTAAGTGAGTAAGTTAGTGACTGAGTAACTGAGTAAATGAGTAAGTAATTAACTGAATGATAAAATGAGTAGGTGAGTAAGTAGGTAAGTTAGTGACCATGTAATTAACATGACTGAGCGAGTGACAGAGTAACTGAGTAACTAAGCAAGTGAGTGAGTGAGTAAGCTAGGGCTTAGTAATTGGGTGAGTAAGTGAGTTAGTGAGTGAATGAGTGGGTGAGTGAGTGAGTGAGTGAGTGAGTGAATGAGTGATTGGGTGATTGAGTGAATGAGCTAGTGACTAAGTGATCAAGTGATTAACTGAGTGATTGAGTGCGTGAGTGAGTGAGTAAGTGACTGGGTGACTGAGTAGGTGAATGAGTGAATGAATGAGCAAGTGATAAAGTTAGTGCCTAAGAAATTGAGTAAGTGAGTGAGTAAGTGAGTGGTTAATAGAGTGAGTAAGTGAGCGACTGAGTGACTGAGTAAGCGAGCTAGATAGTGACTTAGTAATTAACTGAGTGAATGAGTGAGTGAGTGACCAAGTAATTTACTGAGTGGGTGGGTGAGTGAGTGACTGACTGAGTAACTGAGCAAGTGAGTAGGTTAGTGACTAAGTAATTACCTGAGTGATTAAATGAGTAGGTAAGTAAGTTAGTTAGTGACCATGTAATTAACTAAGTGAGTGAGTGAGTAGGTGAGCGACTGGCTGAGTAACTTAGCAAGTGAGTGAGTGAGTAAACTAGGGGCTTAGTTATTGGGTGAGTGAGTAAGTGAGTTAGTGAGTAAATGAGTGAGTAAGTTGGTGAATAAGTGAGTGAGTTAGTGACCAAGTAACTAACTTAGCGAGTGAGTGATTAGGTGAGTGAGAAAGTGAATGGGTGCGTGAGTAGGTGAGAAGGTGAGTGAGTGAGTGAGTAAATGAGTGATTAACTGATCGAATGAGTAAGTTTGTTTGTGAGTGATTGAGTAAGTGAGTAGGTGAGTGCCCAAGTAATTAACTGAGTGAGTCGGTGAGTAAGAAGTTGAGTGAGTGAGTAGGAAGGTGAGAAGGTGAGTGAGTGAGTTAATGAGTGAGTAACTGAGCAAATGAAAAAGTGAGTGAGTGAGTTTGTGAGTTAGTGACTAAGGAATTGAGTAAGTGAGTGTGTGAGTAAGAGAGTGAGAAAATAAGTGAGAAAATGACTGAGTGATTGATAAGGTGAGTGAGTGAGTGACTGACTGGGTTACTGAGTAAGTGATTGGGTGAATAAATGAGCGAGTGAGAAAGTTACTGAGTAAGCAATTAAGTGAGTGAGTGAGTGAGTGAGTAAATGAGTGAGTAATTGACTGAATAAGTGAGTGAGTTAGTGACTTAGTAATTAACTGGGTGATTGAATGAGTAACTAGGTGAATGTGTACGTGAGTAAATTAGTGACCAAGTAACTAACTAAGTGGGTGAGTGAATAGGTGAGTGAGAAGGTGAGTGGGTGAGTGAGTGGGTGCAAAGTTGAGAGATTGAGTTAATAGTTAGTGAGTAACTGAGCAAATGAAAAAGTTAGTGAGTGATTGAGTGTGTGGTTGAGTGAATAAGTGAGGAGGTTAGTGCCCAAGCAATTAACTGAGTGAGTGAGTGAGTAAGTGGATGTTTGGGTGAGTGAGTGAGTGAGTGAGTGAGTGAGTGAGTGAGTAAGTAAGTAAGTGACTGAGTGATTGAGTGATTGAGTGAGTGAGTGAGTCAGTGAGTCAGTGAGTCAGTGAGTCAGTGACTGGGTGACTGAGTAAGTGAATGAGTGAATAAATGAGCGAGTAAGAAAGTAAGTGATTAAGCAATTGAGTAAGTGAGTTAGTAAGTGAGTAAGCTAGTGACTAAGTAATTTGCTGAGTGATTGAGTGATTGATAAGCGATTAATTAACTGAGTGATGCGTGAGTAGGTGGGTGAGTAAGTAAGGTAGTGACCGAGTATTTAAATGAGTAGGTGAGTGAGACGTTGAGTGAGTGAGTGATTGAGTGAGTGACTGAGCAAATGAAAAAGTTAGTGAGTGATTGAGTGTGTGGTTGAGTGAATAAGTGAGGAGGTTAGTGCCCAAGCAATTAACTGAGTGAGTCGGTGAGTGAGTGAGTGAGTGAGTGAGTGAGTGAGTGGATGTTTGAGTGAGTGAGTAAGTAAGTGACTGAGTGATTGAGTGATTGAGTGATTGAGTGAGTCAGTGAGTGACTGACTGAGTGACTGGGTGACTGAGTAAGTGAATGAGTGAATAAATGAGCGAGTAAGAAAGTTAGTGATTAAGCAATTGAATAAGTGAGTTAGTAAGTGAGTAAGCTAGTGACTAAGAAATTTGCTGAGTGATTGAGTGATTGATAAGCGATTAATTAACTGAGTGATGCGTGAGTAGGTGGGTGAGTAAGTAAGGTAGTGACCGAGTATTTAAATGAGTAGGTGAGTGAGACGTTGAGTGAGTGAGTGATTGAGTGAGTGACTGAGCGAGTGAAAAGTTAGTGAATAAGTAATTGAGTGGGTGAGTAAGTGAGTAAGTTAGTGACTAAGTAATTAACTGAGTGATTGAGTGCTTGGTTCAGTGAGTGAGTGACTGCGTGTGTGGGTGAGTAACTGGGGTAGTGAGTAACTGAGCGATTGAATGAGTAAGTTAGGGACTAAGTAATTAACTGAGTGAGTAAGTTGTTGAGTAAGTGGGTGAATGAGTGAGTAAGTGACTAACTGAATGAGGGAGTGAGAAACAGGCCCTAACCCTAGTGACTGAGTGAGTGAGTGAGTGAGTGACTGCGTGAGTGACTGAGTGAGTGAATGAGTTAGTTAGATAGAAAGAAAAAGTTGTGTGAGTGACTGAGCGAGTGACTGAGTAACTGAGCGAGTGACTGAGTAAGTTATTGACTAAGTGATTCGATGACTAAGTGACTGAGAGACTACTTGAGCGAATGAGTGAATATGTCACTTACTGAATGAGTAGGTAAGAGACAAAGTGAGTGAGTCAACGATTGAATGAGTGAATGAATGAGTGAGTGAATAAGTAGGCGATTAAGTGGGTTACCGAGTGACTGAGCTAGTGAGTTAGTAACTGGGCGAGTGATTACTGATTGAGTGAGTGAATGAATGAATGAGTGATTGAGTGGCTGAAGGAGTGAGTGAGTGAGCGAGTAACTGTCGAGTGATTGAATTATCGAGTGAGTGAGTAAGTTAGTGATTAAGTTATTAAGCTAGTAATTGAAAGAGTGAGTAGCTGAAAGTCTGAGTGACTGAGTAACTGAGCGAGTAAGTTTGTGACTAAGTAATTGAATGAGTGAGTGAGTGAGTAACAGAGAGTAAGTTATTGACTTAGTAATTTGATGAGTTAGTGAATAAATTAGTAAGTGAGTGAATAAGTGAGTGCGTAAATGACAAAGTGAATAAGTAGGCGAATGAGTGAATGAGCGAGTGAGTTACTTGGCGGGTGATTTAGTTACTGAGTGAGTAAGTGAGTGAGTAGTTGAGTAAGTGAGTGAATAAGTAAGTGACGAAGTGAATAAGTGGGTAAATGAGTGAAGGATCGAGTGAGTGAGCAAGTAACTGGGCGAGTGATAAAATTACTGAGTGAGTAAATTAGTAAGTGAGTGAATAAGTGAGTGAGTAAGCGACAAAGTGAATTAGTGGGCGAATGAGTGAATGGGCGAGTGAGTTACTTGGCGGGTGATTTAGTTACTGAGGGAGTAAGTGAGTGAGTAGTTGAGTAAGTGAGTGAATAAGTAAGTGAGTTAGTGACGAAGTGAATAAGTGGGTAAATGAGTGAAGGATCGAGTGAGTGAGCAAGTAACTGGGCGAGTGATAAAATTACTGAGTGAGTAAATTAGTAAGTGAGTGAATAAGTGAGTGAGTAAGCGACAAAGTGAATTAGTGGGCGAATGAGTGATAAGTTAGGGACTAAGTAATTAATTGAGTGAGTAAGTTGTTGAGTGAGTAAGTGAGTGAATGAGTGGGTTAGGGTTAGGTTGACTGAGTAAATGCGTAACTGGAAGACTGAGTGAGTGAATGAGTGAATAAGTCACTTACTGAATGAGGGTGTGAGACCCTAATCTTAGTGACAAAGTGAGTGAATGAGCTAGTGAAAATGTGAGTGAGTGAGTGAGTGAGTGAAGGAGTGAAGGAGTGAAGGAGTGAGAGATTGAGTGAGTGAAGGAGTGAAGGAGTGAAGGAATGAGTGACAGAGTGACTGAGTGACTGAGTGACTGAGCGGCGAGTAACTAAGTAAGTAGATGACTGAGTAAGTGAATGAGAGACTACTTGAGCGAATGAGTGATTACGTCACTTACTGAATGAGTAGTTAAGAAACTAAGTGAGTGAGTGAGTGCGTGAATGAATAAATGAGTGAGGGACTGAGTGAGGGACTGAGCGTCAGCGAGTAAGTTAGTAACTAAGTAATTAGGTGACTGAGTGAGTGATTGACTGACAAACTGAGTGAGCAAGTAACTAGGCGAGTAACTAAGCGAATGATTGTGTTACTGTGAGATTGAGTAAGTAGCTGAAAGACTGAGTGAGCAAGTGGGTAGCTTAAAGACTGAGTGAGTGAATGAATGAGTGAATACTTCACTGAGTGAGTGAGTGAGTGAGCAAGAGAGTGAGAGAGTGAGAGAGTAAGAGAGTGAGTGACTCGGTAACTGGGTGAGTGAGTGAGCGAATGAGCGAGTGAGCGAGTGAGCGAGTGAGCAAGAGATTGAGAGAGTGAGAGATTGTGAGAGTGAAAGAGTGAGAAAGTGAGAGAGTGAGAGAGTAAGAGATTGTGAGAGTGAAAGAGTTAGAGTGAGAGAGTGAGAGAGTGAGAGAGTGAGAGAGTGAGTGAGTGAGTGAGTGAGTGAGTGAGTGAGTGAGTGAGAGATAAAATACTAACTGAAGTAAGTCACTAACTGAATGAGGGGGTGATAAACTGGCCCTAACCCTAGTGACTGAGTGAGTGAGATAAATCAATTATACAGTTCTCAACATTAAATTAAAACCAGCTATATTAGTAGGGAGATTACTCTCTTATACAGTTCTCAACAACATTAGATTAGGAAAGGTTTATATAAGGGATGTTACTCTATTATACAGTTCTTAATAAGAGTTTATTAAGAACGCTATTTAAGAAAGGAGAGAACTCTATTTTATAGTTCAACAACTAACTGTAACTTTAGTACAGCTATATTAGAGGGAGATAACTCTATTATACAGTTCCTAACAACATTAGATAAAGAACAGCTATATTAGAAGGAAGATAAGTCTAATATTACAGTTTTCAACAACATTAACTTTAAAACATATATATAAGAAGCGAGATAACTCTAATAAACAAATTTCAACAACATTAAAGTAGGACCAGCTATATAAGAATGGAGATAACTCTATTATACAGTTTTCAACAACATTTGAATAAGAACAGCTATAATAGAAGGGGGATAACTCTATTTTATAGTTCTTAACAATATAAACTGAAATTAGAAGGGAGATAACTCTATTTAACAGTTCTTAACAACATTAGATTAAGAACAGCTATATTAGAAGGGAGAAAACTCTATTATACAGTTCTCAACAACAATTGATTAAGAACAGCTACATTTGAAAGGGGATAACTGTATTAGACAGTTCTTTACAATTTTATTAAGGACAGCTACATAAGAAGAGA
This sequence comes from Nipponacmea schrenckii, assembly GCA_030562195.1. NCBI lineage: Eukaryota > Metazoa > Mollusca > Gastropoda > Lottiidae > Nipponacmea > Nipponacmea schrenckii. Next base: position 25,505,408 of record JAUJPP010000012.1, on the reverse strand, counting down.
GATCACTCTATTATAGAGTTCCTCAATGACATAAGATTAAGATCAGCTATGTTAGAAGGGAGATAAATCTATATATAGTTCTCTACAATATTAGCTTTAGAAAAACAATATTAGAAGGGAGATAACTCTATTTAACAGTTCTTAAAAACATAAGATTAAGAACAGCTATATAAGTAGGGACCCATAATACGTGGCATTTTGAGCTTAAAATGACCTGATATAAATTAGTCTCATCAGTTGACAATTGGGCTCATATCAAGTTTTATGATTTTAAAAATAGGTTCAAATTGAGCTCATATTAGGTGGTCTTTTGAGCTAAAAAACGGACCCATAATACGTGGCATTTTGAGCTTAAAATAAGCTCATATAAAGTAGTCTTATGAACTGACAAATGAGCTCATATTAAGTCTAATGAGCTTAAAATGAACTCATAAAAAGAAGTCTTATGATATGAAGTCCTATGAGCTTAAAAAAGGGCTCATATTAGTGACGATTTTGAACTTTGAATAGGGCCCATATTAGGGACAATTTTGAACTGAAAATTGAGCTCATATAAGGTGGTATTTTGAGCTTAAAACTTAGCTCATAATAGGCGGTTTTTTCATTCGAAAATGAACCCATAATACGTTGCATTTTTTTAGCTTAAAATGGGCTCATATAAAGTAGCCCATATTAGAGACAATTTTGAGCTTAAAATCAAGCTCATATTAGATATTTTTTTAGTTCGAAAATGGACCCACAATACGTGGCATTTTGAGCTTTAAAATGAGTTCATATAAAGTAGTCTTATGAACTGACAAATGAGCTGATATTAAGTCTTATGAGCTTAAAATGAGCTCATATTAAGTCCTATGAGCATAAAATCAAACTCATATTAGGTGGTCTTATGAGCTGACATAATGAGCTCATATAATTAATTCCTATGAGCTTTAAAACGGGCTCATATCAGGGACAATTTTGAGCTTAAAATAGGACTCATTTTAGGTAGTCTTTTGAGTTCGAAAATGGACACAATACGTGGCATTTTGAGCTTTAAAATGAGCTCATATAAAGTAATCTTATGAACTGACAAATGAGCTCATATTAAGAAGTCCTATGAGCTTAAAAATGGGCTTATATCAGGGACAATTTTGAACATAAAATTGAGATCAAATAAGGTGGTCTTTTGGGCTTGAAATGAAGTCTTATGAGCTGAAAAATTGGCTGATATTAAGTCCTATGAGCTTAAAATGAGCTCATATAATTAATTCCTATAAGCTTAAAAACGGGGACAATTTAGAAACAATTTTAAGCTTAAAATAGAGCCCATATTAAGGACAATTTTGAGCTTAAAAATTAGCTTATATAAAGTAGTCTTATCAGCTGACAAATGAGCTCATATTAAGAAGTCCTATAAGCTTTAAAAATGGGCTCATATTAGGTGGTCTTTTTAGCTAAGGTGATGTGAGGTGAGGTGACTGAGGTTATGTGAGGTGAGATGACTGAGGTGACGGAGATGAGGTGACTGAAGTGAGGTGACGGAGGTGAAGTGATTATGGTCACTGAGGTGAGATGAAGGGGTGACTGAGGTGACTGAATTGACTAAAATTACTTATGTATGGTGACTGAGGTAGGGTGAGGTGAATGAGGTTAGGTGCCTGAGGAGAGGTGACTGAGCTGCGGTGACAGAAGTGGGGTGACTGAGGTGAGTTGACTTGGGTGAGATGTCGAATTGAGGTGACTGATGAGGTGAAGTGACTGAAGTGAAGTGACTGAAGTGGGATGAAATGAGTTAGTTGAGATAAAATAACTGAGGTGAGGTGAGATGAGGTGGGGTAACTGGGGTGGGATGACTGAGATGACCGAGGTGATGTGAATAAGGTGAGGTGACTGGGTTGAGATGAGGTGACTGAGTTGAAGTGAGGTGACTGAGGTGGGATTATTGAGGTGACTGAATTGAGGTCAAATGACTAAATTGAGGTTAAATGACTGCGGTGAGGTGAGTTGAGGTGAGGTGACTGGGTGGGGTGCCTGGGGTGAGATAACTGAGGTGACTGGGGTGACTGAATTGACTGAGTGGACTGAGGTGAGGTGAAGTGACTGAGGTAAGGTGACTGAGGTAAAGTGACTGGGATGACTGGGGTGAGGTGAGATCACTGAGGTGAGATGACTGGGGTGGCAAGAGATGAAGTGACTAAGATGAGTGAGGTAAGGTGATTGGGTGACTGAGGTAAGGTGATTGAGGTGACTGAGGTAACGGAGGTAAGGTGATTGAGGTGAGTTGAAGTGACTGAGTGGACGTGAGGTGACTGAAGTGAATGAGGTAAGGTCACTGGGGTAAGGTTAATGGGATGACTGAGGTGGGGTGACTGAGGTTAGGTGATTAAGGTGACTTAAGTGAATGAGGTAAGATGAGTGAGATGAGGTGAGGTGAGATGATAGAGTTGAGATGAGCTGATTGAGGTGAGCTGTTGAGGTGACTGAGATGAGATGAGGGGAGATAACTCTATCATTTAGTTTTCAGTGTTACATTGAAAGGGAAATAACTCTATTTTACAGTTCACAACAACATTGAAATTTGTATTGTTGATTAGAAGGGATATAACTTTATTATAGCTTTTTGTTTTGTAATGACAAAATCGACATCTTTGTATTTCCTTATATGTTGATAATGGTACGTATTTCTGAATTTGGAATCAATATCGACAGTTCATATAGTCCATTAGTTAAGTAGTTAATAGAATTTGTGGGCAAACTATGTGAGATTTAAAAACACGTTTAGATAATGGATCGTACTTTATTAAAGGAAATTATCAAATTCAGTATCTATTGTTAGGTTACTTGAAATATCTGCCACCTGAAAACAAGATATTAAAGACTTGAAAAAAAAATCACATCATGAAAATTGTGAAACAAGATGTTTACACAAACAAATGCAGTGACGTCTTGATATATGTTAATTTTTACTGAATAGTATAAATATCAATTGTAACTTACATAACGATAAGAATCTGCGTCTTCTTTGAAACCAATCGATTTTCTGCCTCTCATTCACAACTTCGTGACACAAGTAAATAACATTCTCGACACAAGATAGTTGACCATTCACAGCCCTACAGCCATACAAACAAATAAACAAACATCATTGACTCTGTGGTACAAGGCTGCTGTGGTGTTTCATGACAAAAGAACAAGCATGAAATCGTTAGTTTGTAGATTATCCAGGATAAGTTAATGATAGCCCAGGTTTATAAATCAGATTATCGAATATAGATATTTTTTATAGTGCCTACGGATATATGCATTTCCTCCAAATTAAAAATAAAATCACTAACTTGCACATTTGTTTCGGTGTTCCTTGTTGATTTAATCCGTCCACAGCCAGGTCTATACATTCATCTAACAATTCCTCGCCATAGTCGCACGGATTGGCTTCACCACCTTCAAAACAAGTCAAAATACGTCTACATTAATATAATTACAAGAATATAAAAAATAAAATATAATGATTATACAATAATTGGTCTAAGCATCCCTCGGCACGTAAAACTCCATTCATTTCATTTCATTTCGAAGCATCCCTAGTTTCAAATGTCCTCTAATAAAGTTTATTTTTAAATAACATGTGGGATGTTGAAATGTAACAATTGAAGAGAGAAAGAATTCTTACATATATCATCGACCATATCGACCACCGTGGATGTTGCTGCCATCAGATTACGGAAAACTTCACTGCCGGAAGTCAAGCTCTGGCACTGGTCTGTAATATTCTTCATACACTTTAATTCCAGCCCCATTCGTCTAGAATTAAGAGATAGTTTTATCCTCAAACAAGAGTATTTCGATAGTACTAATTCTAAACTATCTATCTATTCAACTACAGATACACACAGGAATTATAAACAAATTTTCTTGAACGTGTGATATGCGGAGAGTGTAGTAGGTTTTTTTGTTGTTTTTTGATTCGATATTGTTGTTCGAGTCTATTCTAACGACCAAATATTTCACCCAAGAACGTTTATTGGACTTTGAACTCGAAAGTTAGCGACAAACAACAACCTACTAATGGAATTCCATACTCACCTACATTTCTGTTGGTCATTTAAAATTAAACTACTGGCTGTCTCCGCTGCCATCAGATCTTCAGCACATTTCAACATTCTGGCTTCTGTCTCTTGTCCACAGTCTTGCCCAGTAACTACATATAATAGTATATAAACTAGAGAACCAAAGTACTGCTATCTTTATGAAGGTGACTATAAATCACAGTTGGCTGAACTGTTATCAATTTGTTATCCAACCAGTTCGATAATTATCATAACTCTAGTTGATCAAAGTAAAAGTGACTGTACCTGAAGAAAGCGGGATCGCCAGAAGGAAAACGTACAGGAAGTTTATAGACATCATTCTCGTATTCTAGTTGGTTGACAATTGTGAGAACGTTCACCAAGTAAAAGATCACAATTCAAGTAAATTATATCTAATGGCTCTGGCATTTTAACTTAATAACTAATCATACATTCCAGGTTAAAGTTCAAGGCGATGCTGTAGAGCAATGTCTGATTTGTGTAGTCTTGTGTGAGGTTAGAGGGGTGGGTTCTCGTAATTACATCAGAAAGAATACCTGTGTAATAATATTCTACAACAGATTAATTCTACCTGAGCGGCCACGGGAATGTTTATTATCGATCTTTACCGTCTCATTAACCTTTTGACGCCCGACTGTTAAACACCGGTCTTAATTCACCGCCATCTAAACTTTATCGTTTTATATAGACAGAATTTAACTCTAATTTTATTTATTCGAAGTGTGAAGGTGATTGGTATTATCAGTAGGATTTTTTTCATGGTTAAGTTTTATTTTATCTTCTTTTCCTTACTAAATAACGAATTGGAGTATAAAATATTCATTTTAATGTAAATATCACGTGCTTTATCAACTTTATAACCCTAGTTTTTACACGTTTGGAGGGAATATACATCCATGGCCAGACATATATCCACAGTCATTTTCGTAATAAACCAGCTGGATGTTACGACTGTAAAAAATAATCTGTTTTGAACGATTCGATATAAAATGGTTTAATGGTTTGTCGTAATATGTGGAGAATTATAGAAGTGGGAAAGAATTGACAGACAATTATTGTAAAACCTCGGGATCAAGTACTATAAGAATACGGTAGTTGTCATCTTGGGAGAAATATCTTCATATTCAACATGCCATTAATTGTGTGGACTTTCTAGTAGGACTGCAAAGTGGCAAACCAATCAAACATTTTTCGCTATGTAGACAAAATAGTTTCTAATGAAAAACTGAAAGGGTGAACTATTGAACCCTTGTCTTAAACCAGTAGAAAATACATTGGTGAAAATCAGCCAAGCCTTATATCTGTATCAGTGTTAAAGAGAAAAAAACTATGCCGAAAACAAGGACTCAGAAGCTCTCCACCATTACATCCTTAGACGAAGACGAAGAGGAACATATTCACCAATTCGCAGAGATTCTGGAAAATGAGGAGCCATTCACTGACCAAAAACCAAAACTTGAAGATCAACTGGAACTTGACAGAGTGGAATTACAGACTAATATTAGGTCATTTCCGCCTCGTATGACAGAATCTCGACTGCTTGAGACGGAGAAACGGAATGCCGAGATTGATAATATTATAAATTCTGCAGACTTAGAGAGTAACGTGGATATTACAGGTAGTATTGTTATATATTACAGGTAGTTTTACTATATATTTGGGGGGGGGGGGATATATTTACATTTGATATTTTATGTATTGTTATAATATTTGATATTTTATGTATTGTTATAATATTTGATATTTTATGTATTGTTATCATATTTGATATTTTATGTATTGTTATCATATTTGATATTTTATGTATTTTATATATTTATATTTATGTATTGTTATCATATTTGATATTTTATGTATTGTTATCATATTTGATATTGTATGTATAGTTATAATATTTGATATTTGATGTATTGTTATCATATTTGATATTTTATGTATTGTTATCATATTTGATATTTTATGTATTGTTATCATATTTGATATTTTATGTATTGTTATCATATTTGATATTTTATGTATTGTTATCATATTTGATATTTTATGTATAGTTATAATATTTGATATTTGATGTATTATTATCATATTTGATATTTATGTATTGTTATCATATTTGATATTGTATGTATTGTTATAATATTTGATATTTTATGTATTGTTATCATATTTGATATTTGATGTATTATTATCATATTTGATATTGTATGTATAGTTATAATATTTGATATGTATGTATTGTTATATATTATGATATGTTTTGTATTGTATATATTTGATATTGTATGTATTGTTATAATATTTGATATTTTATGTATTGTTATATATTTGATATTATATTATATATATAATATTTATCATTGATGTTTGTTATAATATTTGATATTTATGTATTGTTATAATATTTGATATTTTATGTATTGTTATCATATTTGATATTGTATGTATTGTTATAATATTTGATATTTTATGTATTATTATAATATTTGATATTTTATGTATTATATAAATTATATTATATAAAGTTTTCTACTTTCTGTTTCAGAAATCAAACCGAATTATGACGATACTGGTCTTCGCACTTATACTCGAGCCTGTCAGAAATTTGGCGTAAATCCAATATCTAACTGTATTAAAAGTTTAGCAGCTGGGGGCGATATGGATCTGAATTTTTATGGAATTGGTAGTAAAAACTGTTTAGCGATTTCTATGGCACTCGTTGTGAGTATTGTCTTGACTGTCCGTTGTAAAGCTATGGGTTATTAATGATAATAAGCTTGTAGTTAATAAGCTTGGATAATGGGTGTCTTGTAATTTAGGCATTGAAAAATGGGTGTATAATTCTTATAACTGTTACTTGTTTCAGATTAATAATACAGGTTAGTAGATTCTACTAGGTAACTAGTCTTGTGTGTTTCTAGGTTAATTAATCTGTTGGATGAAAACAGTCTTAACGTGGTAGGTTGGTGATTTTAACTAGAAGGGTTGGTGATTTTATACTGAAGGGTTGGTGATTTTAGACTAGGAGGGTTGGTGATTTTAACTAGAAGGGGGTTGGTGATTTTAACTAGAAGGGGGTTGGTGATTTTAGACTAGGGGAGGTGGTGATTTTAGACTAGGGGGGTTGGTGATTTTAGACTAGAAGGGTTGGTGATTTTAGACTAGGGGGGTTGGTGATTTTAGACTAGGGGGGTTGGTGATTTTAGACTAGGAGGGTTGGTGATTTTAGACTAGGGGGTTGGTGATTTTAGACTAGAGGTGGTGATTTTAGACTAGGAGGGTTGGTGATTTTAGACTAGGAGGGTTGGTGATTTTAGACTAGGGTTGGTGATTTTAGACTAGAGGGTTGGTGATTTTAGACTAAGAAGGTTGGTGATTTTAGACTAGAAGGTTTGGTGATTTTAGACTGAGAGGGTATATTTTAGACTAGGGGTATACTATTTGATTAAGTTGGGTTTCGGAGCCAACACCTGTCGCTTTCTTTTAAAAGAGTGAGCATGATATATATGTAGATATATATATATATATATATGATTAGAAAACGAACAATTTCACATAAACATTAAGTTTTCTCAACAGTCTGTTTCGTAGTAGATCTATGTGAAATTGTTCGTTTTCTAATCATCTATAAAGCTCCGTGGATGTGCACGTAGAGCACTCTGGAAGATTATCCTGGATTTTTTCATATTTCATATAAATATTATATATATATAGATATAAAGTGGGGAAATGAAGCCAGACCAGCCAGCAATCTGAAGAATATTGTTTCCCTTCGCTGGTTTGAACTCGAGGTTACGAGTGTAAGGGATTAGACAGGCCAATTATTGGATTAGTTAATCCTAAATCCACGATTCGTGTTTACTTATATAAACTTCACCCTAATGTTGTTATGAATCTATCTTCTTTTATAGAATTTAGCCGAGAACAATTTACGAACTGACGGTGCTAAAACCATCTGTAGAATTTTAGAGAGCAACAAGACTCTACGAACACTCAATATTTCAAGTTAGAATTGGTTTTTATTTTTCACTTATTTTAGTCAGTTGTCGGGTCTCTCAGGTTAAGTTAACACGAGGCGTCTGGTCTCTGGGGTTAAGTTAACACCAGGTGTATGGTCTCTCGGTTTAAGTTAACACCAGGTGTATGGTCTCTCGGTTTAAGTTAACACCAGGTGTATGGTCTCTCGGGTTAAGTTAACACCAGGTGCCTGGTCTCCTGGGTTAAGTTTACACCAGGTGTGATTGCCGCGATTGTGTTAGAAATATTATTTTGTAACATTACGGTTATCTAATGCTATGAATGTGTTAATGATGGATAATTTTAATTCATTGTTGATCTTTTGATCTGTTATCTTTTATTATTATAGATAATAATTTTTCTGATACTGATGGTGTGATTTTAGCTAAGGGTGTTGAGGTGAGTGGATCAAATTGTAAGGTTTTATGTAAAATATTCCATTTTGTAGGCGAATAAAATTGCCTTCCTTAGGCCAATAGGCCAATAGAACTCTCTACTGTAGGCCAATAGAACTCTCTACTGTAGGCCAATAGAACTCTCTACTGTAGGCCAATAGAACTCTCTACTGTAGGCCAATAGAACTCTCTACTGTAGGCCAATAGAACTCTCTACTGTAGGCCAATAGAACTCTCTACTGTAGGCCAATAGAACTCTCTACTGTAGGCCAATAGAACTCTCTACTGTAGGCCAATAGAACTCTCTACTGTAGGCCAATAGAACTCTCTACTGTAGGCCAATAGAACTCTCTACTGTAGGCCAATAGAACTCTCTACTGTAGGCCAATAGAACTCTCTACTGTAGGCCAATAGAACTCTCTACTGTAGGCCAATAGAACTCTCTACTGTAGGCCAAGAGAACTCTCTACTGTAGGCCAAGAGAACTCTCTACTGTAGGTCAATAGAACTCTCTACTGTAGGTCAATAGAACTCTCTACTGTAGGTCAATAGAACTGTCTATTGTAGGCCAATAGAACTCTCTACTGTAGGTCAATAGAACTCTCTACTGTAGGTCAATAGAAGTGTCCACTGTTGGTCAATAGAACTGTCTATTGTAGGTCAATAGAACTCTCTATCTGTAGGTCAATAGAACTCTCTACTGTAGGTCAATAGAACTCTCTACTGTAGGTCAATAGAATTCACTGTGGTCAATAAACTTCTTGTAGGTCAATAGAACTCTCTACTGTAGGTCAATAGAACTTCTATGTAGGTCAATAAACTGTCTACTGTAGGTCAATAGAACTGTCTACTGTAGGTCAATAGAACTGTCTATTGTAGGTCAATAAAACTGTCTATTGTAGGTCAATAGAACTGTCTATTGTAGGTCAATAGAACTCTCTACTGTAGGTCAATAGAACTTCTACTGTAGGAATAAACTTTTTTACAATAGAACTCGTCTACTGTAGGTCAATAGAAATTTAGCGTCAATAAAACTGTTGTAGGTCAATAAAGTCTATACTAGAACTCTACTGTAGGTCAATAGAATAACTAGGTTACAGATTTACTAGGCTATTATGATGAATACAGAGTTACAGTTTATTAACTGTATTTGATGAATTCCAGGTTAACATTCCGTAATGATAACTACCTTACAGATTAAGTCACATAATTTTGGTGAATTTCAGCCCCGTTACAGATTAACATCAGTATTATGTTGAAACATGGAGTCTATCTAGAAACTCAGTATTATGATGAATACCAGGTTACAGAATTAACTCGGTATTATGATGAATACCAGGTTACAGGATTAACTCGGTATTATGATGAATACCAGGTTACAGGATTAACTCGGTATTATGATGAATACCAGGTTACAGGATTAACTCGGTATTATGATGAATACCAGGTTACAGGATTAACTCGGTATTATGATGAATACCAGGTTACAGGATTAACTCGGTATTATGATGAATACCAGGTTACAGAATTAACTCGGTATTATGATGAATACCAGGTTACAGGATTAACTCGGTATTATGATGAATACCAGGTTACAGGATTAACTCGGTATTATGATGAATACCAGGTTACAGGATTAACTCGGTATTATGATGAATACCAGGTTACAGGATTAACTCGGTATTATGATGAATACCAGGTTACAGGATTAACTCGGTATTATGATGAATACCAGGTTACAGAATTAACTCGGTATTATGATGAATACCAGGTTACAGGATTAACTCGGTATTATGATGAATACCAGGTTACAGGATTAACTCGGTATTATGATGAATACCAGGTTACAGGATTAACTCGGTATTATGATGAATACCAGGTTACAGGATTAACTCGGTATTATGATGAATACCAGGTTACAGGATTAACTCGGTATTATGATGAATACCAGGTTACAGGATTAACTCGGTATTATGATGAATACCAGGTTACAGGATTAACTCGGTATTATGATGAATACCAGGTTACAGGATTAACTCGGTATTATGATGAATACCAGGTTACAGATTAACTCGGTATTATGATGAATACCAGGTTACAGAATTAACTCGGTATTATGATGAATACCAGGTTACAGGATTAACTCGGTATTATGATGAATACCAGGTTACAGGATTAACTCAGTATTATGATGAATACCAGGTTACAGGATTAACTCGGTATTATGATGAATACCAGGTTACAGGATTAACTCGGTATTATGATGAATACCAGGTTACAGGATTAACTCAGTATTATGATGAATACCAGGTTACAGAATTAACTCGGTATTATGATGAATACCAGGTTACAGGATTAACTCGGTATTATGATGAATACCAGGTTACAGGATTAACTCGGTATTATGATGAATACCAGGTTACAGGATTAACTCAGTATTATGATGAATACCAGGTTACAGGATTAACTCGGTATTATGATGAATACCAGGTTACAGGATTAACTCAGTATTATGATGAATACCAGGTTACAGAATTAACTCGGTATTATGATGAATACCAGGTTACAGGATTAACTCAGTATTATGATGAATACCAGGTTACAGGATTAACTCAGTATTATGATGAATACCAGGTTACAGAATTAACTCGGTATTATGGACTTAATTAAAATCATCAGAATGTAAAAAAAAATATTTTAAATTTCAGCCGAGAACAGTTGTCTACAACAACTAGATTTGAGTTGGAATCGTCTCGTTCGAGGAGCAGGGGTGTGTATTGCTGAAGGTCTCGCGGTAAGGTAACGGTTTATTTCATAAGCTCAGGTTACTAAATATAGTCTTGTATGGAAGGGTTAGAGCCTTGTCTAGGATGTAATCTATAATAATCTAGGACAATGTATATATTAAAGGGTTTTATTTATATATTTATCTATAAATGATAATTTTAGGAAAATGTATGTATTAAAGAATTGAATCTTTCCTGGAATGGTTTTGAAGATGACGGAGCAGCAGCAGTTGGTAAAAGTTTAGAAAGTAATACTGTCCTCAGTTCTCTAGATTTATCTTGTAATAGAATCGGTCCTGAAGGTTTCCTAGCCCTGGTACGGTCTTTTAAACATAACGACACACTGGATATATTAAGGGTAAGTATGTTACCATGGTAAAGGGTCATTATGAAACATGTTAACCGACAGGAGAGAGACAGAGGCTGAGGCATTGGGTGGGGGATTGGTTGTCTGCTTATAAACTTTCTATTATAGATAGGGAAGAATAATATTCCAGACTTTCTATTATAGATAGGGAAGAATAATATTCCAGACGAGGCGGCTGAAGCAGCAGTAGATTTATTCCAGAGTTTAAATTCTCTGCGACTGAATACACTTGATATGTCGGTAAGTTGTTCTATATCTTTAAATAATATATTATATAACATTAAGTGTGGATTATTTTCAAAGTAGAATTTATTCTTCAACTTGATCATATTTCAGGATGTTATGCTTAGAAAATCTTTTAACTCAAAACTCGAGGAACTTAAAGAAATCCACAAAGATCTCGACGTTATTCATGGCTATACTGACTCTTATGGCAAACGCAAGATGGTGTCGTACGACGCCGGAGACGATGCTGTAACCATTATCCAGCAGTATGTTCGGAAACAGAGTGTTAGTGTGATTGAAATGTTCCGGAAATTTGATTCAGACGGAAGTCAAAGTGTCAGTTATGAGGAATTTGAACAAGGTTTAAAGGTAGGTGACGTTTTACTGGTCTGAATTAGACGTGAGGTATCGTGATGAACAAGGTTTAAAGGTAGGTGACGTTTCACTGGTCTGAATTAGACGTGAGGTATCGTGATGAACAAGGTTTAAAGGTAGGTGACGTTTCACTGGTCTGAATTAGACGTGAGGTATCGTGATGAACAAGGTTTAAAGGTAGGTGACGTTTCACTGGTCTGAATTAGACGTGAGGTATCGTGATGAACAAGGTTTAAAGGTAGGTGACGTTTCACTGGTCTGAATTAGACGTGAGGTATCGTGATGAACAAGGTTTAAAGGTAAGTGACGTTTCACTGGTCTGAATTAGACGTGAGGTATCGTGATGAACAAGGTTTAAAGGTAGGTGACGTTTCACTGGTCTGAATTAGACGTGAGGTATCGTGATGAACAAGGTTTAAAGGTAGGTGACGTTTCACTGGTCTGAATTAGACTTGAGGTATCGTGATGAACAAGGTTTAAAGGTAGGTGACGTTTTACTGGTCTGAATTAGACGTGAGGTATCGTGATGTTGTTTAATGGTAAAATGTTGTTGTTATTGTAGGACTCGGGAGTAGTTCTGTCGCCCTTACAACTGGAATTGTTGATTAAAAAACTGGATGAAGATGGCGACGGCGAGATCGACTTCAGGTCAGATATAGAGTTATTTTGAACAGGGAGGTGGGTGGTAAATCCTTGTATTCTACCTGTCGAGTGGATGAAAATATCGACAACCACCGTATTATTGTATTACACAATCCGAGTATAAAAATGTAGTAAATGTATTGGGTTCTAGAAGATATTTTATTTATTTTTTATTACAGTGAACTTGTAGCAGTTATTTGAAGTTGAAATCTCGTTTGATATTTCTGGGGTTTATTCTTATCTATCAGATTGAAAATTGACGTCAACCTTCAATCACAAATCGACTGCCATGGATTATAAGGCTTCACGAATGTTCATGATGTGAAATTAATGTAAATGTGAATTGATCAAGTTTCTATCTAACCAATGGAAAGTTTAAATTTGAGATACAATGTTTGTAGAATTTGAAATGTGCATCATAACATGTGCTATTTATATTTTTTTATTATTATTCCAAAATAAATCTAGAACTAGTGTTAAATTATTACATATTATTTGTGTTATTACTGTACCACTAGTTAGATACATGACTGTACAGTAGTCTGTATACTCTAGTTTGACCCTAGCTTTATACTACTAGTTAGATACATGACTGTACAGTAGTCTGTATACTCTAGTTTGACCCTAGCTTTATACTACTAGTTAGATACATGACTGTACAGTAGTCTGTATACTCTAGTTTGACCCTAGCTTTATACTACTAGTTAGATACATGACTGTACAGTAGTCTGTATACTCTAGTTTGACCCTAGCTTTATACTACTAGTTAGATACATGACTGTACAGTAGTCTGTATACTCTAGTTTGATCCTAGCTTTATACTACTAGTTAGATACATGACTGTACAGTAGTCTGTATACTCTAGTTTGACCCTAGCTTTATACTACTAGTAAGATACATGACTGTACAGTAGTCTGTATACTCTAGTTTGACCCTAGCTTTATACTACCAGTTAGATACATGACTGTACAGTAGTCTGTATACCCTAGTTTGACCCTAGCTTTATACCATTAGTTAGATACATGACTGTACAGTAGTGTATACTCTAGTTTGACCCTAGCTTTATACTACCAGTTAGATACATGACTGTACAGTAGTCTGTATACTCTAGTTTGATCCTAGCTTTATACCACTAGTTAGATACATGACTGTACAGTAGTCTGTATACTCTAGTTTGATCCTAGCTTTATACCACTTTGTTAGATACATGACTGTACAGTAGTCTGTATACTCTAGTAAGACCCAAGCTTTAAACCACTAGTTAGATACATGACTGTACAGTAGTCTGTATACTCTAGTTTGACCCTAGCTTTATACCACTAGTTAGATACATGACTGTACAGTAGTCTGTATACTCTAGTTTGACCCTAGCTTTATACCACTAGTTAGATACATGACTGTACAGTACTCTGTATACTCTAGTTTGATCCTAGCTTTATACCACTAGTTAGATAAATGACTGTACAGTAGTCTGTATACTCTAGTTTGACCCTAGCTTAATACCATTAGTTAGATACATGACTGTACAGTAGTCTGTATACTCTAGTTTGACCCTAGCTTTAAACCACTAGTTAGATACATGACTGTACAGTAGTCTGTATACTCTAGTTTGACCCTAGCTTTATACCACTAGTTAGATACATGACTGTACAGTAGTCTGTATACTCTAGTTTGACCCTAGCTTTATACTACCAGTTAGATACATGACTGTACAGTAGTCTGTATACTCTAGTTTGATCCTAGCTTTATACCACTAGTTAGATACATGACTGTACAGTAGTCTGTATACTCTAGTTTGACCCTAGCTTTATACCATAGTTAGATACATGACTGTACAGTAGTCTGTATACTCTAGTTTGACCCTAGCTTTATACCACTAGTTAGATACATGACTGTACAGTAGTCTGTATACTCTAGTTTGACCCTAGCTTTATACCACTAGTTAGATACATGACTGTACAGTAGTCTGTATACTCTAGTTTGAGCCTAGCTTTATACTACTAGTTAGATACATGACTGTACAGTACTCTGTATACTCTAGTTTGATCCTAGCTTTATACCACTAGTTAGATAAATGACTGTACAGTAGTCTGTATACTCTAGTTTGACCCTAGCTTAATACCATTAGTTAGATACATGACTGTACAGTAGTGTGTATACTCTAGTTTGACCCTAGCTTTAAACCACTAGTTAGATACATGACTGTATAGTAGTCTGTATACTCTAGTTTGACCCTAGCTTTATACCACTAGTTAGATACATGACTGTACAGTACTCTGTATACTCTAGTTTGACCCTAGCTTTATACTACTAGTTAGATACATGACTGTACAGTAGTCTGTATACTCTAGTTTGACCCTAGCTTTATACCTTTAGTTAGATACATGACTGTACAGTAGTCTGTATACTCTAGTTTGACCCTAGCTTTATACTACTAGTTAGATACATGACTGTACAGTAGTCTGTATACTCTAGTTTGACCCTAGCTTTATACTACTAGTTAGATACATGACTGTACAGTAGTCTGTATACTCTAGTTTGATCCTAGCTTTATACTACTAGTTAGATACATGACTGTACAGTAGTCTGTATACTCTAGTTTGACCCTAGCTTTATACTACTAGTTAGATACATGACTGTACAGTAGTCTGTATACTCTAGTTTGACCCTAGCTTTATACTACTAGTTAGATACATGACTGTACAGTAGTCTGTATACTCTAGTTTGACCCTAGCTTTATACCTTTAGTTAGATACATGACTGTACAGTAGTCTGTATACTCTAGTTTGACCCTAGCTTTATACAAGTTAGATACATGACTGTACAGTAGTCTGTATACTCTAGTTTGACCCTAGCTTTATACATAGTTAGATACATGACTGTACAGTAGTCTGTATACTCTAGTTTGACCCTAGCTTTATACCATTAGTTAGATACATGACTGTACAGTAGTCTGTATACTCTAGTTTGATCCTAGCTTTATACTAGTTAGATACATGACTGTACAGTAGTCTGTATCCCAGCTTTATACACTTAGATACATGACTGTACAGAGTTGTATACTCTAGTTTACCCTAGCTTTAACACTAGTTAGATACATGACTGTAAGTAGTCTGTTACTCAGTTTGACCCTACTTTATACCATAGTTAGATACATGACTGTAAGTATTGTATATCTAGTTTGACTAGCTTTATAACTAGTTAGATACATGACTGTAAGTAGTCTGTATACTCTAGTTTGACCCTAGCTTATACTAGTTAGATAATGACTGTAAGTAGTTGTATATCTAGTTTGACTAGCTTTATATATAGTTAGATACATGACTGTAAGTAGTTGTATACTCTGTTTGACCCTAGCTTTATACACTAGTTAGATACATGACTGTAAGTAGTCTGATACTCTAGTTTACCCTAGCTTTATAACTGTTAGATACAGACTGTACAGTAGTCTGTATACTCTAGTTTGACCTAGTTTATATACTAGTTAGATACATGACTGTAAGTAGTCTGTATACTCTAGTTTGCCTAGCTTTATACATATTAGATACATACTGTAATTCTGTATACTCTAGTTTGCCCTAGCTTTATACATATTAGATACATGACTGTAAGTAGTCTGTATACTCTAGTTTGACCTAGTTTATACCATATTAGATACATGACTGTAAGTAGTCTGTATACTCTAGTTTGACTAGTTTATACATAGTTAGATACATGACTGTAAGTAGTCTGTATACTCTAGTTTGACCTAGCTTTAACATAGTTAGATACATGACTGTAAGTAGTCTGTATACTCTAGTTTGACCTAGCTTATAATAGTTAGATACATGACTGACAGTATCTGTATACTCTAGTTGACCCAGTTTATAATAGTTAGATACATGACTGTAAGTAGTCTGTATACTCTAGTTTGACCCTAGCTTTATCATTAGTTAAACAACTGTCATATTTATACTCAGTTTGACTGCTTTATATACAGTGATACATGACGCAGTACTGTAATTGTGACCGTTTTACTCTAGTTTGACCCTAGCTTTATACTACTAGTTAGATACATGACTGTACAGTAGTCTGTATACTCTAGTTTGACCCTAGCTTTATACTACTAGTTAGATACATGACTGTACAGTAGTCTGTATACTCTAGTTTGACCCTAGCTTTATACCACTAGTTAGATACATGACTGTACAGTAGTCTGTATACTATAGTTTGACCCTAGCTTTATACCATTAGTTAGATACATGACTGTACAGTAGTCTGTATACTCTAGTTTGACCCTAGCTTTATACCACTAGTTAGATACATGACTGTACAGTAGTCTGTATACTCTAGTTTGACCCTAGCTTTATACTACTAGTTAGATACATGACTGTACAGTAGTCTGTATACTCTAGTTTGACCCTAGCTTTATACTACTAGTTAGATACATGACTGTACAGTAGTCTGTATACTCTAGTTTGACCCTAGCTTTATACTACTAGTTAGATACATGACTGTACAGTAGTCTGTATACTCTAGTTTGACCCTAGCTTTATACTACTAGTTAGATACATGACTGTACAGTAGTCTGTATACTCTAGTTTGACCCTAGCTTTATACTACTAGTTAGATACATGACTGTACAGTAGTCTGTATACTCTAGTTTGACCCTAGCTTTATACTACTAGTTAGATACATGACTGTACAGTAGTCTGTATACTCTAGTTTGACCCTAGCTTTATACTACTAGTTAGATACATGACTGTATAGTAGTCTGTATACTCTAGTTTGACCCTAGCTTTATACTACTAGTTAGATACATGACTGTACAGTAGTCTGTATACTCTAGTTTGACCCTAGCTTTATACTACTAGTTAGATACATGACTGTACAGTAGTCTGTATACTCTAGTTTGATCCTAGCTTTATACTACTAGTTAGATACATGACTGTACAGTAGTCTGTATACTCTAGTTTGATCCTAGCTTTATACTACTAGTTAGATACATGACTGTACAGTAGTCTGTATACTCTAGTTTGACCCTAGCTTTATACTACTAGTTAGATACATGACTGTACAGTAGTCTGTATACTCTAGTTTGATCCTAGCTTTATTCTGTCAGTTGACGTCATATAAACAATACCATGTGCTCATTTTATTTCTATAGCAATCAATGACTGTAGTCTGGCGCTTTAAATAGTAGCAAGGGGAAGTAACTCTTTTATGACAGGCAGTTAACAGTGTAAAAAATGGCGACCGTTTTGTTTCGAAGTGGTCGACAAGTAGATAAATTATTGCTTCAAAATACATCCAGGGTGAGTTTTGAATTTTACAAATTCGGGTGATTTTGATGTAATCTTTTAAATGCAATAAAACAAAAGTTGTTACAAGACAGCGAAAGTTAGATTTTCAACCGTTTTTGTTGTTGACATTTTGACTTTCGGGTGCACTTGGTTTGTTGTGTAGCAGACGATGCCAATGGAACATTTTGTTTTGCACTAAAACTGAATTTAATGTTGAGTACATGGCATTACTTTGTGTTTCAACATAAATTTGATTTCTTCTCCATTAAAAAAAAAGACTTCGTGTTGATTTGAGAAGGTGAAACTGTTCTAATAGGGCCTATAAGCCTGTTAGTTATAATAGGCTACTTACTAGATCTAACTATTGTAGTTAGGTCTTGTTACTAAGTGATTAGTTTTTAGCTCAGTTTGTTCCATGTCTTGTTTAATTGTTTCTAAGTTTGACTAATTTTCATGTGATTTCTGTCTTTGTCATTCCATCTTCATTAGGCCATAGATCTATAGATATAGGATGTAGATTTTATTTGTATTTGTCATCATACCCAAGCCTCCATGCCACCATAGCATAGCTGAACATATTGAAAACACAATAGTCACTATTTTTGTAGACATATTTTTTATTCTGATTATTATTTTAGATTCTAGGTGCCACGTCCATACCTTCTCAGAGAAATCTTTCGATTCATGAACATCTTAGTTTTGGTTTGTTGTCTGAAGCCGGAGTTTCTATCCCTAGATACAGAGTGGCCAATTCTTCTGATCAAGTTCAAGCCTATGCCAAAGAATTAGGTAAATAAGAAAACTCGGTCTATGTTATATCTATAGAATATGGTTAAATTTGATAGAATTACGGTACGTACAAGTTAATGTGTGATATGATTGATAAATATTATACCGTAAATAGTTTATATTTTCTGTTGATGATTACGACGGTATAGATTAAGCTTCCCAGTTTTATTTCAGGTGAATTATCTAAAACACCAGATGTTGTTCTAAAAGCTCAAGTTTTAGCGGGAGGTCGTGGTAAAGGATCATGGGACAGTGGACTAAAAGGTGGCGTCAAACTAGTCTTCAAGTGAGTTAAATAGACTTCGTTATTTTTTAATTTCTTTTATCTTAAAAATATTTTAATATTTACTTCTGAAATCAAATTATCGCAAAGATCAACGTTACAGTCAGCTATTTATAAGCAGCCACAGTATAGTAGATAGGCCTAATTTATTTTTAGGATCATACCTTAAGATACAAGAATGCTGTATATTGAGATTTTGTTTTTTTAATGTAAATTGAAATATTTCAGTGATGGAGAAGCTAAAGAAATCTCAGAAAAAATGTTAGGACATAAATTACACACGAAACAAACCGGAGTGGAGGGGCGTATTTGTAATGATGTTATGGTAGTTGAAAGATTGTACCCTCGACGAGAATTTTACTTTGCTATTGCCATGGAACGTAAATATCAGGTTGGTATGGTATTCAATGATAATATTTATTTTTAGGGTCCAGTGTTCACTGTATAGTGTTATTATTTATATTTCAGGGTCCAGTGTTACTGTATAGTGTTATTATTTATATTTCAGGGTCCAGTGTTAATATATAGTGTTATTATTTATATTTCAGGGTCCAGTGTTAATATATAGTGTTATTATTTATTTTCAGGGTCCAGTGTTAATATATAGTGTTATTATTTATATTTCAGGGTCCAGTGTTAATATATAGTGTTATTATTTATATTTCAGGGTCCAGTGTTAATATATAGTGTTATTATTTATATTTCAGGGTCCAGTGTTAATATATAGTGTTATTATTTATATTTCAGGGTCCAGTGTTAATATATAGTGTTATTATTTATATTTCAGGGTCCAGTGTTAATATATAGTGTTATTATTTATATTTCAGGGTCCAGTGTTAGTAGGAAGTTCTCAGGGCGGTGTTAATATAGAAGATGTAGCACAAGAAAACCCGACTGCTATAGTCAAGGAACCAGTAGATATAACAAGAGGTATCCATAAAGATCAGGCTATATTTCTGGCCAAAGAAATGGGTTTTAGTGACAGCTGTATAGATCAGGTAAGGGGTAAAAATGTTTTGATTAGTTTGTCTCTGTATAGTGAGTGATTAGACTCTGGACTATTATTATCTCTCTGTATACAGGACCTGATACAACTCTAGACTATTATTATCTCTCTATATACAGGACCTGATACAACTCTAGACTATTATTATCTCTCTATATACAGGACCTGATACAACTCTAGACTATTATTATCACTCTATATACAGGACCTGATACAACTCTAGGGCTATTATTATCTCTCTATATACAGGACCTGATACAACTCTAGACTATTATTATCTCTCTATATACAGGACCTGATACAACTCTAGACTATTATTATCTCTCTATATACAGGACCTGATACAACTCTAGACTATTATTATCTCTCTCTATATACAGGACCTGATACAACTCTAGACTATTATTATCACTCTATATACAGGACCTGATACAACTCTAGACTATTATTATCTCTCTATATACAGGACCTGATACAACTCTAGACTATTATTATCTCTCTATATACAGGACCTGATACAACTCTAGACTATTATTATCTCTCTATATACAGGACCTGATACAACTCTAGACTATTATTATCTCTCTATATACAGGACCTGATACAACTCTAGACTATTATTATCTCTCTATATACAGGACCTGATACAACTCTAGACTATTATTATCTCTCTATATACAGGACCTGATACAACTCTAGACTATTATTATCACTCTATATACAGGACCTGATACAACTCTAGACTATTATTATCTCTCTATATACAGGACCTGATACAACTCTAGACTATTATTATCACTCTATATACAGGACCTGATACAACTCTAGACTATTATTATTTTCTCTATATACAGGACCTGATACAACTCTAGACTATTATTATCTCTCTATATACAGGACCTGATACAACTCTAGACTATTATTATCTCTCTATATACAGGACCTGATACAACTCTAGACTATTATTATCTCTCTATATACAGGACCTGATACAACTCTAGACTATTATTATCTCTCTATATACAGGACCTGATACAACTCTAGGGCTATTATTATCTCTCTATATACAGGACCTGATACAACTCTAGACTATTATTATCACTCTATATACAGGACCTGATACAACTCTAGACTATTATTATCTCTCTATATACAGGACCTGATACAACTCTAGACTATTATTATCTCTCTATATACAGGACCTGATACAACTCTAGACTATTATTATCTCTCTATATACAGGACCTGATACAACTCTAGACTATTATTATCTCTCTATATACAGGACCTGATACAACTCTAGACTATTATTATCTCTCTATATACAGGACCTGATACAACTCTAGACTATTATTATCTCTCTATATACAGGACCTGATACAACTCTAGACTATTATTATCTCTCTATATACAGGACCTGATACAACTCTGACTATTATTATCTCTCTATATACAGGACCTGATACAACTCTAGACTATTATTATCTCTCTATATACAGGACCTGATACAACTCTAGACTATTATTATCTCTCTATATACAGGACCTGATACAACTCTAGACTATTATTATCTCTCTATACAGGACCTGATACAACTCTAGACTATTATTATCTCTCTATATACAGGACCTGATACAACTCTAGACTATTATTATCTCTCTATATACAGGACCTGATACAATCTAGACTATTATTATTTTTAAAGGATGATACAACTCTAGATATTAATCTCTCTATATACAATGAAAACTTAGACTATTATTATCTCTCTATACAACCTGTACAACTCTAGACTATTATTATCTCTCTTATACAGGACCTGATACAACTCTAGACTATTATTATCTCTCTATATACAGGACCTGATACAACTCTAGACTATTATTATCCCCTCTATATACAGGACCTGATACAACTCTGACTATTATTATCTCTCTATATACAGGACCTGATACAACTCTGGACTATTATTATCTCTCTATATACAGGACCTGATACAACTCTAGACTATTATTATCTCTCTATATACAGGACCTGATACAACTCTAGACTATTATTATCTCTCTATATACAGGACCTGATACAACTCTGGACTATTATTATCTCTCTATATACAGGACCTGATACAACTCTAGACTATTATTATATCTCTCTATATACAGGACCTGATACAACTCTAGACTATTATTATCACTCTATATACAGGACCTGATACAACTCTAGACTATTTTATCTCTCTATATACAGGACCTGATACAACTCTAGACTATTATTATCTCTCTATATACAGGACCTGATACAACTCTGACTATTTATCTCTCTATATACAGGACCTGATACAACTCTAGACTATTATTATCTCTCTATATACAGGACCTGATACAACTCTGACTATTATTATCTCTCTATATACAGGACCTGATACAACTCTAGACTATTATTATCTCTCTATATACAGGACCTGATACAACTCTAGACTATTATTATCTCTCTATATACAGGACCTGATACAACTCTAGACTATTATTATCTCTCTATATACAGGACCTGATACAACTCTAGACTATTATTATCACTCTATATACAGGACCTGATACAACTCTGGACTATTATTATATCTCTTATATATATATATTACAGGCAGCTGATGCTATGTTAAAGCTATATACAGGACCTGATACAACTCTAGACTATTATTATCTCTCTATATATATATATATTACAGGCAGCTGATGCTATGTTAAAGCTATATACAGATGTATTTTTAAAGTATGATGCCACCATGTTAGAGATTAATCCAATGTCTGAAGATACCAATGGAAAAGGTGAGGATATCCATTCTTTCTATCCATTCTTTCTATCCATTCCAACATTGTTCAACAGAAATTTATATTTGTCTAATAGCTAGTAGCTATTTCAGAATCCTGTATAGATTGTATCTGATCTATATAGATTGTATCTGATCTATATCCTGTTTCAGTATTCTGGATAGTTGTATCTATCTATATCCTGTTTCAGTATTCTGGATAGATTGTATCTATCTATATCCTGTTTCAGTATCTGGATAGATTGTATCTGATCTATATCCTGTTTCAGGTATCTGGATAGATTGTATCTGATCTATATCCTGTTTCAGTATACTGGATAGATTGTATCTGATTATATCCTGTTTCAGTATTCTGGATAGACTGTATCTGATCTATATAGACTGTATCTGATCTATATCCTGTTTCAGTATACTGTATGGACTGTAAGTTGAATTTCGATGACAATGCTGCCTATAGACAGAAGAAGATATTTGATATGAAAGATTGGACTCAAGAAGATCCCCGTGATAAACAGGCTGCAGAAGCTGATTTGAATTATATTGGTTTAGATGGTAACATTGGTTGTTTAGGTAACTATATTATATTGGTTTAGATGGTAACATTGGTTGTTAAGGTAACTATATTATATTGGTTTAGATGGTAAATTGGTTGTTAAGGTAACTATATTATATTGGTTTAGATGGTAACATTGGTTGTTAAGGTAACTATATTATATTGGTTTAGATGGTAACATTGGTTGTTAAGGTAACTATATTATATTGGTTTAGATGGTAACATTGGTTGTTAAGGTAACTATATTAATTGGTTTAGATGGTAACATTGGTTGTTAAGGTAACTATATTATATTGGTTTAGATGGTAACATTGGTTGTTAAGGTAACTATATTATATTGGTTTAGATGGTAACATTGGTTGTTAAGGTAACTATATTATATTGGTTTAGATGGTAACATTGGTTGTTAAGGTAACTATATTATATTGGTTTAGATGGTAACATTGGTTGTTAAGGTAACTATATTATATTGGTTTAGATGGTAACATTGGTTGTTAAGGTAACTATATTATATTGGTTTAGATGGTAACATTGGTTGTTAAGGTAACTATATTATATTGGTTTAGATGGTAACATTGGTTGTTAAGGTAAGTATATTATATTGGTTTAGATGGTAACATTGGTTGTTTAGGTAACTATATTATATTGGTTTAGATGGTAACATTGGTTGTTAAGGTAAGTATATTATATTGGTTTAGATGGTATTATGGTTGTTAAGGTAACTATATAATGTTATGGTGATAATGAAGTAATATTGTCTGTTTATATTGTAGTCAATGGAGCTGGTTTAGCCATGGCAACAATGGATATAATCCAACTACACGGAGGAAAACCAGCTAATTTTCTGGATGTTGGAGGCGGGGCCTCAGCAAATCAAGTTAAAGAAGCTTTTAGACTTATCACCTCCGACAAACATGTGAGTTACAAAAACATGAAAAATTATTCAAAGTTAAAGTTTTGACTTGGGCAAGAATAGACTGGATTTCGGTGATATTATGATCGGTCTGTTTCTATTCTATTTCAAGGTTGATGCTATATTAGTGAATATTTTTGGTGGAATTATGAGATGTGATGTTATTGCCCAGGGAATTATACAGGCTGCTGCTGAACTACACATAACCACACCTATAATAGCTCGACTACAAGGTAAAACCACTTATTATAGCTCGACTACAAGGTAAAACCACCTATAATAGCTCGACTACAAGGTAAAACCACCTATAATAGCTCGACTACAAGGTAAAACCACCTATAAAAGCTTGACAACAAGGTAAAACCACCTATTATAGCTCGACTACAAGGTAAAACCACTTATTATAGCTCGACTACAAGGTAAAACCATCTATAAAAGCTTCGGAAAAAAATTACAAGGTAAAACCACTTATTATAGCTCGACTACAAGGTAAAACCATCTATAAAAGCTTGACAACAAGGTAAAACCACCTATTATAGCTCGACTACAAGGTAAAACCACCTATTATAGCTCGACTACAAGGTAAAACCACCTATCATAGCTCGACTACAAGGTAAAACCACCTATAAAAGCTTGACAACAAGGTAAAACCACCTATAAAAGCTTGACAACAAGGTAAAACCACCTATAAAAGCTTGACAACAAGGTAAAACCACCTATAAAAGCTTGACAACAAGGTAAAACCACCCACTATACGTCCTTTATAAGTGTACTGGGCTTAGTTAAATACTGTAATTAAGACAAAACCCATATAGTCAACAGAATATCTGGAAGTAGATTTCCTGTTATTTTCAGGAACTAGGGTAGATGATGCCAAGGCAGAGATAGCAAGAAGTAGTTTGAAAATTTTAGCTGTTGAGAATTTGGATCATGCAGCCAAGATGGTAGGTGGACTGGTTTACAATTGATCCCTTAATCTAACTCCTGTCTTACTGCTAGGTCCTACCCCCTGTCTTACTGCTAGGTCCTACCCCCTGTCTTACTGCTAGGTCCTACCCCCTGTCTTACTGCTAGGTCTACCCCCTGTCTTACTGCTAGGTCCTACCCCCTGTCTTACTGCTAGGTCCTACCCCCTGTCTTACTGCTAGGTCCTACCCCCTGTCTTACTGCTAGGTCCTACCCCCTGTTGAAGCGTAATCTATTATACATCTATTATAATGTAGTTTGTAAGTCCATTATTTATTCTGTCTTTCAGTCAGTAAATATATCAAAAATGGTAAAAACAGCCAGGAAGAGTGGGATGAATGTCCATTTTGAATTACCCTTGTAAAAATTAATTTAAAAATATTTGTTTCTAAAACTTTTACAATATGATAAAATAAATAGGCTATCAGTCTTACTAGTTTGTGTTGTTTTTGTGAATTGTCTTGGCTCAAGATCCTTTCTTGAGTTACTTTTAAAAATCTGGTAAAAATATTGTTCTACCTTCCATCGACCGCAATTTAGTTTAGTTAAGGGTGTCATTAGAGATGCTCCTCTATAGAAGCCTAGTTATAAATACAAAGATATATTCTGGTATATTTTACAAGGTTTAGTCTGTTTTATTATCACCTGTATCAACTTATAGCTCATTATAGAACTCTATCCAATGCAAAAAACTGTGGGATAAGTTAAGCCACAAATTTAGTTAAGTCTTCGTATTGTTATGAATGAAGGGAGATAACTCCATTCATGGTCTTTTTGAGATGAATTATGTCCCTTTATTGACACGGGCTGTGATTGGTCAGTCATGCTGAAACTTGTTCAATGAAAGAGAAAAGAAAGAAGATAGCGCATTATTCGTCTGCTGGTAAGAAATGTCCTTTGTTTTTATCGGAGTTGTTTTTTGCTGTGTTTGAGCTGTGTTGAAAACTAATAATATGTAAATTAACGAGGTAGAGGAAAACATCGATATGGTTTCAAACCGAATGATCGATGTTTACATTTGTTACGGTGGGTGTAATTGGCCGACAACGGAAAGACATTGCTGGCATTTTTAGGTGTTCTTAGACAATATTAACTGTTAAAAAAGGCAAGGAGATATTTGAGACAAATAAACATGTTGCTAAGAATGATTTTCTGTGCTGATTGATACGTTTTTATGTCCTGAGGCTAGGAAACTATTACAGTACACTAGAAAACTAGTACTGAAATAAAACCGCCTCGCCTGCTCTCTCTATGTTATATTGTCAGTGCCGAGAGACAGACAAAGGCAATGGTTTCCACCGCACTAGGTAGGGCTACAATTAGGAATAACTAATCTAGACTCACCCGAGAATAGTTGCAATACCAACACCAGTACACACCTGTAGTAGTTAAAACCGACGACTGATCAAAAGCCAAAGACATAATAATAAATAGGTTAAGGTTCTGCACGTGCAGCCATCACGTGATCAGTGAACCATGTTATGACAGAAAGGAAGTACCGGTAGTCTGTCAGCCAGTAAATAATACCTGTTTCCTCAACATTACAGTAGTAAGCCTAGTAGCAGCAAGTTAAATAATTTGATTATTATTGTGAAACTGGTATTAAACTTAGTGAGTCCTGTCATAGTGATCAACAACTTGTCTGATTCTAAAATAAAGTATAAATATTTTACAGTTTGACAGAGTTAACACCCCCTGCTGATAATATAATCTTATAAATAATTATGAACAAAGCTATGACAGGTAGAAATATAATTGCTGTCTATTTTCAGATTAAAACACAATTCGTTGAAATAAAGAAGATGTCTACCATCCCTGCGTTGATGGTTCTATATTCTAACGATAGTGTAGAGATACGTTACATAGATAAAACCAGATTACAACTATCACCATGTGGCTCCACCTTGATTCATTTTGACAATCCTGAAGCTGGCTCCCATCCTGTTTATGGTATGTACTGTTAATCGTTACTCTTTGAACTGGACTAGGAAGTGGCTAGGAACTTGCTACAGCCAAGTGTGCTAAGTGTTTTGCTGATTATTAATAGGTCAGATTAAGTTAACAGATCTCTGGTTTATATCCTCAGGTTTTAACCAGTTGATATCTGGCCTGATTGTTATTCTAATGTTAATGCCAGGGACCAGGTGATAATCATCTATTACAAACCATCACCATATCCTCAGGTTTTAACCAGTTGATATCTGGCCTGATTATTATTCTAATGTTAATGCCAGGGACCAGGTGATAATCATCTATTACAAACCATCACCATATCCTCAGGTTTTAACCAGTTGATATCTGGCCTGATTATTATTCTAATGTTAATGCCAGGGACCAGGTGATAATCATCTATTACAAACCATCACTATATTCAACTGGTTTTTATATTTTCTATGTTTAATTGATATTTTATATACCGGTGTAGTTATTAAACCATCCACTAGAATAGTAACCGTATATTTTTAAACCAGGTTAAAATTATTGATGTTTTCAGGAGTGACTAAAATTCAGCAGAGAGTGAGGTTTGTCACCAGTAATAATAAACAGAAAGTTTTACAAGCACTGGATTTCAGGAATCGATTTTCAGAACGACCCTATTTATGTCGAGAATTGATTCCCAAATCTGAGATAACAGTAAGTATCAATTGATACAGATGAACCAGTAAGGTACAGACGAGTAGGATGTAAAACTCTATTCATTTCACTGTCTACATTAGCTCATAAGGTACAGACGAGTAGGAGTAAAACTCCATTCATTTCACTGTCTACATTAGCCCATAAGGTACAGACGAGTAGGATGTAAAACTCTATTCATTTCACTGTCTACATTAGCCCATAAGGTACAGAAGAGTAGGATGTAAAACTCCATTCATTTCACTGTCTTCATTAGCCCATAAGGTACAGAAGAGTAGGATGTAAAACTCTATTCCTTCATTTCTATTAATATTTGATTGTATACTGACTATTTATTATTTCAACAAGGTCTAATTCTAATGTTCCAAACCTTGTCTCTACCCCCAATATTTCAGGGTCTGTATAATGATATAACCTTGTCTCTACCCCCTATATTTCAGGGTCTGTATAATGATATAACCTTGTCTCTACCCCCTATATTTCAGGGTCTGTATAATGATATAACCTTGTCTCTACCCCCTATATTTCAGGGTCTGTATAATGATATAACCTTGTCTCTACCCCCATATTTCAGGGTCTGTATAATGATATAACCTTGTCTCTACCCCCAATATTTCAGGTCTGTATAATGATATAACCTTGTCTCTACCCCATATTTCAGGGTCTGTATAATGATATAACTCCATTATTTCACTGTCTATATTAGCCCCCTATATTTCAGGGTCTGTATAATGATATAACCTTGTCTCTACCCCCATATTTCAGGGTCTGTATAATGATATAACCTTGTCTCTACCCCCTATATTTCAGGGTCTGTATAATGATATAACCTTGTCTCTACCCCCTATATTTCAGGGTCTGTATAATGATATAACCTTGTCTCTACCCCCAATATTTCAGGGTCTGTATAATGATATAACCTTGTCTCTACCCCCTATATTTCAGGGTCTGTATAATGATATAACCTTGTCTCTACCCCCTATATTTCAGGGTCTGTATAATGATATAACCTTGTCTCTACCCCCTATATTTCAGGGTCTGTATAATGATATAACCTTGTCTCTACCCCCTATATTTCAGGGTCTGTATAATGATATAACCTTGTCTCTACCCCCTATATTTCAGGGTCTGTATAATGATATAACCTTGTCTCTACCCCCTATATTTCAGGGTCTGTATAATGATATAAGAGAAGTAAAGTGGAGTAAAGGATTAGAATGTGGGAAATGTGAAATATTACCTGATGGAAGTGTCCGGTTAATGTCAGCTGATGAGTTTGCTAGTCTGGTTTTATCTTCACACGGTCGTGATTTTACAGTTTGTTACTTGTCTAAGATTAGCGAGGAACCCAAAAAACTGAAAGACAAAATCTCGCCAAAATTAGCTAAAACTTATTCCAGTGTTGCGGATGAACAGGGCTTTCAAGGAAGGAAGGAAACCTTGAACAGATCTTCCACACCTCCCAATACAGACTTGACTCTATTGAATAATGGTAGTTCACCGGAGTTTAAAATAGATCCTGTTTATAATCAACGTGTTTCCACACCAACCAAACATAAAACTGTGTCAGTTAATGAAACCCCTATCATCACACCGTACGGTCCAACAGCTATATTTAAACCGATCCAGGATAATTCACCAAGCAACAATATTCACGAATTATCCAGTATTAGTAGAATATCCTCTGAGGGCCTAAATGGTACCATGGAAACAGTAGACATTAGTTTAGTTCCCGGAGAAGACTGTGGTTTACCCGACAAACAGTCATCACACCCGTTTACATCTCATAGTAGTTGTCATAGTACTTCATCCAATCAGATACTAGAAGAGAGTTCAGTGCGGTATTACTATACCTGGGTAACCCGGCATTATTCAACCAGTCAGTGCCCAGTAAACTGGAGTCACCCTTTAAAACTGGCCAATCAGGTGCTGAACGATACCAAAGGTAAGACATCTTTAACCTATACAGATACATACCTCCATGAACCCCTTCCACCTAGATACATACCCCTGGAACCCCTTCCACCTAGATACGTACCCCCTGGAACCCCTTCCACCTAGATACATACCCCCTGGAACCCCTTCCACCTAGAGACTACCCCTGGAACCCCTTCCACCTAGATACTACCCCCTGGAACCCCTTCCACCTAGATACATACCCCCTGGAACCCCTTCCACCTAGATACGTACCCCCTGGAACCCCTTCCACCTAGATACATACCCCCTGGAACCCCTTCCACCTAGATACATACCCCCTGGAACCCCTTCCACCTAGAATTATTCTATTATAAGAATCAATTTATAATCAAAGCTGACTTTTTCCTTTATTCTGTGAGATTAACTTTACCAGATTCATCTGGAACCCCTTTGTGAATATAACTTTACCAGATTCTCCTGGACCCCTTCTAGATAAACCCCGAACCTTACCGACTTAGATAACTTTACCCCGATCCCTTACCCTAGATGTGAATGAACCCTTCACCAGATTGACCTTCCCCTGTACAATTAACTTTAGCAATGTATTCACCTTCACCGCTGGTCGATGACAGATTAACTTTACCAGATTCACCTTACCGCTGGTGTGAGATTAACTTTACCAGATTCACCTTACCGCTGGTGTGAGATTAACTTTACCAGATTCACCTTACCGCTGGTGTGAGATTAACTTTACCAGATTCACCTTACCGCTGGTGTGAGATTAACTTTACCAGATTCACCTTACCGCTGGTGTGAGATTAACTTGACCAGATTCAGATTGGTTTGTTGATATCGTTTCAGTTCTGGACAAATTAGAAAAAAAACCACAACCAGACTTAAAATTAGATGACAAGGATGTAATAAAGAGTTGCCTGCCCCTGCCACAATCTTTGACCTGTCCCTATCAACATCTGCACCGCTGGTCGACTGGACAGGAAGAAGATTTACAATCAGGAAGAATAGGGGTGGTGATGGCGGATGGGGTTATTTTTAGGTAGGATGTTTTATTTAACTGAGTGTAAAAGCCAACCTAGAGGATGTAAAGGGTATAGGCAGATATCAGTAAGCAGATATATCAGTATGCTAACCTGAAGGGTGTATAGTAGAGATAGCGGTAAGCCAACCTAGAGGGTGTAAAGTAAGCCAACCTAGAGGGTGTATAGTAGGGATAGCGGTAAGCCAACCTAGAGGGTGTAAATGGTCTAGGCAGAGATATCAGTAAGCAGAGATATCAGTAAGCTAACCTAAAGGGTGTATAGTAGAGATAGCAGTAAGCCAACCTAGAGGGTGTATAGTAGAGATAGCAGTAAGCCAACCTAGAGGGTGTATAGTAGAGATAACGGTAAGCCAACCTAAAGGGTTATAGTGATAACGGTAAGCCAACCTAAAGGGTTATAGTAGAGATAACGGTAAGCCAACCTAAAGGGTGTATAGTAGAGATAGCGGTAAGCCAACCTAGAGGGTGTATAGTAGAGATAGCGGTAAGCCAACCTAGAGGGTGTATAGTAGAGATAGCAGTAAGCCAACCTAGAGGGTGTATAGTAGAGATAGCGGTAAGCCAACCTAGAGGGTTATAGTAGAGATAGCGGTAAGCCAACCTAGAGGGTGTATAGTAGAGATAGCAGTAAGCCAACCTAGAGGGTGTATAGTAGAGATAACGGTAAGCCAACCTAAAGGGTTATAGTGATAACGGTAAGCCAACCTAAAGGGTGTATAGTAGAGATAACGGTAAGCCAACCTAAAGGGTGTATAGTAGAGATAACGGTAAGCCAACCTAAGGGTTATAGTAGAGATAACGGTAAGCCAACCTAGAGGGTGTATAGTAGAGATAGCAGTAAGCCAACCTAGAGGGTGTATAGTAGAGATAGCAGTAAGCCAACCTAGAGGGTGTATAGTAGAGATAGCAGTAAGCCAACCTAGAGGGTGTATAGTAGAGATAGCAGTAAGCCAACCTAGAGGGTATATAGTAGAGATAGCGGTAAGCCAACCTAGAGGGTTATAGTAGAGATAGGGGTAAGCCAACCTAAGGGTTATAGTAGAGATAGCAGTAAGCCAACCTAGAGGGTGTATAGTAGAGATAGCGGTAAGCCAACCTAGAGGGTGTATAGTAGAGATAGCGGTAAGCCAA
This sequence comes from Nipponacmea schrenckii, assembly GCA_030562195.1. NCBI lineage: Eukaryota > Metazoa > Mollusca > Gastropoda > Lottiidae > Nipponacmea > Nipponacmea schrenckii. Next base: position 25,473,182 of record JAUJPP010000012.1, on the reverse strand, counting down.
CCTAGAGGGTTATAGTAGAGATAACGGTAAGCCAACCTAGAGGGTGTATAGTAGAGATAACGGTAAGCCAACCTAGAGGGTGTATAGTAGAGATAACGGTAATCCAACCTAGAGGGTTATAGTAGAGATAACGGTAAGCCAGCCTAGAGGGTGTATAGTAGAGATAGGGGTAAGCCAACCTAGAGGGTGTATAGTAGAGATAGCGGTAAGCCAACCTAGAGGGTGTATAGTAGAGATAGCGGTAAGCCAACCTAGAGGGTGTATAGTAGAGATAGCGGTAAGCCAGCCTAAAGGGTTATAGCAGAGATAACGGTAAGCCAGCCTAGAGGGTTATAGTAGAGATAGCAGTAAGCCAACCTAGAGGGTGTATAGTAGAGATAACGGTAAGCCAACCTAGAGGGTGTAAAGGGTGTATAGTAGAGATAACGGTAAGCCAACCTAGAGGGTGTAAAGGGTTATAGAAGAGATAACGGTAAGCCAACCTAGAGGGTGTATAGTAGAGATAGCAGTAAGCCAACCTAGAGGGTGTAAACGAGTTTTTATTTTGTTTTATAGATTAGTGTACCTACCATCAATGACAACTGTAGAAATATTTCCAGGAGATGGCAGTGTTATTTATTCTCATGGCATCTCAGGTCAATTTTATCAACATCTTCTCTTTAAAAACAACAAGGTAGGTATTATATAGTCTTAGATTCTATTGTCCATCACACCATATTGTCTCCACACACCATATTGTCTCCAACACACCATATTGTCTCCAACACACCATATTGTCTCCAACACACCATATTGTCTCCAACACACCATATTGTCTCCAACACACCATATTGTCTCCAACACACCATATTGTCTCCAACACACCATATTGTCTCCAACACACCATATTGTCTCCAACACACCAATTATTGTCTCCAACCACCATATTGTCTCCAAACACCATATTGTCTCCAACACACCATATTGTCTCCAACACACCATATTGTCTCCAACACACCATATTGTCTCCAACAGACCATATTGTCCTCCAACATACCATATTGTTCCAACACACCATATTGTCTCCAACACACCATAATTGTCTCCAACAACCATATTGTCTCCAACACACCATATTGTCTCCAACACACCTATTGTCTCCAACACACCATATTGTCTCCAACACACCATATTGTCTCCAACACACCATATTGTCTCCAACACACCATATTGTCTCCAACACACCATATTGTCTCCAACACACCATATTGTCTCCAACACACCATATTGTCTCCAACACACCATATTGTCTCCAACACACCATATTGTCTCCAACACACCATATTGTCTCCAACACACCATATTGTCTCCAACTAACACACCATATTGTCTCCAACACACCATATTGTCTCCAACACACCATATTGTCTCCAACACACTATATTGTCTCCAACACACCATATTGTCTCCAACACACCATATTGTCTCCAACACACCATATTGTCTCCAACTAACACACCATATTGTCTCCAACACACCATATTGTCTCCAACACACCATATTGTCTCCAACACACCATATTGTCTCCAACTCAACACACATATTGTCTCCAACACACCATATTGTCTCCAACACACCATATTGTCTCCAACACACCATATTGTCTCCAACACACCATATTGTCTCCAACACACCATATTGTCTCCAACACACCATATTGTCTCCAACACACCATATTGTCTCCAACTCCACACACCATATTGTCTCCAACTAACACACCATATTGTCTCCAACACACCATATTGTCTCCAACACACCATATTGTCTCCAACACACCATATTGTCTCCAACACACGATATTGTCTCCAACACACCATATTGTCTCCAACACACCATATTGTCTCCAACACAACATATTGTCTCCAAAACACACCATATTGGGGGTCTCCAACACACCAAAAATTGGGGGTCTACAAACACTATGTTCAACACATATTGTCTCCAACACACATATTGTCTCCAACACACCATATTGTCTCCAACACAACCATATTGTCTCCAACACACCAATTGTCTCCAACACACCTTTATTGTCTCAACAACCAAAATTGTCTCCAACACACCATATTGTCTCCAACAACCATATTGTCTCCAACACACCATATTGTCTCCAACACACCATATTGTCTCCAACACACCATATTGTCTCCAACACACCATATTGTCTCCAACACACCATATTGTCTCCAACAACACATATTGTCTCCAACAAGACTATATTGTCTCCAACACACTATTATTGTCTCCAACACACCATATTGTCTCAACACACCATATTGTCTCCAACACACATATTGTCTCCAACACAACCATATTGTTCCAACACACCATATTGTCTCAAACACTAGGATTGTCTCAACACACATATTGTCTCCAACACACCATATTGTCTCCAACACACCATATTGTCTCCAACACACCATATTGTCTCCAGGAAGATCTATTTCACTATTCAGTTTAATAGCAAGTATCTGTTCAACATCAAACTGAGTGAAGTGACTATCAAACTGAGTGAAGTGACTATCAAACTGAGTGAAGTGACTATCAAACTGAGTGAAGTGACTATCAAACTGAGTGAAGTGACTATCAAACTGAGTGAAAATAAATCTCAATAATTTCTATATTGCCTTTCAGCTTGAAGAGAGATCATATTCAGTAAAAAGTCTTCCACCACCAGTACCAAACTCAACTTATTCTATACAGAAATTAGTTCAACGTGCCTTTAGATTTTTAAAGGAAGCTGTAGATAATGATAAACATACCAGACGTGAAGAACTACCTTGTTGGAGGGTAAGTTGGGTTATTGTCTATATTTATACTAGGAGTGTAGGAATATGATATTATAAAGGGGCTGTAGATAATGATAAACATACCAGACGTGAAGAACTACCTTGTTGGAGGGTAAGTTGGGTTATTGTCTATATTTATACTAGGAGTGTAGGAATATAATATTATAAAGCGAGCTGTAGATTGTAAAGACCTGTATTTATTACAGCGTGAAGACAGTAAACCATTAGAACCAGTATCCTGCCAGGTTCTAGAAGAATGTATGGTACCAGGTCGTGGTAAGTTTACAGCCTACACCAATGGTAGAATTAGGATTGTGTTTGAAGATAGAACAGCATTAGATATGGTGTGTGATTTCTCTAAGCGACTTTACAACTGTATAAATCACCATGGTAACCCAGACAACTCTCCTCAGGTTTGTTAACATATGATAAGTCTTGTAATTACTGTTATTTTAGCTTTAAGAACATATAATATTATATACATGTATATCTGGACTAGTCTGATAGTAGTCTTAACATTTCCAACTTTTATTTTCTTCAGAAGAATACGATGCCAAGAGTGACAGGTTTTGACAAATTGATGGGACGTGAATCGTGTAGATTATTGTTACCTAACGCCCAGTATATCCTAGTTGATATTACGAAACCAGGAATATACGACAGGTAATATATATTACTACTATTATAACCTAATCTATTGTTTCAGATATACAACCCTCATCAGGACTGTTACGTAATGTACATGATGATATAGAAACAAACTCCACGAATACAGCGAGTTATATTAAAAAAATGGCATGGTGTCTATTTTAGGTATATTAGTGCAGCTAAAGAATGGGCGAGGTGGGTGAACTCTCTACCCAGAGATCGTGGTAAATTTTATCAGGACATGGCAACTGCCGCTGTTCAGCCATTGTAAGTATAATTTAATGAATCTAAACTATTAGCTTTATTTCTTTATGGGCTAATTTATTTTTAGGTAGATTGATCCATATTGAATTAATGTGTAGGTATAAAATAGAAATGGTTTATTGCTGAAATATTCAGGTTAAGTAACAAATGTTATGTTTTTCAGTTGTGTGGAATCTGAGCTGAAGAAAATCAACTGTTTTAATTGTATCCTTTAAAATGCAACCTGATATCACTAGGAGACTGGTAATATAAGACTACCTGATATCACTAGGAGACTGGTAATATAAGACTACCTGATATCACTAGGAGACTGGCAATATAAGACTACCTGATATCACTAGGAGACTGGTAATATAAGACTACCTGATATCACTAGGAGACTGGTAATATAAGACTACCTGATATCACTAGGAGACTGGTAATATAAGACTACCTGATATCACTAGGAGACTGGTAATATAAGACTACCTGATATCACTAGGAGACTGGTAATATAAGACTACCTGATATCACTAGGAGACTGGTAATATAAGACTACCTGATATCACTAGGAGACTGGTAATATAAGACTACCTGATATCACTAGGAGACTGGTAATATAAGACTACCTGATATCACTAGGAGACTGGTAATATAAGACTACCTGATATCACTAGGAGACTGGTAATATAAGACTACCTGATATCACTAGGAGACTGGTAATATAAGACTACCTGATATCACTAGGAGACTGGTAATATAAGACTACCTGATATCACTAGGAGACTGGTAATATAAGACTACCTGATATCACTAGGAGACTGGTAATATAAGACTACCTGATATCACTAGGAGACTGGTAATATAAGACTACCTGATATCACTAGGAGACTGGTAATATAAGACTACCTGATATCACTAGGAGACTGGTAATATAAGACTACCTGATATCACTAGGAGACTGGTAATATATAGATTCTGACTCTGATATCACTAGGAGACTGGTAATATAAAGTTACTTTTAAAACACTGATATCACTAGGAGACTGGTAATATAAGACTACCTGATATCACTAGGAGACTGGTAATATAAGACTACCTGATATCACTAGGAGACTGTAATATAAGACTACCTGATATCACTAGGAGACTGGTAATATAAGACTACCTGATATCACTAGGAGCTGGTAATATAGACTACCTGATATCACTAGGAGACTGGTAATATTAGACTACCTGATATCACTAGGAGTCTGGTAATATAAGACTACCTGATATCACTAGGAGACTGGTAATATAAGACTTACCTGATATCACTAGGAGACTGGTAATATAAGACTACCTGATATCACTAGGAGACTGGTAATATAAGACTACCTGATATCACTAGGAGACTGGTAATATAAGACTACCTGATATCACTAGGAGACTGGTAATATAAGACTACCTGATATCACTAGGAGACTGGTAATATAAGACTACCTGATATCACTAGGAGACTGGTAATATAAGATTATTCTGACCCTATCTTAGACTGTATTTCATGTTGGAGTGACCCCAGGTTTATGAGAGTAGATGTTTTACTGTAAAAGTAGAAGTTTTACTGTACTGTAGAAGTAGAAGTTTTACTGTAAAAGTAGAAGTTTTACCTGAAAAATTTACTGTAGTAGAAGTAGAAGTTTTACTGAAAAAATTTATTTTAGTAGAAGTAGAAGTTTTACTTTACTGTAGAAGTAGAAGTTTTACTGTACTGTAGAAGTAGAACTGTATTTAGATTTTACTGTAAAAGTAGAAGTTTTACTGTACTGTAGAAGTAGAAGTTTTACTGTACTGTAAAAGTAGAAGTTTTACTGTACTGTAAGAAGTAGAAGTTTTACTGTACTGTAGAAGTAGAAGTTTTACTGTACTGTAAAAGTAGAAGTTTTACTGTAAAAGTAGAAGTTTTACTGAAAAAACTGTAAAAGTAGAAGTTTTACTGTACTGTAGAAGTAGAAGTTTTACTGTACTGTAAAAGTAGAAGTTTTACTGTAAAAGCGGGGTTTATCTTATAGTTCACTCTGTTGTTTTATAGTATATGATGGACACTTTCAGACTACATTCAAACACAAATATCATTGGCTAGAAAATATTCTTTGATTAATATTAACCTTAATTTATAAATTAGATATATTAGAAAATACAGTTTTAAACCAAATACCCGGTACAGGGTGTAGACCAACAGAAACCCTTGTTAAATCATCTACAGACTGCAATCAACCCATTACTTCAACATGTAATCCAACTTATCTTCCCATGAACTTAAATCAACTGACACTAGGTGGCCCTTATGGTGATAGTGGTTATGTGTCGTATCCATCACAATATAGTTCCTACATCCCTAGAAATAGTTCCTACATCCCTGGAAATAGTTCTTACGGCCCGAGAAATAGTTCAAGTGTAGTGTATAAACTCCAACAGACTAGTGACCAGAAAGAGGCTGAGATTTTTAATGGTTTTAATTCCGTTCGTCAAGCGCTTCTTAAAACTTCCAAACTTATAAATGACATTGATGATATTCTCGAACACCCCAGTAAACTTGATTCAGATATAAACTGATCAGAAACCCCAGTAAACTTGATTCAGATATAAACTGATCAGAAACCCCAGTAAACTTGATTCAGATATAAACTGATCAGAAACCCCAGAAAACTTGATTAAGATGTAAACTGATCAGAAACCCCAGTAAACTTGATTCAGATATAAACTGATCAGAAACCCCAGAAAACTTGATTAAGATGTAAACTGATCAGAAACCCCAGTAAACTTGATTCAGATATAAAATGATCAGAAACCCCAGTACACTTGATTCAGATGTAAACTGATCAGAAACCCCAGTAAACTTGATTCAGATATAAACTGATCAGAAACCCCAGTAAACTTGATTCAGATATAAACTGATCAGAAACCCCAGTAAACTTGATTCAGATATAAACTGATCAGAAACCCCAGTAAACTTGATTCAGATATAAACTGATCAAAAAACCCAGTAAACTTGATTCAGATATAAACTGATCAGAAAACCCAGTAAACTTGATTCAGATATAAACTGATCAGAAACCCCAGAAAACTTGATTCAGATATAAACTGATCAGAAACCCAGTAAACTTGATTCAGATATAAACTGATCAGAAACCCAGTAAACTTGATTCAGATATAAACTGATCAGAAACCCCAGTAAACTTGATTCAGATATAAACTGATCAGAAACCCCAGTAAACTTGATTCAGATATAAACTGATCAGAAACCCCAGTAAACTTGATTCAGATATAAACTGATCAGAAACCCCAGTAAACTTGATTCAGATATAAACTGATCAGAAAACCCAGTAAACTTGATTCAGATATAAACTGATCAGAAACCCCAGAAAACTTGATTCAGATATAAACTGATCAAAAAACCCAGTAAACTTGATTCAGATATAAACTGATCAGAAAACCCAGTAAACTTGATTCAGATATAAACTGATCAGAAAACCCAGTAAACTTGATTCAGATATAAACTGATCAAAAAACCCAGTAAACTTGATTCAGATGTAAACTGATCAGAAACCCCAGTAAACTTGATTCAGATATAAACTGATCAGAAAGAGTGAGTTTGGATTGGTTGAACTGTGATATGTATATCTAGACTATAATGTTTATTTATTATATTTTTTATCAATTATATAATTTTATTCTTATACAGTTTCTTACTAATGTAAGTTCACCCCAGCAATATAGCCCCACCCCAGCAATAGAGTGGTGAAATATAGCCCCACCCCAGCAATAGAGTGGTGAAATATAGCCCCACCCTAATAATAGAGTGGTGAAATATAGCCCCACCCCAATGTAAGTGGAATAGTGAAAAAAGACAATGTTGTTGATGATAGAATAGAATCTTTAATGTACAGGCATTTTAATACAAACACAATCAATCAATTTACAAACAACCGTTTGAAATCTTCTAGTACCTTTAAATATAATATCATTGGACAGCTTGTTTCATTACAAAACTTACCACTTACTTCAACTAAGAGAATCAATTTATAATACAGGTTCATCTGGATATAACACATGATAAAAGAGACCTATTCTGAAACTGCTAATTCCACCCCACCCATCCATAATTTCTAAAACATAGTATTTCATCTAGGCTTGATTCATAAAACCGAAAATGATTCTGCTCACCTGGGAATAGCTTATTATTTGTCAGGTAGAATAAGAGGGATCTAATACAATAAGAATATAAAATACAGACTGTCTTGGACCACCTATTCTACCCTGAAACACAATAGCCTACCCCAGATATCAACACAAGAAGATTTCAGTGTGCTAATAGGAAGGGGAGATAATAAAATAAAATGCAAAATAATACAATAAACAATATGGCCACTATACAATTCTCTAGAAAATCAAGATGTTTCTGTAGATTGTGTTCCCAAGTTTCTGGACACACTAGAGGCCTTTCATATTAACTTCTGGTTTTTACAGACAAAACGTGCTAGTAACTTAACAAAATAATTAAAATTTTACAAATGAAATGATAATTAAACTTCAAAATAACAATGTTAACAAATAAAGGTAAAAACTAATTGTTCTAATATCTTGGTCTTATTCTTCCAGTCATATTTTTTACTACTTTCGACATTTAAACATCATCTTCAGAATTTAATATAGTAAGTCAGGAAAATAGAAAAATGTCACCAGGAAAATAGAATACTAGAATTAATATAAGAGAGCAGTGGTCGTTAGTTGGTCTGATCAATTTATATATAGAGTAGGGTTATTATCATGTCAATCTAGGGAGTTTAATAGTCCTCTAGGTCCACGTTAAGTTTTATATTCAAAACTTACCAAACTTTTCGTAGACAATATAAATCTACAATATTTCTTCAGTGTCAGTTTTCTCTAGTTGATCATTTTCATTTCATATTTCACACAATGTGCTATAGACATTAACTAGCACAAATAACACTGGATAATCTGCTCTATTCACAAATATTCACTAAAAATATATCACTTTATCTCCAACCATTTTGTTCACAAACCAACGTTTTATTTCTACTGGATAATGTTTCTAACAAGTGCTTTGTCCAAAAAAACAAATAGTTTATCCACACAGGAAGTAGACTTGATTAATGAGGCCCCATAAACATAATACAATTATAATACAGTAGAGAATCAAGCCTGGTGCATGCTGGTTAAATGACTGGATGATAGAATAGTTAATATAAATATTCTCAGGGAACCCATTTTTAAAATTTGAATATTAAAGGATAAATGATTGAATTTGATATGATTTAAGTTACGTTGATTCCAAATTATTTTAAAGTCAAGAATAAACTGACCAATCAGAGATCAAATTTAAACAAAATAAAAATCTAGCCGTGATTTAGAGAAAACCTGTATTAACTATTCCACAATCCAGTCACCATGACAACCAGTGTTTACTAAGGCTATAAACAACTCTAATATTCCGTAGTGTTACGAATCTTCTGGTGCCTTTAATTCCTTTATTTGTTTTATTAAGTAGGCCTTCTCGTCGTTAAATTGTTCATCCTCCGACCGGTCCGTATGAAATTTGGATAAAAAGTCTACTAATTTCTCCTTATTACGTAATAATATTTCTAGAATAGGGCGTGGTTTGTTGGGATTGGCAACAAACACCTGAAAAACAGAGTTGGCATTAGTGTTGGGCAATCGATTATTTAATCGAAACACGTCACAGTTAAATTGGCTTTAAAACAAAGTAAAATTTACACGTATTAAAGGTTTAAACCTCGGCCTTCCATGTTTACTATAGATACAAACAAGACTATGAGAACAAATTGTATGTCAAAAATCAAAACAAAACAGAGCGGACATGGCTACCTAAAAATATATTATCTTTAAAACCTTGTAATTAATGACCGTCAAAAGAATTTCGTTGAGATGAAGGTGTAAATAATCCAGTAACGAGTTTCGCGTTGCGGGTTCATTCAAGGGGGGGGGGGGTAATTGTTTTTTAAAAAAGACAATGATTTTTTACTTTTAACGGCTTTCGATTGAGAATGGATTATCGGTCGTTTGACGTTTAACGAGTGATAATCGATTCTCAGCGATAATCAGAACATCACTAGTCAGCGTAACGCGATAAATGTTAACAATATCTTTAGTAAGAAACAATGAAATGGGACGGTTAAACAAAAGGCACCTATAAACCTACATCTAGAAAATACGGAATGATGTGTGGTTTCGATCGTTCTTGTTTAACAGGTTCTCAGTGTATTATACATTGGCCGAGTCCAGTTGGCGGTTATTTATTTCCTCTTGGCATAGATTTAGAGATGGGGGTAGGGATTGAGAGATGTGAGTAAAGATTGAGATATGGGGGTAGGGATTGAGAGATGTAGGTAAGGATTGAGATATGGGGGTGACGATTGAGATATGGGGGTGACAATTGAGATATGGGGGTGACGATTGAGATATGGGGGTGTTGATTGAGAGATAGGGGTAGGGAAGGCAAAAGTAATAAAAGATTATAATCCTACCTTAAAAACATGGAAGGCTTCAAACTGGATATTACGACTCTTCTCACGTAACATATTCATCATTAACTTCAGGTTGTCAGGGTTACTGATATATCGAGTCATTGTTGTGAAATTATGTCGGTCTAATAACAATTCTCCTAATAACTACAATATATAAAATTATTACTTCATTCCTTCATTCTCTCGTAAAATTTATCAAAGTTAATAACCATCTTAATATCCTTGACCTTAGATTTCAAAATTGATAACTCCCGACCCTAGAGTAGTCTAGAGTATACAGGCCTCAAACATTTCAAGAGAGATAACTCCTGACCCTAAAGTAGTCTAGAGTATACCAGCCTCAAACTATCAAGAGAGATAACTCCTGACCCTGGAGTAGTCTAGAGTATACAGGCCTAAACATTTCAAGAGAGATAACTCCTGACCCTAAAGCTGTCTCGAGTAACGTAATCTAGAGTATACAGCCTCAAACATTTCAAGAGAGATAACTCCTGACCCTGAGTAGTCTAGAGTATACAGGCCTCAAACATTTCAAGAGAGATAACTCCTGACCCTAAAGTAGTCTAGAGTATACAAGCCTCAAACTATCAAAATAGATAACTCCTGACCCTAGAGTAGTCTAGGGTATACCAGCCTCAAACATTTCAAGAGAGATAACTCCTGACCTACCTTTAAAGCTTGTCGTCGAGTAACGTAATTCTCAGAATTTAACAAACTCTGGTAATGACCGAAAACACGTTCATAATTCGCCTCCAGAAACTCAGCGGATAACATTTTATGTTTGGTCAGAAGTTCCTATAAATATTCATCATCATTACTGTATAAGATTACTATATAACATTACTAGTATTACTATATAACATTACTAGTATTACTATATAACATTACTAGTATTACTATATAACATTACTAGTATTACTATATAACATTACTAGTATTACTATATAACATTACTAGTATTACTATATAACATTACTAGTATTACTATATAACATTACTAGTATTACTATATAACATTACTAGTATTACTATATAACATTACTAGTATTACTATATAACATTACTAGTATTACTATATAACATTACTAGTATTTGACCATGTTGTTATAATACATGACAAGTTAACAGTCTGGCTTATATTTAAATTGAGATTATGTAAGGTGAACTACCTCAGTGCTATAATAATATAATATAATAACAAACCTTGAAAGTGGAGAAAGCATCTGAAGCTATATCAAAGGTAGACAACTCAACATATTTAAAGAAATCGTAGAATTCCTCACAGTTTAACATGAGTTTAGCCAGAGCTTCATAGCGGGCACATTCACGTAACATCATACCGCAGTTTAAAGCTACATCAGGTGTTTCATACCTGAAAATATCATCAAAATATCATCAAAATATCATCAAAATATCATCAAAATATCAAATACACCTGAAAATATCATCAAAATATCATCAAATACATCTAATAATTACTCTGGTTTTAACTTAATATTAACTGGACTAGAGCTCATCTCATACTGCTGACATGTTTCAGATACACAATCCTCATCAGGACAGCTAGTTTTAGAAATGGAGGTTAACTTTCTAATATAGGACTTAATGTTAGCTAATAGACTAGAGCTCATCTCATACTGCTGACATGTTTCAGATACACAATCCTCATCAGGACAGCTAGTGAGTTAACTTTCTAATATAGGACCTATGAGTAATTGACTTGACATTATGTTTCAGATACACAAACCTCATCAGGACAGCTAGTGAGATAATTGACTTGACATTATGTTTCAGATACACAAACCTCATCAGGACAGCTAGTGAGATAATTGACTTGACATTATGTTTCAGATACACAAACCTCATCAGGACAGCTAGTGAGATAATTGACTTGACATTATGTTTCAGATACACAAACCTCATCAGGACAGCTAGTGAGATAATTGACTTGACATTATGTTTCAGATACACAAACCTCATCAGGACAGCTAGTGAGATAATTGACTTGACATTATGTTTCAGATAATTTCTACCTCTACTTACCCTTTCATCAAAGCTTTTAACATTTCCTCTCTAGTACAGATATATTCCACGGTAGGAGATCGGGTACCCAGTTGTCGACGTAATAGATTATTAAATATCTGAACCACATCTTTACGACCCTATCAAAATAAAATAACAAATTAATCCTGAACTAGAATACAGAATACATGGTACTTTTCTCTACCTGATAGAGCTGGGCAATGTCATGCAGTGTGCATTAAGGAGAACTTCACCAGAACAGCGTGATAGCCTACTCTTTTTGTGATTTAAAGTGTCAAGGGATATTTAACATGAAATCAAATAATTTAAAATCTATTCATTTTTACCAAAGATGGACATCAATATAATCTATTATAGTTGGACTTTCAGTGGAAATACCCTATAAATAATCTTCAACCTAAATCTATACTCTTCCAAATTAAAAATACAGATGAACATAGCTTATAAACTAGAAGTTGTGGCACGCGGGTAGTGGATCAGAGGAATCTATAAACAGTCTTTACAGAATTAGACATTTACAGAGGCGAATTACAAGATGGGGGGATACAGAATTACAAATCGGTCATTGACAAGAGGGAGTTGTGGGAGGGGAGTGTGACAAGAGGGAAGTGTGACAAGAGGGAGGTGTGGGAGGGGGTGTGGACAAGAGGGAAGTGTGACAAGAGGGAAGTGTGACAAGAGGGAGGTGTGACAAGAGGGAGGTGTGGACAAGAGGGAAGTGTGGACAAGAGGGAGGTGTGGGAGGGGGTGTGGACAAGAGGGAAGTGTGACAAGAGGGAGGTGTGGACAAGAGGGAGGTGTGGGAGGGGGTGTGGACAAGAGGGAAGTGTGGACAAGAGGGAGGTGTGGGAGGGGGTGTGGACAAGAGGGAGGTGTGGACAAGAGGGAGGTGTGGACAAGAGGGAGGTGTGGGAGGGGGTGTGGACAAGAAGGAGGTGTGGACAAGAGGGAGGTGTGGGAGGGGGTGTGGCTTACCTTCTTCAAGTCTTTATCTCCCTTGTTCTGTTGTTGGAGAATTTGTAAAGCATCTTTTAGAGATTTCACCAACTCCTGGGGACTCTTTTGAGATTTACCAAAAAGAGGCATTATAAGGCTGATCTAGTTTCTAGACAGACCAATTCTGTGGGCTGGGATAGTAAAAAGGTTCAACTGAAATATAATAAACATTTAAATTAACTTACATTAAGGCGTAAACTCATTGAATTAAAACTTAAAGGGCAGTTTACAGTGTAAGATATCTGTCCGGGCAGTTGTTCATACACAGTCAATCCAGGGCTGGGCTGTCAACTTCAGTCTTCACCAGTGTCCAACTCGACACTTTCATAGGCACAGCCACCTTATTGGTTGCCCAGGCTTCACCGAATTTATGACCAGGCAAACTGTCCTCATTTGAACAGTGGTGACACTGGCTCCAGATTCAACTCGGGTCAGTAAAACTGCAGGTCTTAGTCCAACTCTTACAAACAATACTTTAATAACACAGAACACTAATCCTACATGTTTCAATTTACACTTGAACTATCCATGGACTATCGAATATTTGAAAATAAATAGCTCAAAATCAAAATACTAGGTAGGGAGTAGGCCTAATAGGTAGACTATATGTGTTAATCAACCAGTCAGTAGCCTATAGTAGTCCAGTAAAACATGTCTTTATTGTCTGTTTACATCAATAGTCCATGTCATTAACAATATCTTAGTTAACTTAATAAATATATCACTTTCTAGAATGTTGACAGTTTCTTGTCAGTATGAATGACTGACATGTTAAAAATTAACTTGAACCGACCGACACGACAATCTTGACAGTGTTGTGTTTTTTTTTCCACCAATTTACTAACAATAGACCTTTCGGTGGGTGGAAACAATTCATGTGTTACGATTTAGGATGAAATGAGTTCAAGGTAATTGTAAGAATGATAGACACAATATGTTCTGGTAAAAGTAGGTGAAAATAACGTGTTTCCGGGCCATACAATTGTCAAACCGTACTCATGCATAGAAAAAATGGCCGTCTGGCTTTGCACTTTTCTTCCCTGTCGAAGGAATTAGGGCAATTATTAAATCGATGAAATGGCGACCCAGGTTGAATTTTGTTTCTATTTAACAGAAATGACCGTTAGAAACATGATTTATCACACGAATAGCCATTTTACAATGTTAATTCAATAAAACTCACTAATTTTCAGCACATCCACCACCCGAAAACTTCTATACGTGACGTCAGAAATAAGCCACTGCGCAGGTGCGGAAATAGCTACACGATGAAATCACGTGGTCACGTCACGAATGTAAATAAACTTTCGATTTAGCAGTGAGAGGAATTTGACAGTTGAACTTTTACACTTGATAAAACGCTTGTCACTCGTAAAAAAAACATCTAAATATTGCTCACTATTAATCTGTCGATTCTAAATTAAAAACCTTCCAGACAGATCTGTTATCACCAAACGGGAAGTTTTTAACGTGTTAAAAGAAGGTTTAAAATGAACTGATAAGAACTAGAAGTAAATTACCTTTTATAGTCGGTGAATAAAAACACAGGGAGTGGCCCTTTTCTAAATATTACATAAAAACTAAATACAGTACAGTTTTAGTCAAGCGACGGAAAATTTCGAGTTTTACCGAATTAAGATGTATGAGTCATGATGCACCAATTTACTCGAGTCAATATTCACAATCTATCTCTATTTCGACTTTCATTGAATTAATTAAACAAAGAAAAACTTCTGAAAGTTTTAAAAGTTTCGTGTCTAAGTGTCCAGTGTTAAAGTGTGAAGGGAACCAAGTGAGTCGCTCCCTGCCCGGTTATCTCGCCACAAATCACAGATATTCTTATAATATTTCTCGTCTGAGATATAAATCTTAAAAATTATTATCCAGCAAATAATACAATTTCTATGCCGACCCCAACCAACCCTGCCCGGGGGTATCTAACCAACCCTGCCCGGGGGTATCTAACCAACCCTGTCCGGGGTATCTGTTTAACCCGTTGACTGTTAACTCGCCTGGGATTATCGTGATTAAACAGCCCAACCAGATGACACGTTAAATTTATAAGTCAAAGGCCATAAAAAGACCACACCCAAGTTTTTAGATATTTCTCTTCATTATGAAAACCTCTCCGTTATAACATAGTCATATTAACTTAGACTAGAAGGTTGTTCACGGAAACTAACGAACATTGCCGAAGGTTAAACCGAATGATACAACTATTCTATGTTACCTTTCAACTGCCTAATCTCTATGGATATATCATTCGGCAAATCCTCGGCAGTTTCCGTGTAGCACAGGGCTCTATCCAAGCAGTTAAGTGTTCGAATATAGATGTCCTCACAGTGTATTCGAATATAGAGAGAATTATACGGCTAACTTCAACCATTGATCACGTGACGCTATATTGACAAGCAGATCACGTGATACAAAATGTCCAAAGTTTATTTTAATTATTTAAAGATTAGAAAAAAAAAACATCATTTTATCTCGACTTGAGACCCTGACGTAAGTCTGGTAGTGTGTTCACTATGTCGACTCCCATCAAGAAAGATGCTGTTGTAATCGGGGCTGGTATCTCTGGACTGACAGCAGCTAAATGTCTACAAGATGATGGTTTTGATGTTGTAGTTCTAGAAAGAACAGCAGAAGTCGGCGGTTTGTGGACGTTCAGGGAAAATGACTATGGTGTTATGAGATTTACACATATGTAAGAATTGAAGAAATATTTGGTTAAATTTAGTAATTTAGTTTCCTGAGTTAACTCTAAGATAGGATCATTCTCCCTCTAATAGTCTTACTGTCAAGGCTGGGCTTAACTTGGGGTATTTTAGACCCCTATTATATTTCTCTTAGTTTACTGGTCAGCTAACCAGACTGTTTTTCTTTTCAAAGATTTAACTTGTTATATTTATAGTGTTAACTTACAGACAGTCTAGGCTGATAGCGTAAGTAAAAATTATGTTGATATTTTGTAGAAATGTCTCCAAGTATAATTATTGTTTTTCTGACTTCCCGTTTCCTGATGACATGGCTGATTACCCTCACAACTTGGACATGGCCAAATATATCTACGATTATACCACACATTTTAAACTAGACCAGATTATTAGGTTTAATACCAAGGTTGTTTCCCTCGAAAAGAAAGGTGAGTTTCAATATGATGAACTAAAGGCTTGTTAAATCTACTTGACTGTAAAAGGATCAGGGAAATTATAACTCATGTCCCTACCCTGGGAAATGGGGGAGGGAGGGAGGGAGGGAGGGTAGATGATGAACTAAAGGCTTGTTAAATCTACTTGACTGTAAAAGGATCAAGGAAATTATAACTCATGTCCCTTACCTGGGAAATGGGGGAGGGAGGGAGGGAGGGTAGATGATGAACTAAAGGCTTGTTAAATCTACTTGACTGTAAAAGGATCAAGGAAATTATAACTCATGTCCCTTACCTGGGAAATGGGGGAGGGAGGGAGGGAGGGTAGATGATGAACTAAAGGCTTGTTAAATCTACTTGACTGTAAAAGGATCAGGGAAATTATAACTCATGTCCCTACCCTGGGAAATGGGGGAGGGAGGGAGGGAGGGTAGATGATGAACTAAAGGCTTGTTAAATCTACTTGACTGTAAAAGGATCAGGGAAATTATAACTCATGTCCCTACCTGGGAAATGGGGGAGGGAGGGAGGAGGGAGGGTAGATGATGAACTAAAGGCTTGTTAAATCTACTTGACTGTAAAAGGATCAGGGAAATTATAACTCATGTCCCTACCCTGGGAAATGGGGGAGGGAGGGAGGGAGGGAGGGTAGATGATGAACTAAAGGCTTGTTAAATCTATTGACTGTAAAAGGATCAAGGAAATTATAACTCATGTCCCTACCTGGGAAATGGGGGAGGGAGGGAGGGAGGGATGGGAGATGATGAACTAAGGCTTGTTAAATCTATTGACTGTAAAAGGATCAAGGAAATTATAACTCATGTCCCTTACCTGGGAAATGGTGGAGGGAGGGAGGGAGGGAGAATGATGAACTAAGGCTTTTAAATCTACTTGACTGTAAAAGGATCAGGGAAATTATAACTCATGTCCCTACCCTGGGAAATGAGGGAGGGAGGGAGGGAGGTAGATACTCTGCTAATTTTAAATTATTGCTGTAATAAGGATAGGGAAATTACTCATGTACCTTATAGAATATTGGGAGGAGGAGGAGAGGGAGAGATAACTAACTGTTAAATAATTACTGTAAAAGGAAGGAAATTGATAACATGTCTTACTGGGAAATTTGGTAGGGAGAGGAGGGAGAGATAACTAAAGCTTTTAAATTACTAGATACTGTTAAAGGATCAATGCTTGTATAATTATAATAGTTACCCTGGTAAATAAGGGAGAGGGTAGTATCACTCTGTTAATTATAGATTATCTGTTATATTAGGAGAGATGAATAACTCTGTTAAATAGTAGAATGACAAGTGGAACGAGGAACTGGTGTAAAAAGTTTATTTGGTAAATAGTGGATGCAAGACATATGCAGACCACTGCATTTTAGGGACATGAAACATTTAAAGTATAATCTTTTGTTATAATCAATGTTATTATAGATTAGGAGTATTAATTGATAATTAAAATTATCTGGTAGATAAGGAGAGGAATACTCTTTAATTATAGATTACTGGTAGATAAGGGAGGAAACTTGTTAATTATAGATTATCTGGTAGAAAGGAGAGCGGAGATACTCTGTTAATTATAGATTATCTGGTAGATAAGGAGAGCGGAGATACTCTGTTAATTATAGATTATCTGGTAGATAAGGAGAGCGGAGATGCTCTGTTAATTATAGATTATCTGGTAGATAAGGAGAGCGGAGATACTCTGTTAATTATAGATTACCCGTATTTCAGGGGAGATAATTCACTCTGTTAAATATAAAGACAGTGTAACTAATGGGATGGTTGGTAAAAGAGTTCTAGTGGTTGGAATCGGTAATTCTGCTGTTGATGTCGCCACTGAGTGTGCTTCTGCTGGCAGGTTCGCTTCACTTCATATTGTCTTCCTTTAATTAATAGCAATTTTATTAATTAATTTTATTAATTAGGTTTAATAATGATATATTTGAATGTTATTGTGATATTTAATAATTGGTATGAATTATAAACAATATTGACAGGTAATATTATATATTATATTTCTAGATGCAAGTCAGTCTATATCAGTACCCGGTCTGGAGCCTGGGTGGTACCAAACTATATCTTCGGTTACCCCACAGATACCTACGCTTGTCGAGCTTTCTTCTTGTTACCATGGAAATGGGCTAATTATATTTTTGAGAATATTATTAAACTTGTGTCTGCTAGTCCTAGAAAGTAAGTAACAATAGATTGTTTTACTAAAGTTTTTAACAACTACCAAATGTTACTGTCTATAATCTTATTGATTGCTAGCTACAGCTTATTTCTTGTTTTTATATTTACTATCATCACATTGAATAATCTTATTTTCCTGTGGTTTGTTTTTTTCAGATGGGGATTGAACCCTAAAATGAAGGCATTACAAACCCAGCCCACAGTTAGTCCAACATTGATTCATCATATACAGAGAAAACAGATAAAAATAGTTCCTAATGTATTGGTGAGTCTAATATAAATACCTGGCTTACTAACTTACTAAAATAGAAACCATGGTGTCATGTCTATTGTTATAAAACAGACCATTATTCTTCATGTCATTTAACCTGTTTATATATTTTATCAAGAAAGTCAATTAGCTGCTAGAAATCTCTGGTTGTTAACAGACTGACTGTGTTAGTTTGTGATTATGATAATTTTGTTTTTTTCTGTTTTAGAGAGTAGAAGATAGTAAAGTAGAGTTTGTAGATGGCCAATCAGCTGAATTTGATGTTATTATTTTATGTACTGGATACAAGATTAGTCTCCCCTTCCTACAGAAAACTATACGAGACAAGGTATTGGATGAGGGGTCTAATACTATTCAGGTAAATATTAATAATATGAGTATATTGGAAGAGAATCTGGTAGATGTTTCTATATCTATTATTTAATACTCAATATACCTAGTTTCTGTGATATTATTAACACTGTAAATATTAATAATATGAGTATATTGGAAGAGAATCTGGTAGATGTTTCTATATCTATTATTCAGTACTCAATATACCTAGTTTCTGTGATATTATTAACACTGTAAATATTAATAATATGAGTATATTGGAAGAGAATCTGGTAGATGTTTCTATATCTATTATTTAATACTCAATATACCTAGTTTCTGTGATATTATTAACACTGTAAATATTAATAATATGAGTATATTGGAAGAGAATCTGGTAGATGTTTCTATATCTATTATTTAATACTCAATATACCTAGTTTCTGTGATATTATTAACACTGTAAATATTAATAATATGAGTATATTGGAAGAGAATCTGGTAGATGTTTCTATATCTATTATTTAATACTCAATATACCTAGTTTCTGTGATATTATTAACACTGTAAATATTAATAATATGAGTATATTGGAAGAGAATCTGGTAGATGTTTCTATATCTATTATTTAATACTCAATATACCTAGTTTCTGTGATATTATTAACACTGTAAATATTAATAATATGAGTATATTGGAAGAGAATCTGGTAGATGTTTCTATATCTATTATTTAATACTCAATATACCTAGTTTCTGTGATATTATTAACACTGTAAATATTAATAATATGAGTATATTGGAAGAGAATCTGGTAGATGTTTCTATATCTATTATTTAATACTCAATATACCTAGTTTCTGTGATATTATTAACACTGTAAATATTAATAATATGAGTATATTGGAAGAGAATCTGGTAGATGTTTCTATATCTATTATTTAATACTCAATATACCTAGTTTCTGTGATATTATTAACACTGTAAATATTAATAATATGAGTATATTGGAAGAGAATCTGGTGGGTGTTTCTATATCTATTATTTAATACTCAATATACCTAGTTTCTGTGATATTATTAACACTGTAAATATTAATAATATGAGTATATTGGAAGAGAATCTGGTAGATGTTTCTATATCTATTATTTAATACTCAATATACCTAGTTTCTGTGATATTATTAACACTGTAAATATTAATAATATGAGTATATTGGAAGAGAATCTGGTAGATGTTTCTATATCTATTATTTAATACTCAATATACCTAGTTTCTGTGATATTATTAACACTGTAAATATTAATAATATGAGTATATTGGAAGAGAATCTGGTAGATGTTTCTATATCTATTATTTAATACTCAATATACCTAGTTTCTGTGATATTATTAACACTGTAAATATTAATAATATGAGTATATTGGAAGAGAATCTGGTAGATGTCTTCTATATCTATTATTTAATACTCAATATACCTAGTTTCTGTGATATTATTAACACTGTAAATATTAATAATATGAGTATATTGGAAGAGAATCTGGTAGATGTTTCTATATCTATTATTCAGTACTCAATATACCTAGTTTCTGTGATATTATTAACACTGTAAATATTAATAATATGAGTATATTGGAAGAGAATCTGGTAGATGTTTCTATATCTATTATTTAATACTCAATATACCTAGTTTCTGTGATATTATTAACACTGTAAATATTAATAATATGAGTATATTGGAAGAGAATCTGGTAGATGTTTCTATATCTATTATTCAGTACTCAATATACCTAGTTTCTGTGATATTATTAACACTGTAAATATTAATAATATGAGTATATTGGAAGAGAATCTGGTAGATGTTTCTATATCTATTATTCAGTACTCAATATACCTAGTTTCTGTGATATTATTAACACTGTAAATATTAATAATATGAGTATATTGGAAGAGAAATCTGGTAGATGTTTCTATATCTATTATTCAGTACTCAATATACCTAGTTTCTGTGATATTATTAACACTGTAAATATTAATAATATGAGTATAGTTGAAGAGAATCTGGTGGATGTTTCTATATCTATTATTTAATACTCAATATACCTAGTTTCTGTGATATTATTAACACTGTAAATATTAATAATATGAGTATATTGGAAGAGAATCTGGTAGATGTTTCTATATCTATTATTCAGTACTCATATAACCTAGTTTCTGTGATATTATTAACACTGTAAATATTAATAATATGAGTATATTGGAAGAGAATCAGGTAGATGTTTCTATATCTATTATTAATACTCAATATACCTAGTTTCTGTGATATTATTAACACTGTAAATATTAATAATATGAGTATATTGGAAGAGAATCTGGTAGATGTTTTCTATATCTATTATTCAGTACTCAATATACCTAGTTTCTGTGATATTATTAACACTGTAAATATTAATAATATGAGTATATTGGAAGAGAATCTGGTAGATGTTTCTATATCTATTATTCAGTACTCAATATACCTAGTTTCTGTGATATTATTAACACTGTAAATATTAATAATATGAGTATATTGGAAGAGAATCTGGTAGATGTTTCTATATCTATTATTTAATACTCAATATACCTAGTTTCTGTGATATTATTAACACTGTAAATATTAATAATATGAGTATATTGGAGAGAGAATCTGGTGGATGTTTCTATATCTATTATTTAATACTCAATATACCTAGTTTCTGTGATATTATTAACACTGTAAATATTTTCTATTTTCTAGTTATATAAGAATGTATTTAGTCCTGATATTGGACCAAGCTTGGCGTTTATTGGGTTCGTCCAGCCAGCGTCTGGAGGAGTTCTAACAATGTCAGAAATACAGTCACGCTGGTTCTCAGCACTGTGTCAGAATTCAGTCAGATTACCATCAAAACAAATCATGATACAAACTATGAAAGAAGAAAAGGTAACATGTTAAATATTCACCTATAAAAACTGAATACAGAACCAGAACCTAGTCAGTCAATAACTAAACACACCATATTTACTATCTAATTTATATACAATATAACATACACACCTAGCTATCAACATCTTTAAATTTACAGAATGGGCCAAGCTCAGTTATCACATTAAGACAATTCTTATATAAGAAGGGAAGTAACTCTGTTTATGTATAATTTCAGCTGGCCTATAATGAGAGGTATTATAGATCTAACAGACATACTATTCAGAAAGATCCTATAGTTTATAATGATGATATAGCTAGTATAATAGGAGCTAAACCAGACCTGTTTAAACATCCAGCACTAGCTTGGAGGTATGGTGTTTTATTTTATAATGTTAATACAATTCAACATTGTCGACCTCCCGACTCTCAGGGATCAGTTTGATTGAACTGTTTAACAACTCAATTTGATATTTTATTTCTATGTTATTTTCCAGGTTAATGTTATCATCATGTGGTGCCTATCAATGGAGACTACAGGGTCCCAATAAATGGCCTGGTGCTGAGGAGGCTGTCAGGAAAGTTCCATTAACAGACCTCATGAACTATTCGGCCATTTTCATGTTATTCATCCTCGCTTTACTCCTAATATTCTTTCTAAGATTTTTTTATAAAATTGTTGACTTTATTTTTTAAATAAGCGTAACCATGGCAATCAATCTCAGTCAATTCTGGGACCAAATAAAGAATAAATCTGTTTTTATTGTGTTTTATTTACAAATATTATCAATACTGACCTCATTCTGATCAGAGACTCAAACTTTCAATCACAATGTTTAGGTGAATATATATACATGTTTCAGATACACAATCCTGATCAGGACAGCTAGTATTATAAATGAATACATGAATATTATGGATCTAATGTCGTCACTTGTAATAAATAAATATTATTAAACTTGCATTGTAATAACTATACAGTTACTTGTAGTGTTATAAATTACTTGTTAAACTACTTACTACATTTTATCACCCACCGCCCTGAATACACAAGTACTTGTTTATCACCCACCACCCTGAATACACTAGTACTTGTTTATCACCCACCGCCCTGAATACACAAGTACTTGTTTATCACCCACCGCCCTGAATACACAAGTACTTGTTTATCACCCACCGCCCTGAATACACAAGTACTTGTTTATCACCCACCGTCCTGAATACACAGTATTGTTTAATCACCCTACCACCCTGAATACACTAGTAATTATAGGTGAAAATAAAGCTTAGTTTGGTAAAGAACATTCATCCCCTGTGTAACATAAAAACCTAGTAAAGGAGCCTAGTAAAAGAGCCTAGTAAGGGCTATAACTCTTCCCATAATTTCGATATAGGTTTATATTTAGCTTGATTTATAACCTTCTGTGTGAGTTGAAATATTTCATCATGAAGTTCTTCAATAGTCTATCAGCATCAATAACCTGGAATAAAGTGGTGCTGGTGTCAGTTTAATATACCCCAACCCTGTAACTGTTATTTTATATCAATTTGTTAACAGGTACAGTTAGATATACACCAATCTCAATCTGTTATTTTAATATCTAATTTGTTTAACAGGGTACAGTTAGATATACACCAACTCTAATCTTTTATTTTATATCTAATTGTTTAAACACGGTACAGTTTATCCCCCCAACTCTACCCTGTTTTTTATACAATTTTTTAACGGGTGTTTATCACCCACTCAACTGTTTTTTATACTAATTTTTTTAAATCAGGGTCCCAGTTGAATACACAGTATTTAAATAGGTTAATTTTATATCTTATTTTGGGTTAAAGGGACATTTAAATTCCCCTGTGTAATCTGTTATTTATATCTAATTTTTTAAAGGGTACAGTTAGATATACCACCAAGGCTCTAATCTTTAAAATTTTATTTTAATTTGTTTAACAGGGTACTTGTTTTATAACCTTCTAATGGGGTTAAATTTTATCTAAGTTTTTTCAAATTAGATCTACAGAAATCAATAATCTGTTAATAAATTTGTTTCTGGGTCAGTTTAATATACCCCAATCTCTAATCTGTTATTTTATATCTAATTGGTTCAACAGGGTACAGTTAGATATACCCCAATCTCTAATTTGTTCAACAGGGTACAGAAAAGTGCCAATTTCTTTAAAATTGTGACAAAAATACAAAACAAGTTCATACCTGCCAATGTTTATCTTTTAAATTTTGAAAATTTGTCGCTACTTTTTCTTGGAAAGCTTCTTTTTCGTACCTCTCCTCTCCAAACCCTCCACGTTTAGCTGCTGCCTCGGATGTCAGGGTGAGGTAGAGAACTGCATCAGGCTGGGGCAGGCCAACATCAGGCTGTTTACACCACTTGATACTGAACCCCTGAAACACAATACCATCTTTCAACTCATATCAATATATCATTATCTAACAAACAGAAATAAACAGGATTCTTGTAAAATTAATACCTAGAATTTGTATCAATATAAAACAATGGTTAATCTATAGTAATATTTCTTGTTTTAAAAATAAATCTGATCACTAACCTCTTTAGCAGCAGTAAAGGCAACTCCACTATAGGCGTATCTATCAACTATTAACGTTGTTCCTTGGTGCAGTAGATCCATCATTCTTTTTCTAGAAAATAAACAATTCACTTCAAACACTTTATTCTGATTATTTACTACAAACATCCCTTTAATCTAAATTACTTACTACCAACATCACATCTAATCTTTTTACCATAAACATCACATTAATCTAATCTATTTACTATAAACATCACTTTAATCTACATTACCTACTACCAACATCACTTTAATCTAAATTACTTACTACCAACATCACTTTAATCTAATCTATTTACTATAAACATCACTTTAATCTAATTTACTTACTACCAACATCACTTTAATCTAAATTACTTACTATAAACATCACTTTAATCTAAATTACTTACTACCAACATCACATCTAATCTTTTTATCCTAAACATCACATTTATCTAATCTATTTACTATAAACATCACTTTAATCTAAATTACTTACTACCAACATCACATTGATCTAAATTACTTACTACCAACATCACTTGTAATAGAATGAGTATTACTATTAAGATCTATACTTACCTAGCCTCCCAACGATTGGCAGAAAACAACAGATGTACAGCATGGTCATCTAAATCACATTTTTGTCCTAAATAACTGTTTATCATTTTACCAATTGTTGTCGTTCGGTCTGAAATTAGTTAAAAAATTATTTCCTATTAGCCTAGTATAACATCAATTAGGTCTGATTCCTAGGCCCGTGCTTTCCCGGAACTACGAGATAGTAGTCCCCCCCCCCCCCTACCTGATTGAGAAATATCAACACAAATAGTAAACAGGGCTAGTATTTTACAGCTCTCTGTGCTAAATATATGCGCATGGAAAAAATTTGATAACTTGTAATTGATTTTAATTATGAAAAAAAAAATACCTGGAAATTTCAAAAGTTCGGCATTTATTCCTTTTTTTTTCAGTCTGTCGACAAGTTTTCCACACTGAGTGGATTTCCCACTTCTATCACAGCCTTCAAACACAATCAGCGCTCCTCTTCCTGTTTGGTTTGACATCGTCACATTCGACATTTTCCTCGTCTTTTTTAAAAGTAAAAATGTCCAAAATTTCCTTGGTTGGTTTGTTGGTAGATGACAACTGCTATCTAACGATTTGCGCCAAAATTGGCAAAACATTTGATTTATTTATTGACTTCTGGCTGTCGTCTGGTAACGCGAGAATCGACCTTGACCTTTCTATTGAAGGGCCGTAACTCGCCTGATTATTTCCTCAATTTAGACATTTTCTCAGAATGTCAACAATTTGATTGATTATTGCTTAATTTCCCTACTAAAGCCAGGTTTGTCATTCTGTTTTTTAATTTCCATGAAAGGAACTCTGTGGCTGTTAGAGTTTGATCTCGGTTTCCTAGAAGATCTGCTGTTTTTGGACAGAATCGAAAGTTTGCGATTTAATTATGAGTCAATTAGAACAGATATTTTATAAAAAGGTGTGGTTATTTTTGATAAATCTGAGGATCCAAATTGTTTATTGGTGCATCTAAGGACAATAGGAAAGAGGTGGGGGGAGGAAGGAAGTGGGGGTGATGGCTGTTTAAAATAACCCATCCAATCAAAAAGGTGAAATGAAATGAAAGGAGTTTTACACCCTATTTTTCTGCACCAAATTGTGTTTATTATTTTTATTTAGATAGTTAGCAGGCTATAAAAACAATGGAATTAGATTTACCTATTACTGGTGTTTGTATAGTAGCTGATCCATCAAAATGTCCTCCAAATTACACACTGGTTAGTTATGTTTTATATTTAACTTGTTGTTAAGGAAATGAGTTTATTTGTTTTAATATTAAACACTGGTAGGCAGTGGTTTCTTCCCTCTCATTTTCCACGCTACTGATTACCGATATCACGTAACTGTGTTAGGGTTGTTACCTCCCTCTCACTTTCCACGCTACTGATTACAGATATCATGTAACTGTGTTAGGGTTGTTACCTCCCTCTCACTTTCCACGCTACTGATTACAGATATCATGTAACTGTGTTAGGGTTGTTACCTCCCTCTCACTTACCACCCTACTGATTACCGATATCATGTAACTGTGTTAGGGTTGTTACCTCCCTCTCACTTTCCACCCTACTGATTACCGATATCATGTAACTGTGTTAGGGTTGTTACCTCCCTCTCACTTTCCACGCTACTGATTACCGATATCACGTAACTGTGTTAGGGTTGTTACCTCCCTCTCACTTTCCACCCTACTGATTACCGATATCACGTAACTGTGTTAGGGTTGTTACCTCCCTCTCACTTACCACCCTACTGATTACCGATATCATGTAACTGTGTTAGGGTTGTTACCTCCCTCTCACTTACCACCCTACTGATTACCGATATCACGTAGCTGTGTTAGGGTTGTTACCTCCCTCTCACTTTCCACCCTACTGATTACCGATATCACGTAACTGTGTTAGGGTTGTTACCTCCCTCTCACTTTCCACCCTACTGATTACCGATATCACGTAACTGTGTTAGGGTTGTTACCTCCCTCTCACTTACCACCCTACTGATTACCGATATCATGTAACTGTGTTAGGGTTGTTACCTCCCTCTCACTTACCACCCTACTGATTACCGATATCACGTAACTGTGTTAGGGTTGTTACCTCCCTCTCACTTACCACCCTACTGATTACCGATATCATGTAACTGTGTTAGGGTTGTTACCTCCCTCTCACTTACCACCCTACTGATTACCGATATCATGTAACTGTGTTAGGGTTGTTACCTCCCTCTCACTTTCCACCCTACTGATTACCGATATCATGTAGCTGTGTTAGGGTTGTTACCTCCCTCTCACTTTCCACGCTACTGATTACCGATATCATGTAACTGTGTTAGGGTTGTTACCTCCCTCTCACTTTCCACCCTACTGATTACCTATATCACGTAACTGTGTTAGGGTTGTTACCTCCCTCTCACTTACCACCCTACTGATTACGATATCACGTAGCTGTGTTAGGGTTGTTACCTCCCTCTCACTTTCCACGCTACTGATTACCTATATCACGTAACTGTGTTAGGGTTGGCAGATATACTGACCATCTTATTCAAACTGATCTGTTGACCATTTTAAAATCTTATTGATCCTTTCCAGAGTACACAATACTTTCTTTGTCTTCAGTTTAAATCTAACAAACTTCTATTTGAATCTAACTTCTATCAAATTTATATTTCTGGTTATTTTATTTCTGTAAGAGATTTGGTGACTGATTTTAGATAGATAAAACCTACGGAAGTATACCTGAAGATGCTGATTTATGGAAAGATGGAATATGGAGTCGGAAAGTTACCAGATATTTATGTGTTGAGAGAGGCTACTCTGATCAGGTGAGATAATGGTAGACTGACATCATTTATTGCCACTATCCTGTATGGAAGTACTGGTTGATCTTGCTATATTTTATATTTTAATTGCAGGCTAAGAAAGTACTGGTTAATGTTGCTATAATAAATTTTATAAAAAACCAGTTTATCTTGCTAGGTTTTATATGTTGATAGTAGGCTAGAAAGTATGGTTGAAAACTTGCTATATAATTTAAAATTTTTTAAAATTTCTGTCTGAGAAACCTACTGCCTTACCCCCTCTTCTCCTATAAAATTACAAATATGTATAATTGTAGGCTGAGAAAGCTGGTTTAAAAAGAAATATTTTTTTGTAGATGGAAAGTAAAAATGGTTGACGCTTTTAACAGAGTTAATTTTACTGGGTACGAAGTTTATTGTAAACCTCCACAAATTTTACACTCGGGTTTGGGTTTGTATTAACTTATTTAATTATACTTTATTAAGCTAGGTTGGGCTTCTATATCTCTACTATATAAATTTTGGAAAATTACTGAATTCTTATTTTTAGTGAACTTACATGATAAAGACATGATTCTTGTTTTTCCAGTAACTTTATGAGATAAAATTGGTAATCTTGCTATTTTCAGTAACTTTAGCTAAAATACTGGTTGATCTTGCTATATTTTATATTTTAATTGTACTGAGAAAGTACTGGTTGATCTTGCTATATTTTATATTTTAATTGTAGGCTGAGAAAGTACTGGTTGATGTTGCTATAATAAATGATAAAGATCCAGTCCCTCCAGGTTTTACTGTAGTTGATAGTACCTATGATACCAGTAAGTTGAAATTTTCAAATAATAAATTTCAATATTCTGTTATAAAAACCCTCATCTGTCTCCCCTCCATCCCCTACCCCCACTCCCCCTCCTAATAATTACAAATGAATGTATATTCTAGGTGAGAAAGATGGTAGATAAGACATATTTATTGATTGTATGGAAAGTACTGGTTGATCTTGCTTATATTTTATATTTTAATTGCAGGCTAAGAAAGTACTGGTTGATGTTGTATAATATTTTAATTGCATTAAAGCCAGTTCCAGGTTTTACTGTACTTGATAGTACCTATATACCATAATTTGAATTTTAAAAAGTAATTAATTTCAATAATTTTTGTTTTCATAAAAACCCTCACTGTTCTTGTTTTTCCCTCAACTCCTCTATGATATAACAAATGAATGTATATTTCCCTAGGAAGAAATGTAAAAAAGAAATATTATGTTTTTTCCAGTGGAAAGATAAATCAGTTGCTCATGAACGTTATAAACAGATTAATTTTTTGGGCCAAGTGTTCGTAAACCTCCACAAACTTTTAACTCTTGGTTTTATTAACTTATTTAATTAAAACTTCATTAATCTGGGTTTAGGGCTTCAAGGTTTATTATTGTAAACATGAATTCTAACTCATGATAACAATGTCTTGTTTAGTGAACTTCATGATATAACACATGAATTCTTGTTTTTCCAGTGAACTTCATGATATAACACATGAATTCTTGTTTTTCCAGTGAACTCAACGGTTTATGTATTTGTTATAAGATTGGTAGACTTGCTCCTCTAGTCAACAATGTAAACGAAATTCAAACAACACGAATCAACCATTACCAAAATACTACAATTGATGTGTAAGTTTCTGAATCAAACAGACTCAAACTTTAACCTAGTTTTAGGGTTAACCTAACCTTCAAACATTAACCTAGTTGTTAGGGTTAACCTAACCTTCAAACTTTAACCTAGTTGTTAGGGTTAACTAACCTTCAAACTTTAACCTACTTGTTTCTAGGAGACTGTCTGTGTGTATTTTAAAAAAGAATTTATAATTTTAGATCCAATGTAGGTTCAAGTCTACCGTATCCCCTCAACCCAGCGGCTACAACATCAGCGCCCTCCATCAAACCAGCTGGGTGTGAGAGTATTACAGCCCAAGTTCACGGTAACAACATTATTTTCTTATCAGCTCATCCTAGACATAATTTCTATCTTGACAGTTGAAGAGAATCTCTATTTAAATCATGTGCCTGTATATTTCCATGTATCTTAGATTCTTTTATAAAATTAAGAATGGTGACAGTAGAAAGGGAATCATGCTCCTTGAGTAGAAATAAAAACTGTATTATCTTTAGGTGATTTGTGAGTCTAAATTATAAAATATACTTAACATTCTGCTCTTCTATTTTACAGCACTAGGTGGCGTCCCTTGGCAACTTAACCCCAAATTACAAAGTATTGCAGACCTTAAAAATGTGTGTATATTTTGGTATATTTGAGTGTTTGTACTGTAGTTAGAGGGTTAACCCTAGTTTGTACTGTAGTTAGAGGGTTAACCCTAGTTTGTACTGTAGTTAGAGGGTTAACCCTAGTTTGTACTGTAGTTAGAGGGTTAACCCTAGTTTGTACTGTAGTTAGAGGGTTAACCCTAGTTTGTACTGTAGTTAGAGGGTTAACCCTAGTTTGTACTGTAGTTAGAGGGTTAACCCTAGTTTGTACTGTAGTTAGAGGGTTAACCCTAGTTTGTACTGTAGTTAGAGGGTTAACCCTAGTTTGTACTGTAGTTAGAGGGTTAACCCTAGTTTGTACTGTTAGATGGTTAACCCTAGTTTGTACTGTAGTTAGAGGGTTAACCCTAGTTAACTGTAGTTTTACAGGGGGACAGGGGTGTTATTTTCCATGTTCTTTATAAATGTTTGATACAGCCAAGTTGTTTGTTTTAAGATGTTATTTTCTGTGTTATATTTTAGATTGTGATTCCCCAGATACGTTATAAATCTGAATATGATATTGCGACGCAGGTAAGTTGATATTCTGATAAATGTATCTTCTTATGAACCTATCTTCTTATGAACCTATCTTCTTATGAACCTATCTTCTTATGAACCTATCTTCTTATGAACCTATCTTCTTAATGAACCTATCTTCTTCAGCTTGACAAGCCTGTTTTTTTTATTTCACTTATATTGTTCTGAAGGTTTATTTCATGGTTCCTGTGATATATATATTATTTATATATGTTATATTTCTTATCAATAATATTTATCTTTCAGTATGATTATGATTTTAATATTGAAAGATCAACAGTTTCAGGAAAGTGAACATAATAAATTATAAATTATATCTCCGGCCGTAGATAATCAACATGTAGGTGGGGGACAACAGTACCCAAGATACAAGTCTTCAGCTCCGACTCAACCTAATTTTCACTTCATTTATTTCAGTATCATTGTTCATATTATCAGGTTTATTTAATTAAATCAGGTTCTGTATCAATAAAAT
Source organism: Nipponacmea schrenckii (assembly GCA_030562195.1). Lineage (NCBI taxonomy): Eukaryota > Metazoa > Mollusca > Gastropoda > Lottiidae > Nipponacmea > Nipponacmea schrenckii. The sequence goes on along the minus strand of JAUJPP010000012.1, from coordinate 25,441,741 downwards.
ATTACAAATTAGAACTTCCCTCAAATATATCTGAGGGTGGGGTAATATTGACAGTAAACACCCTGCCCCTCTCCCCCCAGCCATACTATATCTGAGGGTGGGGTTTTATTGACAGTCAACACCCTGCCCCTCTCCCCCCCAGCCATACTATATCTGAGGGTGGGGTAATATTGACAGTAAACACCCTGCCCCTCTCCCCCCAGCCATACTATATCTGAGGGTGGGGTAATATTGACAGTAAACACCCTGCCCCTCTCCCCCCAGCCATACTATATCTGAGGGTGGGGTAATATTAACAATAAACCCCCTGCCCCCCACCCACACCCCACCCCAGATATAAGTCATAACTATTTTATTATTTGTGTTCAACATAAATTGATTTTCACTATCTCTGTTTTCTTTCTATTTTCATGACTAGTTATTTTCATGCTATGGTATTTTCATGCTATGGTATTTTCATGCTATGGTATTTTCATGCTATGGTATTTTCATGCTATGGTATTTTCATGCTATGGTATTTTCATGCTATGGTATTTTCATGCTATGGTATTTTCATGCTATGGTATTTTCATGCTATGGTATTTTCATGCTATGGTATTTTCATGCTATGGTATTTTCATGCTATGGTATTTTCATGCTATGGTTTTTATTGTGCTATAAGAAATATAATGATTATTCTATATATAATAACAATGGGAATGATATTGTCTTGAAGGAAACAATGATTGGTTTGTCTTGTCTTGTATTTATGATTTTCATGTTTTATGAGCTCAATTTATTTAAAGACTCAAGAGAAACTCTGGTTTTATCCTAAATTAGGGTTGAATATCCCAGGTTTAATATAGTAATAAACCAGCTGTAATGTTAGTCAAAATAACACGCAATGTAAATACAGAGATAAAACAACTGTTAAACCCAGAATGAAATGTTTTGTTGTTCTGTATTTACAAGATACAAGTTTTGTTGTTCTGTATTTACAAGATACAAGTTTTGTTGTTCTGTATTTACAAGATACAAGTTTTGTTGTTCTGTATTTACAAGATACAAGTTTTGTTGTTCTGTATTTACAAGATACAAGTTTTGTTGTTCTGTATTTACAAGATACAAGTTTTGTTGTTCTGTATTTACAAGACACAAGTTTTGTTGTTCTGTATTTACAAGACACAAGTTTTGTTGTTCTGTATTTACAAGGTACAAGTTTTGTTGTTTTGTATTTACAAGATACAAGTTTTGTTGTTCTGTATTTACAAGATACAAGTTTTGTTGTTCTGTATTTACAAGATACAAGTTTTGTTGTTCTGTATTTACAAGACACAAGTTTTGTTGTTCTGTATTTACAAGATACAAGTTTTGTTGTTCTGTATTTACAAGATACAAGTTTTGTTGTTCTGTATTTACAAGATACAAGTTTTGTTGTTCTGTATTTACAATGCTATGTTATATCTCAGAGAAAAATTAAGCCTTGTATATTATTCAGTAGATTGTGAATATTGTAAATAATTTATGCCATTATTGTCAATAAATATTTTAAATTTTTTTTGTTGAGTTTTAAGTCAATGTTTCCTTGCCAAGATTGGATATATACAGGTGGTCCAATAACAACTAGTATATTCTTAATATATTATATATATATATACAGGTGGTCCAATAACTACTAGTATATTCTTAATATATTATATAAATATACAGGTGGTCCAATAACTACTAGTATATTCTTAATATATTATATAAATATACAGGTGGTCCAATAACTACTAGTATATTCTTAATATATTAAATAAATATACAGGTGGTCCAATAACTACTAGTATATTCTTAATATATTATATAAATATACAGGTGGTCCAATAACTACTAGTATATTCTTAATATATTATATAAATATACAGGTGGTCCAATAACTACTAGTATATTCTTATTATATTATATAAATATACAGGTGGTCCAATAACTGACTTATATTCTTAATATATTATATATATATCACCAGTTATACTAATAACTCATACTGATATCTAGATAGATTTTACAGGAACATAAACTTACATATATAAAACCTAAAATATTATATTATATATAACAGCAGTATGACTGGGTGTATATTATATATAACAGCAGTATGACTGGGTGTATATTATATAACAGCAGTATGACCGGGTGTATATTATATATAACAGCAGTATGACTGGGTGTATATTATATATAACAGCAGTATGACTGGGTGTATATTATATATAACAGCAGTATGACTGGGTGTATATTATATATAACAGCAGTATGACTGGGTGTATATTATATATAACAGCAGTATTACTGGGTGTATATTATATATAACAGCAGTATGGCTGGTTGTATATTGTATATAATAGCAGTATGACTGGGTGTATATTATATATAACAGCAGTATGACTGGGTGTATATTATATATAACAGCAGTATGACTGGATGTATATTATATATAACAGCAGTATGACTGGGTGTATATTATATATAACAACAGTATGACTGGGTGTATATTGTATATAATAGCAGTATGACTGGGTGTATATTATATATAACAGCAGTATGACTGGGTGTATATTATATATAACAGCAGTATGACTGGGTGTATATTATATATAACAGCAGTATGACTGGGTGTATATTATATATAACAGCAGTATGACTGGGTGTATATTATATATAACAGCAGTATGACTGGGTGTATATTATATAACAGCAGTATGACTGGATGTATTTTATATATAACAGCAGTATGACTGGGTGTATATTATAATATATAACAGCAGTATGACTGGGTGTATATTATATATAACAGCAGTATGACTGGGTGTATATTATATATAACAGCAGTATGACTGGGTGTATATTATATATAACAGCAGTATGACTGGGTGTATATTATATATAACAGCAGTATGACTGGGTGTATATTATATATAACAGCAGTATGACTGGGTGTATATTATATAACAGCAGTATGACTGGGTGTATTTTATATATAACAGCAGTATGACTGGGTGTATATTGTATATAATAGCAGTATGACTGGGTGTATATTATATATAATAGCAGTATGACTGGGTGTATATTATATATAACAGCAGTATGACTGGGTGTATATTGTATATAATAGCAGTATGACTGGGTGTATATTATATATAACAGCAGTATGACTGGGTGTATATTATATATAACAGCAGTATGACTGGGTGTATATTGTATATAATAGCAGTATGACTGGGTGTATATTATATATAACAGCAGTATGACTGGGTGTATATTATATATAACAGCAGTATGACTGGGTGTATATTGTATATAATAGCAGTATGACTGGGTGTATATTATATATAACAGCAGTATGACTGGGTGTATATTATATATAACAGCAGTATGACTGGGTGTATATTATATAACAGCAGTATGACTGGGTGTATATTATATAACAGCAGTATGACTGGGTGTATATTATATATAACAGCAGTATGACTGGGTGTATATTATATAACAGCAGTATGACTGGGTGTATATTATATATAACAGCAGTATGACTGGTTGTATATTATATAACAGTAGTATGACTGGGTGTATATTATATAACAGCAGTATGACTGGGTGTATATTATATAACAGCAGTATGGCTGGGTGTATATTATATATAACAGCAGTATGACTGGGTGTATATTATATATAACAGCAGTATGACTGGGTGTATATTATATATAACAGCAGTATGACTGGGTGTATATTATATATAACAGCAGTATGACTGGGTGTATATTATATATAACAGCAGTATGACTGGGTGTATATTATATATAACAGCAGTATGACTGGGTGTATATTATATATAACAGCAGTATGACTGGGTGTATATTATATATAACAGCAGTATGACTGGGTGTATATTATATATAACAGCAGTATGACTGGGTGTATATTTATATAACAGCAGTATGACTGGGTGTATATTATATATAATAGCAGTATGACTGGGTGTATATTATATATAACAGCAGTATGACTGGGTGTATATTATATATAACAGCAGTATGACTGGGTGTATATTTATATAACAGCAGTATGACTGGGTGTATATTATATAACAGCAGTATGACTGGGTGTATATTATATATAACAGCAGTATGACTGGGTGTATATTATATATAACAGCAGTATGACTGGGTGTATATTATATATAACAGCAGTATGACTGGGTGTATATTATATATAACAGCAGTATGACTGGGTGTATATTATATATAACAGCAGTATGACTGGGTGTATATTATATATAACAGCAGTATGACTGGGTGTATATTATATATAATAGCAGTATGACTGGGTGTATATTATATATAACAGCAGTATGACTGGGTGTATATTATATAACAGCAGTATGACTGGGTGTATATTGTATATAACAGCAGTATGACCGGGTGTATATTATATATAACAGCAGTATGACTGGGTGTATATTATATATAACAGCAGTATGACTGGGTGTATATTATATATAACAGCAGTATGACTGGGTGTATATTATATATAACAGCAGTATGGCTGGGTGTATATTAATATAACAGCAGTATGACTGGGTGTATATTATATATAACAGCAGTATGACTGGGTGTATATTATATATAACAGCAGTATGACTGGGTGTATATTATATACCAGCAGTATGACTGGGTGTATATTTTATATAACAGCAGTATGACTGGGTGTATATTATATATAACAGCAGAATGACTGGGTGTATATTATATATAATAGCAGTATGACTGGGTGTATATTATAAATAACAGCAGTATGACTGGGTGTATATTATATATAACAGCAGAATGACTGGGTGTATATTATATATAACAGCAGTATGACTGGGTGTATATTATATATAACAGCAGTATGACTGGGTGTATATTATATATAACAGCAGAATGACTGGGTGTATATTATATATAACAGCAGTATGACTGGGTGTATATTATATAACAGCAGTATGACTGGGTGTATATTGTATATAACAGCAGTATGACTGGGTGTATATTATATATAACAGCAGTATGACTGGGTGTATATTATATATAACAGCAGTATGACTGGGTGTATATTATATATAACAGCAGTATGACTGCGTGTATATTATATAACAGCAGTATGACTGGGTGTATTTTATATATAACAGCAGTATGACTGGGTGTATATTGTATATAATAGCAGTATGACTGGGTGTATATTATATATAACAGCAGTATGACTGGGTGTATATTGTATATAATAGCAGTATGACTGGGTGTATATTATATATAACAGCAGTATGACTGGGTGTATATTGTATATAACAGTAGTATGACTGGGTGTATATTATATAACAGCAGTATGACTGGGTGTATATTATACATAACAGCAGTATGACTGGATGTATATTATATATAACAGCAGTATGACTGGATGTATATTATATATAACAGCAGTATGACTGGGTGTATATTATATAACAGCAGTATGACTGGGTGTATATTATATAACAGCAGTATGACTGGGTGTATATTATATATAACAGCAGTATGACTGGGTGTATATTATATATAACAGCAGTATGACTGGATGTATATTATATATAACAGCAGTATGACTGGGTGTATATTATATATAATAGCAGTATGACTGGATGTATATTATATATAACAGCAGTATGACTGGGTGTATATTATATATAATAGCAGTATGACTGGGTGTATATTATATATAATAGCAGTATGACTGGGTGTATATTATATATAACAGCAGTATGACTGGGTGTATATTATATATAACAGCAGTATGACTGGGTGTATATTATATATAACAGCAGTATGACTGGGTGTATATTATATATAACAGCAGTATGACTGGGTGTATATTATATATAACAGCAGTATGACTGGGTGTATATTATATATAACAGCAGTATGACTGGATGTATATTATATATACATGTAACAGCAGTATGACTGGGTGTATATTATATATAACAGCAGTATGACTGGGTGTATATTATATATAACAGCAGTATGACTGGATGTATATTATATATAACAGCAGGAGATTGTGCAATCTTCTCTCTCTCGGTCTACATAACCATCTCAATACAATAGTCAGCCCATTATATCGACTTGTATATTAAACCTATATCAACTGGGCCGATATTAATAAAATGACGTCACCATGAACATCTGTTCACAGTGGCAAGGCGCCATCATGATAAGACCGTAGGTAAATAACTATTAATGATAATTTCATTCTATATCAATATTTATATTCTGTCACAAGATTCTAGGGATGCTGGGCAACGCATATCGGAATGTTTCATCTCCTTCCTCGACCCCTGTTTTCGCGGAGCTTCAGTGACTGTGTATAAAACGAACCAGGTGAGATCAGATGTATTATATATTTATAAATATTGTTATTGATAGAAACTATTGGTTATTTATTTAAATATCGTTTGGGACACACTGACTCATATTATAGTAGTTGGATATCGAAAATTAATAAGGAATTTGGTATCTTGAAGGCCAACAGAAACTGTTCTTAATGTCAGTAGAAGAAGTTTACAAGAGGCAGGGTGTGTTTATTATACTATCACACCTGTCAATACATAACTCGGTTCATTTAGATATATTCTACCTACTTATACTTGTACCTTGTACTTGTACCTTGTATTTGTACCTTGTATTTGTACCTAGTGTTTGTACCTAGTGTTTGTACCCAGTGTTTGTACCTAGTACTTGTACCTTGTATTTGTACCTAGTGTTTGTACCTAGTGTTTGTACCCAGTGTTTGTACCTAGTACTTGTACCTTGTATTTGTACCTAGTGTTTGTACCTAGTGTTTGTACCTAGTGTTTGTACCTAGTGTTTGTACCTAGTGTTTGTACCTAGTGTTTGTACCTAGTGTTTGTACCTAGTGTTTGTACCTAGTGTTTGTACTAGTGTTTGTACCTAGTGTTTGTACCTAGTGTTTGTACCTAGTGTTTGTACCTAGTGTTTGTACCTAGTGTTTGTACCTAGTGTTTGTACCTAGTGTTTGTACCTTGTATTTGTACATAGTGTTTGTACCTAGTGTTTGTACCTAGTGTTTGTACCTAGTGTTTGTACCTTGTTTGTACCTAGTGTTTGTACCTTGTTTGTACCTAGTGTTTGTACCTAGTGTTTGTACCTAGTGTTTGTACCTAGTGTTTGTACCTAGTGTTTGTACCTAGTGTTTGTACCTAGTGTTTGTACCTAGTGTTTGTACCTAGTGTTTGTACTAGTGTTTGTACCTAGTGTTTGTCCCTTTAGTGTTTGTACCCAGTGTTTGTACCTAGTGTTTGTACTAGTGTTTGTACCTAGTGTTTGTACCTAGTGTTTGTACCTAGTGTTTGTACCTAGTGTTTGTACCTAGTGTTTGTACCTAGTGTTTGTACCTAGTATTTGTACCTAGTGTTTGTACCTAGTGTTTGTACCTAGTGTTTGTACCTAGTGTTTGTACCTAGTGTTTGTACCTAGTGTTTGTACCTTGTATTTGTACATAGTGTTTGTACCCAGTGTTTGTACCCAGTGGTTGACTGGACGCTATTTACATGTATCAAACTGTTGGTAGACGTTATGAATATTTCAGTCCAATAGAAACTGGGCCAGAACAGTAAAAATATTTCAATCAATTTTACAACAAAAGAAACAACTGACAAATATGGCGTCTGGTCTACTTTCTTTTTAATTTCACTTTCAAGGCCTTGAATTAACTGACATGTTAGTTTTATATAAATAAATTTCCTCTCAGATTGTTTCAGATAGGGAAGAGAGAAATGAAATATGGAGAAAAAGGGAGAAATATAAAGAAATAGAGAGAAATATAAAGAAATACGGAGAATAAGATAAAAAGAGAATATTCCCCAGGGAATACGATAATAATAGTAATAGTAATAAAGGCTGTATTAGGGGAAGATATTGAGGAGAATAACCTTAGTCATGTTTAATATCAATATGATTAAAGGTCATCGCGTCCAGCAGTTTCTTTGTAAAAACATCAATTAGCCAAGATATCTGTTTTCTGTTAAATGAATGAATGTGACAGTTACAGTGTTCGAGTTTTTCTGTTTTAATTACGACAGTCTCAAGGTTTCGAGACGAGCTAGGTTGACAGTCTTCCCGAATCAGATTTGACCTATTTAACAATACCAAGTATAATAATACTTAAGGGTCACCACAAAATAGCATCTTCAAAAAACATTTTTTAAATGGAAATGCGATGCTGTTAGTTGTATTAAATAGAAAGTAATGTTCATGAGAAATCGATATATTTCTAGTTTCAATGATAATTTTATTATACAGAATGTTAATAAATAATTTTATTGAGCCGTAAGTAAAATATTTATTCATTTACACACATATAATATAGAAATATTCACTGAGATAGGGTTCAAGTTGGTAAAATGAAATTCTTTTAAAATTTGAGATGATGAAGATGGGCAAGGTCAAGCCAAGGTATCTCGACCTTTACTTCGTATATTAAGCCAAGCCACGACGTGTGTTCTATAAAGCAACGAGAGCAAAACAATTTGTAAATGATTTGAAAGTATACAATAAGGAGAACAGGTTGTGTGCAGTGAGGGAAATTAAGTGCAGTAATAATAGCCTCATTAGATAATTATACTTCATGAACAGTTCCATTCAAATCTTTTTAATTTAATAAATTTTCAACAAGGAAAGTAACACATTTACTGATCATAAAACACTTCGATATTCACGCACTTTAATTGAACAGGTTACAAGCCTAACATCATGTTAGTGTATAATATCAGTAGGTAAACATAGAATATCAGTAGGTAAACGTAGAATATCAGTAGGTAAACATAGAATATCAGTAGGTAAACATAGAATATCAGTAGGTAAACATAGAATATCAGTAGGTAAACGTAGAATATCAGTAGGTAAACATAGAATATCAGTAGGTAAACATAGAATATCAGTAGGTAAACATAGAATATCAGTAGGTAAACGTAGAATATCAGTAGGTAAACGTAGAATATCAGTAGGTAAACATAGAATATCAGTAGGTAAACGTAGAATATCAGTAGGTAAACATAGAATATCAGTAGGTTAACGTAGAATATCAGTAGGTAAACATAGAATATCAGTAGGTAAACATAGAATATCAGTAGGTAAACGTAGAATATCAGTAGGTAAACATAGAATATCAGTAGGTAAACATAGAATATCAGTAGGTAAACATAGAATATCAGTAGGTAAACGTAGAATATCAGTAGGTAAACATAGAATATCAGTAGGTAAACATAGAATATCAGTAGGTAACATAGAATATCAGTAGGTAAACGTAGAATATCAGTAGGTAAACGTAGAATATCAGTAGGTAAACGTAGAATATCAGTAGGTAAACGTAGAATATCAGTAGGTAAACGTAGAATATCAGTAGGTAAACGTAGAATATCAGTAGGTAAACGTATAATATCAGTAGGTAAACGTAGAATATCAGTAGGTAAACGTCTGAAAACGATTTAAGGTTATTTATTACGAGAGCGGGCGTAATAGTAAGCACCTAACTATTTTATATTTGTTACAGTCAACTAATACAGTAGGTTTGATACTATATCATGTCAACCATTAATATTACATTGAAAATAAAATAACAGTACAAAAGAAAAGACGCTAGACAGATGTCGGATATTCAGCGTTTAGAAAACTATGTCAGTTATCAATATATTAATATTAGAAAATATGATGATGATTATTATTATTATATGAATAGTAATCGATAGTTGAGGTATATAGAATATATATATATTATAGGACTATATTATAGGTTTATATTGAACAGTATCTGTATCTAACTTGTTGAAATCATAATGTAACTCTCTAGGGTGGAGTTTTACACCCCACAAACCTCAATGATCTACTGAATACCTGTATATGGCCTCAACTACTGATATTTAACTGGTAAAGCACTAACAGCTGATGACTCCACAAATAGTTTCAATCATTGTTCCACATCAGTGAATCTGTATTAATATTAATTAAACTTAGGAATTACGAAATGGGGTAAACTTTCATGTGACTAGCTACGTCATGATCTGATTATTATCAACTATGAGTAGAAACCATTATTTCTCGAGGAATTCTCCTCCCTTTTATAAAATGACGAATGTGAATGATTGATTCTGTAATGCGGTTAATTGCTATAGATTGTGACTAATTATGATGTTTAGTCACACTAAATTAAAATAAAGATGTTTATCGGTATGTAGGTGGGAAACGAACACTGTGGCGTATGTTTAATATAACAATATGATGAATAATATTGGTCAACTTTTATCTTTTTGTTTATCAAAATAACATATCATATAAGTTAGATGAAACTGGTACAAGTTATTATAAAGGAAGTCGGTTCCAACCCGCATGCAACTGATAAATGATTAGAAAGTCTGGTAGAACCGGGTTCCAGATATATCTAGATATAAATTCTATCTCCAGAATTCACATTAATATTTTAAACAACACCACGAGTAGTTTTCTGTGTATTAATTCTATATTTTGGATGTAATAAGAATGATATTGTACATAATATAACAATGAATATTTAATAAACGAATTAAATAACTCCCTTGGTTCTACAAACATAAAAATATCAAGAATCAAAATCTGAGGAGAAAACTCATCATGTAATAATTATGATAATGAAGCATCATTATATTTAAATCAAGGACGTATTTAGAATAAAAGATGATTATTTTTTTGATATCTCGGTTGTAATTATTATTTTTTTTCTATTTTAACAGAAAACGAAACTAAATGAGATAAAAACACTCTGAAATGTCGATCAAGAACGTGGTGTACAAACATTATTCAGATAAAATAGAGAATCTTGTAAACGATGGATGAACAATTATTAACAAGACGTATACTTAGATTTCGATAAAAACGATGGATTTTAATTTTATTTAGAAATACATCGGTTGTAATTTTTTTAAGCTGTTTTTCTTTTACAGCGGAAAAAAACCGAGTCCTACACCTAACCATTATCTTTCTACCAGCTGGTCCATAACCAAACCGATTGGTCTTTCTACCAGCTGGTCCATAACCAAACCGATTGGTCTTTCTACCAGCTGGTCCATAACCAAACCGATTGGTCTTTCTACCAGCTGGTCCATAACCAAACCGATTGGTCTTTCTACCAGCTGGTCCATAACCAAACCGATTGGTCTTTCTACCAGCTGGTCCATAACCAAACCGATTGGTCTTTCTACCAGCTGGTCCATAAAAAACCGATTGGTCTTTCTACCAGCTGGTCCATAACCAAACCGATTGGTCTTTCTACCAGCTGGTCCATAACCAAACCGATTGGTCTTTCTACCAGCTGGTCCATAACCAAACCGATTGGTCTTTCTACCAGCTGGTCCATAACCAAACCGATTGGTCTTTCTACCAGCTGGTCCATAACCAAACCGATTGGTCTTTCTACCAGCTGGTCCATAACCAAACCGATTGGTCTTTCTAGCAACTGGTTCATAACCAAACCGATTGGTCGTTATATTTCCTTTTTATACCGAAGTCGATTGAAGAAAGATGACTTAATTCAAGGACACCAGACATAAAGTAGAACCCACGACCACGATGATTAGTTGAGAATACCAATGACTTCTTGTGTTAAACAACAAGGTGAAAATAGTAGATAGTATGACGTAATACTCCATTCCATTTCAATTTCAGACCCGGAGTTTTCCAGGTTAAGACGAGCATTAAATTGGTTAAAACCAACTGGAGTAGTCGGGATCATGCATGGCTGTATTTTAATAGCGACAGCTGTCACGATTATCCTGTCTTTCAAAAGGACCTTTTTGGAAGGTCAGTCGTACAGTTCGAGAATCACACCAAACTTTGTGATAGGCATAACGGTAAATATATTCTATTCCAGGATTCACATTTCGTTTCCTTTCTAATGTTAAGTTTTTTGTACGATGGTTACACACTGTATATTGAATCTAGCAACATTGTTTAAAACGATGTGTTCTGAATGTAACCAATCGATTTTGGTTTGTTATAATTGGACTCTTAAACGAGAGTTGGTATATAAATTTTCAGAGTTTAGCGGCCGGAGTAAGAGCAGTGTGTATCAAATCAGAAGTTGGATTCAGTTTAGATAAACCAGCTTTAAAATGTGTGGTGAGTAACTTTAATATCGTCAGGATGTTCTCGACTTAATACTCTCATTACCAGTCGATCAAACATCAATAGCCTGTACCACTTATTAAAACCGAGTTACGATTTACGATGCACTGTTTGTTTAACCTACAGTAATACAATTGTCTATTTCAGCTTCATATTATCACTCTTGAGAATCCAGACAGAGTCACGGCTCTTGGTTTATTTTAATTATTATTTAACTCTTAACGATTCGGTTTAATTCTATATTTTCAGGTTGGATTCTGTGGTGTGTCTACTTTCGTGTCGCTTGCCATGTCCGTTTTGTTAATTTGTTTATCTGCGTTCGAGTACAACACCTTGCTCTACGACCCTCCGAATTATAGTTTTATTGGTGACCGCATAGCTTTAAATATAATGAATTTAGTCGTAAGCAGTATTTCTACGATTGTATGTGCCGCAATGTTAGTCGTTTACGTTAAAGTGGCGATGAGGTTTCCGTTGGTGAAACCGTTAGAAAGACGTGAGACGGAGAATGGAATTTCTGTGATAAGTAATGGAAATGTTATACCGTTGTCGGACAGTGACGCACCGGATGTGTTTATAATTGGTGGTAGTAAGAAAGGTTACGTGAACGGAAGTTATACATCACATGAATCTGTTGCGGACATTGCAAGTGAGCCACATTACGGCAACACTAGAGTCGGAAACGGACATATGCGAAATGGACGCATCGCAAGTGTAACAGACGATACTATTAGTCTCGATTCATCCAATACGTCACTTCCGGGGAATCGAGGTATACCAATCAACGCCAATGTTCTTCCAAACGGATTTGGGCCGTTAGCTACTGAGAATCCTGTTGTGATCCACGTTAGAAGTTTATCTCGAAGCCCGGTTAATTTAAACACAAAGATTGGTAATAGCCCACCTGTATATCAGAACCGCCATCTTGTTTCTAATAATCGACATCGACCCATTGACCAACCTGTCCCGCAACGAGAAATTGTATTTCCCGTAGCCAATCGAAATTCAATAAAATATTCGAATCGGAATAATGGAATTCCGACCAATTGGAACACTGCTAAAAATTACGATAGAGATTTTCATGAACAAACTAATCGGAACACTGCGCGACATTCAGGCCGACCGTTTGGTGTTACTGCGATTCGAAATGAAGGGAGGCAATTTGAAACGACCAATCGAAATACGGAGAGACATTTAGATCGACAGTACGGTGCGTCGACCAAAAGAAATGACGCAAGACACTATGAACCAACCAATCGGAATTCAAACAGACATTTAAATCGTGATATTAATGTAACAGCCAATAGGAATAGAGAATTATATTTACACCGGGCCTATAATCCACGAGCCAATCAGGTGGCAGGATATTCTAACAGTAGTAATGATAGTGGGATCGAGAATCAAAATATTCCCGAGTTTCGACAAGCTGATTTATACGGCGTTAAACTGAACCGTAGTCCTAGAGTGTCCCGTAATTCTGACGTTTGATAGCCGGATGTTACTAGAATTATAGCACAGGGCCTAGCCTAGCTCAATTTAGTAAGAGAAAACTAGTCCGTTAAACTCCATTCTTTTCAGTACTGGGTTATTTTAAGCATGCGGGAATTTTAGTTCTTTATAAACATCAGATGTTATCTACTATATCAGATGATATAAACTATAAAACCAGAGTTATAAAATGGTAGTTATATGAACACCAGAACGTGTATTCTAGTTATATGAACACCAGAACGTGTATTCTAGTTATATGAACACCAGAACGTGTATTCTAGTTATATGAACATCAGAACGTGTATTCTAGTTATATGAACACCAGAACGTGTATTCTAGTTATATGAACACCAGAACGTGTATTCTAGTTATATGAACACCAGAACGTGTATTCTAGTTATATGAACACCAGAACGTGTATTCTAGTTATATGAACACCAGAACGTGTATTCTAGTTATATGAACACCAGAACGTGTATTCTAGTTATATGAACACCAGAACGTGTATTCTAGTTATATGAACACCAGAACGTGTATTCTAGTTATATGAACACCAGAACGTGTATTCTAGTTATATGAACACCAGAACGTGTATTCTAGTTATATGAACACCAGAACGTGTATTCTAGTTATATGAACACCAGAACGTGTATTCTAGTTATATGAACACCAGAACGTGTATTCTAGTTATATGAACACCAGAACGTGTATTCTAGTTATATGAAACCAGAACGTGTATTCTAGTTATATGAACACCAGAACGTGTATTCTAGTTATATGAACACCAGAACGTGTATTCTAGTTATATGAACACCAGAACGTGTATTCTAGTTATATGAACACCAGAACGTGTATTCTAGTTATATGAACATCAGAACGTGTATTCTAGTTATATGAACACCAGAACGTGTATTCTAGTTATATGAACACCAGAACGTGTATTCTAGTTATATGAACACCAGAACGTGTATTCTAGTTATATGAACACCAGAACGTGTATTCTAGTTATATGAACATCAGAACGTGTATTCTAGTTATATGAACACCAGAACGTGTATTCTAGTTATATGAACACCAGAACGTGTATTCTAGTTATATGAACACCAGAACGTGTATTCGTTATGTATATGTTAAAATGAAATGTGACAAGTATAATTTTAAACTGTGAGCCTAGAATGGTATATAAAATATAAAATACTATAATCAAGTACAAATAATGCTCAAAATGTTGAAAAACTATGTAAATATCACGTGATACTATAATAAGCCTACATGATGTATATTGTGAGTTGCTTCCCTTTAACTGCGGGACAGTTAAATTCTTATTTCTTATATTTCTTGGTTGTTTTGTATCTTGTCTTGTAATATTGATATGAATATATACTATATATATACATCAAATAAATAGTAAAACAGTTTTTAGTCAGTCGGGAATCTTCACTGGATTCGTCGGGCATGCGCACTTGTTAAATTCTAGGCCCCTGTTTTGTCCGGTAAACAATCGAAACCCAGTATTGTCCAAATGAACAGCATTTAAATTACAGTCTTTATAATATATACATCGGCATACAGATTCAGCTTTACGGAAACTACCGAGATTTGCCGAATGGAATCGGATATACATCGGCATATAGATTCAGCTTTACGGAAACTACCGAGATTTGCCGAATGGTATCGGATAATAACAGCTCGCGGCAGTCCCTCCCTATGGGGGGTAATTAGTTATACCAAAACCTGTAACGTACACGTGTTGTACTTGCTGCGGGACTGTTATGGAACTAGGTCTCGTGACTATAGGCACTGGGTTAATTACACGGAGAGTACCATATTGAATGATCTCGACTATAGACTGTTCTCGAGATCAATCCAGTCTCTAGTGGATATCTAGGGCATATCGAGACACTGTCGAGATTTTCAAGACATGCAATAATAATATTTATCTTAATATGTCTGTTTCAAATAAATAACCAGATCTCCGAGCTATAACTAACAATGATCAATGAGCTATCGACTCTTTCTCAGGTTTGTCTGAAAACATCACTGACTGCTAACCAGCTCTCTTTATAATCATATATAAACACGACTGACAATTAAATCAGATTCTCTAGCGTTCACAAGGTCTCAATAGACCTGATAAACGGTGACCCAAGATAAATAAAAATGTTTATAATACACGTACGGTAGTGTAATGTAAATACCCGACGAGAAGTTAAAGATGACGATCGGAGAAGTATAAATAGAAAGAATAACTATTTTATTATCGGTGGAATAAGAACATAACAATTTGAAAACAAACACCTACCAGGACGAGGAAACTCCCCACTTCCTGGTTTGTCTTGAAACAACCCTAGTTAAAATCATAATCCATACGCTGTGTTTGATGGTAGAGAGTTGGATTGTCATCAGCTGGACGATTAGGTACCGTCAGTTCGTATCCTCGTCAAGGTAAGACTACTCCATTGATCAGTCTACCACTTAGAATATTTCCTCGTCGACGTCGTCCTGTACCACCTGTTGTTGTCCAGTAATCAACCATCTTAAATAAACACAATACATTTTATCTATATTCCTCCGACTGATATTTATTCTGATTTCATTACAGTTTCTTCCTCTAGGAACCGGAAATAATTTCTCGTTACCTAGCAACAATTCAAACGACATTTTTCTTTTTTCCTACAATTTTTAAAACAGTTTTTGAAACATTCTCGAAAATTCCGTCCCCATATTAAATAGTAGATAAAGTTCAGACTGAAACTGGCGTAATAGAATAGTTGAAAGATATGTTGTATAGCCCTCTCTTGTATAGAAACAATATCAGCTTTATCCATAGATATTAAATGACGTATTTTATTAATGTAACTAGGCAACGTCAGTAGAAAGAAAGACACGGAAATGACGAAAAGAAGTCTAGTCACCCTTAGCAACGACCTTTCTTTCCTTGACAACATGGTATGACGTATATCTGGATGTGGTCGTCGTAGTAACGATACGTTTTTAACGAAGACTGCCAATATCAAAATCATTAGAACTATTGAAGGTAAAACTAACGTCACTACCACATCAATAACGGTAAACACCGTTACCACGGTTTCAAACTGTTCTGGTACAAAACAGTACGTCGTTTCGTTGAATATTACAGCTTTAGTCGTCCAGATAGCGAAGTCGTAAAGAAGTAATCCGAAAAACGCCAAGCCCAACACCACAACTGTAGCCCGAAAGACCGTACATAGTTTGGCCGCCTTCGATAAATGAAAAGTGATAATGTAATTCTCACTGGCAATACACACGATTAACCAGACGGATAAAAAACTACAGACGTATGACGTATAAATAACGGCTTGACACCAGCCGTTCTGATGAATGAGACGAACGCCTGTAATCTCCAGCCAAACTATAAATAAGGCGAACAAAAAGGCACTATTACTTAACGACAAACCAGCCAAATAAATATTGGAGGATATCGTTCTCATTTTCACGGAAGAAAACACGAAGAAAGCGATCAGATTTCCGACCATTCCAAAAATACAAATCACCGGTTGAATGTAGAGTGTTAGTCCGGTTGTAAGACGAGATAGAAAGTCCGGTTCCCACGACACTCCGTTCACCTCATCTAATAATTCCTGGTCCAGAGAGATGTTGGTTTCCTCGGACACCAGGAGTTCGTATAACGGATTCTCCATTATTATATATATATTTGTTCGCTGGTGATCACTCGGTAAGAATTAAACCTTTTCACAGAAAACCATTTTCATAAAATAGCCAACTATTTTAACACGTCTGATCAGGTTAAATTAAGAAATTTAAACCACCCAAGCTACTTCCGGTTTTCTCTTGAACACTAATTTGAGTTTATATCTACTAATTCGAGCTTTATACTGCATCGTCTATTAATACGTAACATTAAACTTCTCGTCACATCCGGTTTAAAACCAAGCCATCACGCTATACACTTCCGGTATAAAACAACCGTGTCTTATTCGCTAGAAAACAAAGTTCTAAGTTTTCACAAGCGACTGTTTCAACTCTATAGCATTAGTTGAATGAGATGAAAATGAAAGTTTTACTCTAACTGAAGTGTGACATTCGACTCGATATTATCGGATTATAAATTACGACAAAAATGGCACTTCAATACAATTTTCACGCTCGATACTTGAATAGTTGAACTGAATGGCAATATTTTTTAATATGTCATAAACCTGTCAATTAGTAATTTTTAATGAACCTTATTTTACGCCATCCATTCCGTCATCACCTTTCTCTAGAATAATGTTCCCTGGTGAATGAAGGTTCAGGGAGTGAAACACATCAGAAGAATTATATTGGTAATCTATTTGTCAGAGGTTAGGTAGGTCAATTAACACGTCATTTAAAACTCATATCCATCGGATATCAAGTCGCCAAATATTCCAGGCTGGATAAACCTCAATCTATAGAATATGTTTATATAGTCCAACTAATAGCAGATATAGGCAGTGTGGACTTTAAATTAAGGGAGTATGATAGTCGTTAAATCCTCACCGTCCGATAAAATATATCACAATTTAAAAATAAAACACATCTTCACATTACGGTAGTCAATATTACCATCGTCACAAATCAATAAACACTTATTATAAATCACATATATCAACACAAAGGGTGGAAATTATTTCCTAATTCAATATACACCGTCATATCTACTAGTGTATACAACCCCACTGCGTTTTCACAGCGATCTTCTCGGTTTTCCGCTACGATTGTGTCCGGATACGTTTACGTCGTTACGTAATATATTTCTTTACGTGCGTTTGATTCAGTAAATGTCGAGAATTTTACCTTGTTTCTGTTGGATTGTAAGAAATATTTCAGCAATCCCTAACCGGAAGTTGTATACAGCTTCATCGTTGTTCTGTAAATTCTTCTAAATTATAAACAGGTTGATCAAGCCTGTAAAGATAATAGACAGGTATTGTAAATTGTGCGTCTTGGTGAACTGTTTTATAAACAAGGGCGACAATCGAATATATGATATTTAATCACTGTAGTGATCTATTTATCTTTATCACCAAGGGAGGTAATTTTGTATCGTTCATCCAGTGGTAAGAATAGGCAGGTATTTGACTAGTTATTAAAACGGGAAGGTAAATATTCGATCTGTCGGAGTGAACTATATGAGTGTCTGTTTGTTGTTATAATATAATAAGAAAGTCAAACGGAATAAGTTGATTAATTTACGATATATATATTTGATCTCTTCCCTAATGTAATAATAAAACAACTATGACAGTGATTTACAAGCTGGTTTAACCTCTGACCTCTCGGACTAATTACCTATTCCCTACTGTAACAATAATTAGTGGTAGTCTGAAACCATCTCGGTTTATTTGATAGCGGTATTAGTTAATCAGTTTGACGTTACTATGGCGGTCGATAGGTGACGTGGTATTTCAACTTAAAGGTGGTCTTTAAGAACACAAATATATAGAGATTTGATAGATATATTTAGACCACGAGTCACCAAGGGCCAAGCACAACACAGTTTGATAGATTAAAATTAAAATACAGAAGAAAAAAAAATAAGGAAAAACAAAAAATAAATTAACCAGAAAAAAACATTGAATAATTTTTAATAGATTAGAATTAAAATTGGAACTCTGTTTTTTATCTGATAATCAATATCGTCGTTTTAATTATCTTTTATGTTTCATCAAATTTATGGCAAGTTTTTTTTTAAAAAGTTCTGAAGATTTTGTTATTTTTTCTATTTGATCAGGTTTACTGTTTTTGTCAACATTTTCTATATTTTCTATTTAACCTAGTATCTACTGTTAAATATTAACTATATTTATTAAAACACCCAATACCCCGGTAAAGTTTAATGTCCTCTATGAGCCACCGTATCATATTAACCTTTCTTTACCCCACAACTTGTCATCCTGATATATAACATAAATAAAACACCATTACTATACACCATTACTATACACGGAATAACTAGGGTTGATCGTAATGGTATGTCGGCTGGAGGGGAGGGGGAGTGGGGTGAGGGGGGATAAACACAGATACCTCCAAGCATCAAACGATGTCCTGGAGTTCAAGAGTCTAGTAGATCGGATAGAATATTAGAACCTATCTACTAGTATTTCTGACAAACAGAACACGACTAGAATAGTTCCTGAGATTAAACAGTTTCGATCATACCTCGAGTAAATTACTTTCCTTCCTATCTGTGACCTTGACCTCTGTAAACAGGAAGTAATCCATCTTTACCTCCCTCGTGGATTACAGAATTCCAATGGAGAAGTGATAAATCTTGATGGTCGTCTGTGAAAAGGACAGATCTATCGGATTTTGAGACAAAGTTTGACTAATATTGCTAAGTTACTGAAAGGGTTGTAAAGTTTTTAAAAGTTTCAAGATGGATGGTCTGTTATTGATGATTATTATGAAGATTGAAGATCGTATAACGATGGCGATG
Organism: Nipponacmea schrenckii; assembly: GCA_030562195.1. Lineage (NCBI taxonomy): Eukaryota > Metazoa > Mollusca > Gastropoda > Lottiidae > Nipponacmea > Nipponacmea schrenckii. The sequence continues at coordinate 25,421,581 of JAUJPP010000012.1, read as the reverse complement.
AGGTTGTAGACATATTGAACATGTAACGTGCTACGGTTAAAGATAAACGGTGGTGGTCGTAGTAGTAGTGGTTATGAGGCTACAATTAAAGATAATGTTTGCCGTGGTCGTCGTAGCAGTGGTTGAAGATGACGATGGTAGTCGTGGTCGTAGTAGTAGTAGTGCTACGACTGAAGATGATGATGATGAAAATTATTCTGGTAGCCAGACCAGGCGTGTTGTTTCCTGCGAATGACGAAAATAATAAATCTAAATCCAAAACCTTTCTCAGCATCAATTGAAGCTTTAATCAGAAAGCTTGTTATACATTCGCAGAGTTTTAACCAAGAACCGGAAATAACTAGGGGAGGTGAGAGGAGGTTGAAATGTGTCTGTAGTTTATTAATCAATGTTTTAATGGTAGTCACTAGGTAGAAAGGTATTGTCAGTAATGAGGTAAATTGTTATAATTTAAGTAAAGTAAGGTATATTAACTAGCCGCCGTGACACATCACACTCGTTTCCGGTCGTACTTACTAATATTAAACATTCATCCAACATTAAACATTCCATCAAATATTAAACATTCCATCAAATATTAAACATTCCATCAAATATTAAACATTCCATCAAATATTAAACATTCCATCAAATATTAAACATTCCATCCAACATTAAACATTCCATCAAATATTAAACATTCCATCCAACATTAAACATTCCATCAAATATTAAACATTCCATCCAACATTAAACATTCCATCAAAATTAAACATTCCATCAAACATTAAACATTCCATCAATATTAAACATTCCATCAAATATTAAACATTCCATCCAACATTAAACATTCCATCAAATATTAAAAATTCCATCAAATATTAAACATTCCATCCAACATTCAACATGTCATCAAACATTTCATCAAACATTAACATTTTCAAACATAATCCCATCAGCAACATTTTAGAAAGGATTCCTTCTAATATTAAACTTAATGTTAGCTAATTAACAAATTCATCTAATACTGTGACATGTTTCAGATACATAATCCTCATCAGCACAGCTAATTTTAGAAATGGAGGTTAACTTTCTAATATAGGACTTAATGTTAGCTAATTGACTAGAGCTCATCTCATACTGCTGACATGTTTCAGATATACAATCCTCATCAGGACAGCTAGTTTTAGAAATGGAAGTTAACTTTCTAATAATATAGGACTTAATGTTAGCTAATTGACTAGAGCTCATCTCATACTGCTGACATGTTTCAGATACACAATCCTCATCAGGACAGCTAGTTTTAGAAATGGAAGTTAACTTTCTAATAATATAGGACTTAATGTTAGCTAATTGACTAGAGGTCATCTCATACTACTGACATGTTTCAGATACACAATCCTCATCAGGACAGCTAGTTTTAGAAATGGAGGTTTAACTTTCTAATATAGGACTTAATTTTAACTGGCGTTTAATTGTGTATAAGAATAACGGTAATGAGTTTCGAACACAACTGGTAATCACTATAATGATAGCATCTTTAGTACAACACAAGGTTTGGAACAATCGAATTCAACCATTATCTCATTTCATTAACCCAATAAACTTTATACAATAAAACCTTCAACTCGACGTTATTTTAGTATTATGCCATTAGTGTAAATGGTATTTATTGATGTGGACTGGAAGACAAAGACTATTGTCTGAGTTTCTATTAACCAGTCTCATAAGTGTCATTGAAAATAAATGATAAAAGAGATATGAAAGATATTAAACTTACCAGAAATAGAAACTAAAGAAAGGCTTAATCAAGGAAAATAATGGTGTTAATAGTTACTAGCCCTAGAATGAGACTAGCGCTGTTGATATTTGATAGACAGGATGACAATCTGTTTGGTGTTAATAGTTACTAGCCCTAGAATGAGACTAGCGCTGTTGATATTTGATAGACAGGATGACAATCTGTTTGGTGTTAATAGTTACTAGCCCTAGAATGAGACTAGCGCTGTTGATATTTGATAGACAGGATGACAATCTGTTTGGTGTTACTAGTTACTAGCCGTAGAATGAGATTAGCGCTGTTGATATTTGATAGACAGGATGACAATCTGTTTGGTGTTAATAGTTACTAGCCCTAGAATGAGACTAGCGCTGTTGATATTTGATAGACAGGATGACAATCTGTTTGGTGTTAATAGTTACTAGCCCTAGAATGAGACTAGCGCTGTTGATATTTGATAGACAGGATGACAATCTGTTTGGTGTTAATAGTTACTAGCCCTAGAATGAGACTAGCGCTGTTGATATTTGATAGACAGGATGACAATCTGTTTGGTGTTACTAGTTACTAGCCCTAGAATGAGACTAGCGCTGTTGATATTTGATAGACAGGATGACAATCTGTTTGGTGTTAATAGTTACTAGCCCTAGAATGAGACTAGCGCTGTTGATATTTGATAGACAGGATGACAATCTGTTTGGTGTTAATAGTTACTAGCCCTAGAATGAGACTAGCGCTGTTGATATTTGATAGACAGGATGACAATCTGTTTGGTGTTAATAGTTACTAGCCCTAGAATGAGACTTAGCGCTGTTGATATTTGATAGACAGGATGACAATCTGTTTGGTGTTAATAGTTACTAGCCCTAGAATGAGACTAGCGCTGTTGATATTTGATAGACAGGATGACAATCTGTTTGGTGTTACTAGTTACTAGCCCTAGAATGAGACTAGCGCTGTTGATATTTGATAGACAGGATGACAATCTGTTTGGTGTTACTAGTTACTAGCCCTAGAATGAGACTAGCGCTGTTGATATTTGATAGACAGGATGACAATCTGTTTGGTGTTAATAGTTACTAGCCCTAGAATGAGACTAGCGCTGTTGATATTTGATAGACAGGATGACAATCTGTTTGGTGTTAATAGTTACTAGCCCTAGAATGAGACTAGCGCTGTTGATATTTGATAGACAGGATGACAATCTGTTTGGTGTTACTAGTTACTAGCCCTAGAATGAGACTAGCGCTGTTGATATTTGATAGACAGGATGACAATCTGTTTGGTGTTAATAGTTACTAGCCCTAGAATGAGACTAGCGCTGTTGATATTTGATAGACAGGATGACAATCTGTTTGGTGTTAATAGTTACTAGCCCTAGAATGAGACTAGCGCTGTTGATATTTGATAGACAGGATGACAATCTGTTTGGTGTTAATAGTTACTAGCCCTAGAATGAGACTAGCGCTGTTGATATTTGATAGACAGGATGACAATCTGTTTGGTGTTAATAGTTACTAGCCCTAGAATGAGACTAGCGCTGTTGATATTTGATAGACAGGATGACAATCTGTTTGGTGTTAATAGTTACTAGCCGTAGAATGAGATTAGCGCTGTTGATATTTGATAGACAGGATGACAATCTGTTTGGTGTTAATAGTTACTAGCCCTAGAATGAGACTAGCGCTGTTGATATTTGATAGACAGGATGACAATCTGTTTGGTGTTAATAGTTACTAGCCCTAGAATGAGACTAGCGCTGTTGATATTTGATAGACAGGATGACAATCTGTTTGGTGTTAATAGTTACTAGCCGTAGAATGAGACTAGCGCTGTTGATATTTGATAGACAGGATGACAATCTGTTTGGTGTTAATAGTTACTAGCCCTAGAATGAGACTAGCGCTGTTGATATTTGATAGACAGGATGACAATCTGTTTGGTGTTAATAGTTACTAGCCCTAGAATGAGATTAGCGCTGTTGATATTTGATAGACAGGATGACAATCTGTTTGGTGTTAATAGTTACTAGCCGTAGAATGAGACTAGCGCTGTTGATATTTGATAGACAGGATGACAATCTGTTTGGTGTTAATAGTTACTAGCCGTAGAATGAGACTAGCGCTGTTGATATTTGATAGACAATCGGGATCAAGTCGAGATCGGAGTAGTAGATATACATATATTTGAAGGGTTTAATAGGAACTACATGACAGACAAAGGAATTGTTAGGATCAGGACAACATTTAACACTTTTACTGAATTATTATTTACTGACCACTTTGTTGTGGGCTATTATATTGAATATAGATACTGGTCAGTTTAAATTGTCCACTGGGAAGTTACCATTATTTTTATATCATCGTTTAACTATAATAACCAATGTAGTTTCAGTAAAATGAGTATCTGTAGAGTTGTTTAACACGGTTACTGTTTCAGACAAACTGAGTTAATCAATTTAAATCTCGTTGACTTGGTTTCAGTCTCAGTGGAATATCAGGAGATGTTTTTAAACAGTTTTAGAAAAGTCGATGATATGTCACTAATTTAATATTTTAATTCAAAACAATCATATTTTAACGACATTTAAAAATCACAAATGACACATTATGAGGATCTTTCAAAATATCACGAATATTTAAATGAAGAGGAGGGGTTAATATAAGAATTTATAACAGATGTGTGTGTTAGGTTGTCGAGGGCAGGGGGTGGGGGTGTTAAAACAAGCGAACAGAACTGATTATCAGATTAAAAGGTATATGCCTAGAGAAGAATGTATTGATATTGAGAGAAGTATAACCAATCTATCATACCTAGATTTATTTCGTGTCTATCTTCTATTAACTTATATATACTTATAACACTTCTATCTTTAATAGAAACATTAAACAGAGAAACCTCCAATTAGTTCAGTATAGTAATAACAATTATTATTATCGCCATTTATAACTGACTTCTAAATTTACATATATAGATATAATATTTAAATATATATATAGTGTTTATGGCTGAAATATAAATCCATCTCAACCAATATAAAGTAAATTTAAAGAGTTATACCAACTACTTTAGCACTCGATATGAAAACAATAATTTGGTTGTCAAAAAAGAGTGTCACTTTAAGATTATCATTTGTACCATTCTAATTGGTTGATTTTGAAACAGTTCGGATATAAACCAATCAGAATCTAAGTTTATAATTCTAGATATAGCAGAAGAGTTCTTACAGAATTATCATCCAACATAATCAATATATCCTTACAAAATATCGGCATTTACAACAGAAAAGTAATCGTCTGCAATTATTTCCCGCGGGAAGACAAATTGAAAGATTTGAATTGAGATGGTTTGAGAGAATTGGGTACACAGCAAGAGAAAATAATTGAGTACGTTTATTTCCAATTTAGTGATGATTCGACACTTCTTTCATTCGGTATAATCAATGTTTTTCACGTCAAGTCTTTACAACATACTTATTGATGGTTAAGGACATCGTTAATGGGCTGAGTGCGAAGATGGTTGGGGGTAGGGGGAGTAGGGGAGGGGTGGAAGAGGAAATAGGTGGGGAGGTGGAGTAAGGGGTGTGGGGTGTGAGATTTTCTCGGTCTACAACAACTACCATGGTGAATCTGTATTAAAGTAAGTTTCAGCCCCACTATAAACAACTACCATGGTGAATCTGTATTAAAGTAAGTTTCAGCCCCACTATAAACAACTACCATGGTGAATCTGTATTAAAGTAAGTTTCAGCCCCACTATAAACAACTACCATGGTGAATCTGTATTAAAGTAAGTTTCAGCCCCACTATAAACAACTACCATGGTGAATCTGTATTAAAGTAAGTTTCAGCCCCACTATAAACAACTACCATGGTGAATCTGTATTAAAGTAAGTTTCAGCCCCACTATAAACAACTACCATGGTGAATCTGTATTAAAGTAAGTTTCAGCCCCACTATAAACAACTACCATGGTGAATCTGTATTAAAGTAAGTTTCAGTCCCACTATAAACAACTACCATGGTGAATCTGTATTAAAGTAAGTTTCAGCCCACTATAAACAACTACCATGGTGAATCTGTATTAAAGTAAGTTTCAGCCCCACTATAAACAACTACCATTGTGAATCTGTATTAAAGTAAGTTTCAGTCCCACTATAAACAACTGCCATGGTGAATCTGTATTAAAGTAAGTTTCAGTCCCACTATAAACAACTACCATAGTGAATCTGTATTAAAGTAAGTTTCAGCCCCACTATAAACAACTACCATGGTGAATCTGTATTAAAGTAAGTTTCACCCCACTATAAACAACTACCATGATGAATCTGTATTAAAGTAAGTTTCAGTCCCACTATAAACAACTACCATGGTGAATCTGTATTAAAGTAAGTTTCAGCCCCACTATAAACAACTACCATAGTGAATCTGTATTAAAGTAAGTTTCAGTCCCACTATAAACAACTACCATGGTGAATCTGTATTAAAGTAAGTTTTAGCCCACTATAAACAACTACCATGGTGAATCTGTATTAAAGTAAGTTTCAGTCCCACTATAAACAACTACCATGGTGAATCTGTATTAAAGTAAGTTTCAGTCCCACTATAAACAACTACCATGGTGAATCTGTATTAAAGTAAGTTTCAGTCCCACTATAAACAACTACCATGATGAATCTGTATTAAAGTAAGTTTCAGTCCCACTATAAACAACTACCATGGTGAATCTGTATTAAAGTAAGTTTCAGTCCCACTATAAACAACTACCATGGTGAATCTGTATTAAAGTAAGTTTCAGTCCCACTATAAACAACTACCATTGTGAATCTGTATTAAAGTAAGTTTCAGCCCCACTATAAACAACTACCATGGTGAATCTGTATTAAAGTAAGTTTCAGTCCCACTATAAACAACTACCATGGTGAATCTGTATTAAAGTAAGTTTCAGCCCCACTATAAACAACTACCATGATAAATCTGTATTAAAGTAAGTTTCAGCCCCACTATAAACAACTACCATGGTGAATCTGTATTATAGTTAGTTTCAGTCCCACTATAAACAACTACCATGGTGAATCTGTATTAAAGTAAGTTTCAGTCCCACTATAAACAACTACCATTGTGAATCTGTATTAAAGTAAGTTTCAGTCCCACTATAAACAACTACCATGGTGAATCTGTATTAAAGTAAGTTTCAGCCCCACTATAAACAACTACCATGGTGAATCTGTATTAAAGTAAGTTTCAGCCCCACTATAAACAACTACCATGGTGAATCTGTATTAAAGTAAGTTTCAGTCCCACTATAAACAACTACCATGGTGAATCTGGTTTCCAAATTAATTACATTTTAATAACATTATATTCTATTGAAGTTTTTATATTATTTTGGTGTCACCAATCTTAGAAATTACAATTTTCTTTATAATTCAACATCACATCACAATAGTTATTAACCCAAGTCGAGGTTTCTATGGTTTTCCTGTCAATGTACAAGAGAATCTGTGATATATTTGTACTATTTTTAACAGTACAATTTGTAAAATGACGTGTGGGTAAATTGTTGTTATTCTATTGACATTTCGATCTCTTTCACATCTTTTTGAAATTTCCCAACAGTCTGCACATTCATGACAATAGAAGATATAAAAAATTCAAATTCTATTTTAGAATTCTATTACACACTTTCTCTGGTTTAAAAAAGTCGATATTGTTTTCAAAACTAAACAGCAAAGTCAAATTCCGGGATATTATCACGACTCAATATAAAATGCACTTTTCACTGCAACAAAAACTGGTCAAAATCTATTTCTTCATTAAAAAAAAGAGAACATATCAGGGAGTAGGCGGAGGACACAAAAATTGAACCACGTGAGATGTCAATATTTTTAATTGGTAAGTATTGTCAGTTAGAATTATCTCGCTTTTCTCGTCCGGTAATTTACAGATGATCTGCCCCCTCCTTCGGCACCACACTACAAATCACATTTTATCTTCTCAAATTATTTAACTCAACTTGACTAATAACTCTCTTTCCCAATGAATATTATTTGAAGCTGATGTACTCGAAGCCTAGAAATGAAATGAATGGAGTTTTACGTCTGTAACTAATGAACCTCGAGACAGTAGAATATATTATGAGATAATGTTAAGCGTTTAGAAATATAATATCATGTAGTAAAGCCGAGATACAATATTAAACTCCGTTTTTCTCTAGATTCCAGTGAGTTTTAATAACCAGACGAGAAATAGTATATTAATATAACATTAGTTCTACAAGTGGTTATTTAAATCTCTTTTTCAAATCTCACTATATTCATAAATAATCACTTATCAAGTCCAATGTCCAACTCAGATTTAACTTCACTTGGAATTTAAGTTGAACTTAACTCTAAACTTGGTTAAATTTGGATTAAACTTTGATTTTAATTGACATTAACTTAACTAGAATAAGCTTGATTTAACTTGGAATAAACTAGATTTAACTTGGAATAAACTAGATTTAACTTGGAATAAACTGGAATTAACTTGGCTTAAACATTGTTTAAATTCGGGATAAACTTGGCTTAAACTCATTTTAACCTTCCACGGAAACAAGGAATTTATCTGCTAGATATAAAACTGAGTTAGATTGAGTCCAAGTTAAGTATATAAAGTTGAGAGAGAACTATCTACAATCTATCTCGACTAGAGTCAAGATATAAATCACCCCTCGGGGAAATTAAACTATGATATTGGACCAGATGGGTAGTTGAAATAAATCATTCTTTATCTAAAAAAATTGCTTTACAAGTTCAAAGAGACACCGTTTTCAGCCACCGTTATATATTACAGCCAATCGGAAACCTCGACAGAAAGACTGTTACATATTACAGCCAATCAGAAACCTTTACAGAAAGACTGTTACATATTACAGCCAATCAGAAACCTCGACAGAAAGACTGTTACATATTACAGCCAATCAGAAACCTCGACAGAAAGACTGTTACATATTACAGCCAATCAGAAACCTCGACAGAAAGACTGTTACATATTACAGCCAATCAGAAACCTCGACAGAAAGACTGTTACATATTACAGCCAATCAGAAACCTCGACAGAAAGACTGTTACATATTACAGCCAATCAGAAACATTTACAGAAGTCTGTTACATATTACAGCCAATCAGAAACCTCGACAGAAAGACTGTTACATATTACAGCCAATCAGAAACCTCGACAGAAAGACTGTTACATATTACAGCCAATCAGAAACACTTACAGAAGTCTGTTAGTTACTACAGCCAATCGGAACCCTTGACATTGTAAAGATTTGATACAAGAAAGGTGACTATTGTAGTCAAGGTATAAGATGAAGTTTGTAATAACTTGACATTGTAAAGATGTGATACAAGAAAGGTGACTATTGTAGTCAAGGTATAAGTATGAAGTTTGTAATAGCTTGATATTGTAAAGATGTGATACAAGAAAGGTGACTATTGTAGTCAAGGTATAAGTATGAAGTTTGTAATAACTTGACATTGTAAAGATGTGATACAAGAAAGGTGACTATTGTAGTCAAGGTATAAGTATGAAGTTTGTAATAACTTGATATTGTAAAGATGTGATACAAGAAAGGTGACTATTGTAGTCAAGGTATAAGTATGAAGTTTGTAATAGCTTGACATTGTGAAGATGTGATACAAGAAAGGTGACTATTGTAGTCAAGGTATAAGTATGAAGTTTGTAATAGCTTGACATTGTGAAGATGTGATACAAGAAAGGTGACTATTGTAGTCAAGGTATAAGTATGAAGTTTGTAAAAAGCTTGATATTGTAAAGATGTGATACAAGAAAGGTGACTATTGTAGTCAAGGTATAAGTATGAAGTTTGTAATAGCTTGATATTGTAAAGATGTGATACAAGAAAGGTGACTATTGTAGTCAAGGTATAAGTATGAAGTTTGTAATAATTTGATTTAAAGGGCAGGTTTAGGTTATTCTAACATTGTTTCTAAACGTTAAAGGTCCGTTCTTACCACGTATAGTTTTCTCTATAATTATTTGATCCATTTTAAATTTCGAGCAGTTTAACGTAGATGAACAGAATATACTTTCTAGAATTCGCCTTCCCCTTCGGTTTCAACTCAAGTCTACATCAATCCAGGCTTTATCATTTAACCCGATTAAACAATTTTATTCCAAGATCTTAAAATAACTTCTTTCTGACCAAAAAAATAGAAATATCTGTCGATACAAGGTGTTTATAAGAGAAAAAGGTTTTTAAATAATTTAAGGTGATTCACGCTTTAAGCCTTTTCTCTGTTAAAAAAGAGGACGGTAAATTTGATAAGGAAATATATTAACACAATTTTGAGAATCTTGGTCGATTGGAATTCCATTTAAATTTATACAAAAAAAGTTTTGAGGTCGGCAGATGAATATGGTATAATATATAATATAACTCAATATATACCAACAAACAGTCCGATATCAACCCTATCTCATAGATTATCATATTAATCTCTTAATCCTATTTTACTATGGTTTATATTACTGTCAAATATATAAGAGTAACTCGACAAATAAACAATAAATATTCTTTCCATTGTGGACTCCCTAAAGGATATGCTATGTGGACAAAGTAAAATACCCAATAAATATTATTAGCTATATGGACTCTCTAAAAGGATGTAAAACTGATATAAAGATATTGTCTATAAAGAAAGAAGTTGTATTATCCACAGATTAATAGAATTTCTCAGAAATAACACAATGAAAGAGAGAAGAAATTGTTGAAATGTGATTGAGACTTAATTTATCATGAAATTGATGTAAATTAAGACTCGAGTTTGACGGGAACTTGTTTTATCTACGTACAGTTCACATTATCAATACGATTTTATTATTCTAGTCTCGACCTGACAGGGAATCATCGCCTGTTATTTTACCCAAAGAAAATATGAAATGTGATTAGGTGTATTAAATAAAAACACTTAACATTCTAGCGATAACTTCTGACAGTGTAAATAACTTAATTAAATTTTAAACTTCACTTGCTGTTCAATTGACATTTCAGATAAAATTTTCACCACGAAATTCTAGAATGTTTTCCCGATAGTCAAAATAAAAACATAAATTTCTTTTCTTCGTAACATAGTCACCCCTCCCCCCACCCGCATATTATTTGAGTCTCTCGTGATATCACAACTTGTTTTATTTTTTCCATGGTATATTACCTTGTAAAACCCAGAAAGGAAGTGGCGCTTTCTTCATTTATCAAACACTAGATACACCATCGAATATATTTTATTTAATTCCTGTATAGAGAGAGAAGAAGGGGGGGGGGGAGGGTATATGAACCACTTAAAAACCAAATTATTTATTTCCTATTATCATTGTATTTAAATTAGTTACAGTAAATAAAATATGGCGCTAGGTTGGAATATAAAATTAACCCGAAAGAGAGCTGAATAATTGTTATACGTCAGGAAACATAAGTCACATCTACCTCCCTGAAGCTATGTCTACATGACCAGGGAAAAACAGGACTGGACAAAACAGGACTGGACAAAACAGGATTGGATTAAACAGCACGGAGAAAAAGAACATTACGAATTGCAATTTGGTTAAATCAAATATTCAACGATAAATCGAATTAGCTGATTATTTAAAATGGAATATCAGTTTCCAATTAAACTGAAAATCCACGAGACATGTTTCCATAGATATCAACATATAATATCATTTAGAAATTTAAAAGGGTAAGAATTCTACCAGAGGAACGTGAGATATTGTCAAAATTAGAAATATATGTAATTTAATATACCGGTAATAAAAACTATTTCTACTCTAGACAGACAGGGTTATTAAATATTAGAAATAAGATTTTTACTTACCGTCAGGGTAGAGTTTCCGTATTCTCTTTCATAAACCATCATAAACTAGAATAAATTAACAAAGTAAAGTATAAATATTGACTAGAATAAATAGGATTAGATTATAGATACACCACTTGAACACAAAATGACCTAAAGATCGTGAGTTATTGACACTTGAATTACCAGTGATTACAACTCGATCAATCGTCTCAGTGTGACACTGGCCGATACTAACTTAATATTTACTCTTTTTAACATAAAAAAAAAACCTTTGATAATTTGTAATTAAGATTTACCGCTTACTACTTTCAGATTTAGAAGTCAAACTAACAGCTCCGTCAAGCACCAGTTTGTAAGTTTGTAAACACGATGCACCATGTAATGATCCCCTAAACACGTAGACCATTAAACTTTAAAAAAACATCCAAGTAACAAAACACTCCGCTTTGGGAGTTTGTAAAAAGTAAATGAAAGCGATACTGTGAGCTAGAACGTCCAATCAACAAATACTAATATCATATCTATTCAGCTTAACAGGGCCGTTATCGATCAGTCACGTGATCTACAGGATGCCAAGAGAACATGATTCTATGGAATCCTGGAACTAATACTGGAATGTTTTTAGAACAAGGTGGATCAGCAGATTTATAATTTTCATGTCAAGTCTAAAATATTCTTCATATATAAACAGAAAAGATTGAGGTTAAGTCTCTCGTTAATAACCGGCATCCCAGGCCATCGCTGATTAACCCAAGATTACAGGTCATGTGTTTCAAAATACTGTTTCGTAGGAGTTACCCCTTTCCCCGTGACAGAGTGTTACCGTGAGTTCTTGTCCGAACCGTGAACTTACCCCCCCCCCCTCTCCCGTGATAGATACACCAACACAATATTACAATAATAGTTAAAATTCACCAGCAATTCTTTCACTAAGCATAGTGCTTCTATAGGAGAGTATTTCTTCCAACACCCTAAATTATGTACAAAGATGAGATGTACCTAACTGAGCAAGCCGCCTATATTTAAGGTCTAAGGGGGGTGGGGTGGAAAGTATGGACAGATGTGTAAGTATACCTGACTGTATATGAGATATTATCAATATTGAGTGATAAGTGACTATAACTGTTCAATGTTAATTAGTCTGTCAATTAGTACTATTATCACCTGTAGCTTCAGTTTGTTTAAAATCTCACAGTTATACAACATGTCATTGAAACCTGATAATATCAAACATATCCTTGAAACCTATATCAAACATATCATTGAAACCTGATAATATCAAACATGTCATTGAAACCTATATCAAACATGTCATTGAAACCTGATAATATCAAACATGTCATTGAAACCTATATCAAACATGTCATTGAAACCTGATAATATCAAACATATCCTTGAAACCTATATCAAACATGTCATTGAAACCTATATCAAACATGTCATTGAAACCTGATAATATCAAACATATCCTTGAAACCTATATCAAACATATCATTGAAACCTGATAATATCAAACATATCCTTGAAACCTATATCAAACATATCATTAAAACCTGATAATATCAAATATGTAATTGAAACCTATATCAAACATATCATTGAAACCTGATAATATCAAATATGTAATTGAAACCTATATCAAACATGTCATTGAAACCTGATAATATCAAACATATCCTTGAAACCTATATCAAACATGCATTGAAACTATATCAAACATTCATTAAACCTGATAATATCAAACATGTATTGAAACCTATAATATCAAACATGTCTTTAAACCTATAATACAAACATATCATTGAAACCTATACAAACTGTCATTGAAACCTGATAATATAAAAATATCTTGAAACCTATATCAAACATGTCATTGAAACCTAATATATCAAACACATATTGAACTATATATATCTTTGAACTATATAATGTATTGAAACTATTATAAAACATGTCATTGAAACCTGATAATATCAAACATGTCATTGAAACCTGATAATTTCAAACATATCCTTGAAACCTATATCAAACATATCATTGAAACCTGATAATATCAAATATGTAATTGAAACCTATATCAAACATGTCATTGAAACCTGATAATATCAAACATATCCTTGAAACCTATATCAAACATGTCATTGAAACCTATATCAAACATGTCATTGAAACCTGATAATATCAAACATGTCATTGAAACCTGATAATATCAAACATGTCATTGAAACCTGATAATATCAAACATATCATTGAAACCTATATCAAACATGTCATTGAAACCTGATAATATCAAACATATCATTGAAACCTATATCAAACATGTCATTGAAACCTAATAATATCAAACACATCATTGAAACCTATATCAAAAATATCATTGAAACCTATATCAAATATATCATTGAAACCTGATAATATCAAACATGTCATTAAAACCTGATAATATCAAACATATCATTGAAACCCTAAAATAAATATCAAACATATCCTTGAAACCTATATCAAACATGTCATTGAAATCTGATAATATCAAACATATCATTGAAACCTATATCAAACATATCATTGAAACCTATATCAAACATATCCTTGAAACCTATATCAAACATATCATTGAAACCTATATCAAACATTATACCAAGTATCATTCAAAAATAGCTCAATTTGAGGTGTGTCAAGTTGAATGGGAAACTGTCTATATGGTTATATAATCAAACGGTTTTCATCGACTCGATTAGAATTTCATAATGGACCCAGGTTATCAAAATCCTTCAGATGAATCAATTTCTTAGATTCCAGGAAATATATTTCAGAAATATTCTACAAGTTGTTACAATGATATGTGATCTTTGACGATTTTCTTTGAAACTAACAATCGTTCTTACATCTCATCTTCACGTTATCTATTATTATCTATAGCTCTGTGACCCAGGCCAGTGCTTTTATTGAAATCGGTCTCACTACTCGAATACCGCCGAATATTTGAAAGCTGTGGGCGATATACTTGGCAACAAGCCAAATCATAATACTTTTGTCGGCCTATTAAAAATACCCTCAAGTTAATCCTAGATTCATGGTGCTTCAATATATATCGAGTACTTCTTAAGCTGAAGACCAAAAGGTAAGAGAGATGTGAGGGGGAGGAAATAGTGGTGATGAGTGTGTGTGAAGGGGGGGGGGGGGCTAGTTGAGAGAGGGGGGGGGTGGAAAGTGGGGTAGGAGAAGAGTAGGGTTAGGTCATGGGTTAGGTAGGGCTCTGTTTTAGAGAATTAAACGTCTCTTTTATTCAAAATAAAAATGGATCTTCATCGAAACTAAGTGTCACAGTCGGATTATCGAAACTAAGTGTCACAGTCGGATTATCGAAACTAAGTGTCACAGTCGGATTATCGAAACTAAGTGTCACAGTCGGATTATCGAAACTAAGTGTCACAGTCAGATTATCGAAACTAAGTGTCACAGTCAGATTATCGAGACTAAGTGTCACAGTCGGATTATCGAAACTAAGTGTCACAGTCGGATTATCGAGACTAAGTGTCACAGTCAGATTATCGAAACTAAGTGTCACAGTCGGATTATCGAAACTAAGTGTCACAGTCGGATTATCGAAACTAAGTGTCACAGTCAGATTATCGAAACTAAGTGTCACAGTCGATTTTTGAAACTAAGTGTCACAGTCGGATTATCGAAACTAAGTGTCACAGTCGGATTATCGAAACTAAGTGTCACAGTCGGGATTATCGAAACTAAGTGTCACAGTCGATTATCGAAACTAAGTGTCACAGTCAATTATCAAACTAAGTGTCATAGTCTGTGACCACTAAGTGCAAGTATTATTGAAATAGTGTCACTATCGATACGCGAACTAGTTGAAAGGTGGGGATCGAAACTTAGGCAACAAGAAATCAATAAGGTCACTGTTAGTCGGACTAGTTAAGAATTATACCCTCAAGTTAATCAGATTCATCGAAACTAAGTGTCACAGTCGGATTATCGAAACTAAGTGTCAAGTCGATTATCGAAACTAAGTGTCAAGTCAGATTATCGAAACTAAGTGTCAAGTCGGATTATCGAAACTAAGTGTCACAGTCGATTATCGAAACTAAGTGGATCACAGTCGGATTATCGAGACTAAGTGTCACAGTCAGGGTTATCGAAACTAAGTGTCACAGTCGATTATCGAAACTAAAGTCGTCACAGTCGATTATCGAAACTAAGTGTCACAGTCGGATTATCGAAACTAAGTGTCACAGTCGATTATCGAAACTAAGTGTCACAGTCGATTATCGAACTAAGTGTCACAGTCGGATTATCGAAACTAAGTGTCACAGTCGGATTATCGAAACTAAGTGTCACAGTCGGATTATCGAAACTAAGTGTCACAGTCGGATTATCGAAACTAAGTGTCACAGTCGGATTATCGAAACTAAGTGTCACAGTCGGATTATCGAAACTAAGTGTCACAGTCGGATTATCGAAACTAAGTGTCACAGTCGGATTATCGAAACTAAGTGTCACAGTCGGATTATCGAAACTAAGTGTCACAGTCGGATTATCGAAACTAAGTGTCACAGTCAGATTATCGAAACTAAGTGTCACAGTCGGATTATCGAAACTAAGTGTCACAGTCGGATTATCGAAACTAAGTGTCACAGTCAGATTATCGAAACTAAGTGTCACAGTCGGATTATCGAAACTAAGTGTCACAGTCGGATTATCGAAACTAAGTGTCACAGTCGGATTATCGAAACTAAGTGTCACAGTCGGATTATCGAAACTAAGTGTCACAGTCGGATTATCGAAACTAAGTGTCACAGTCGGATTATCGAAACTAAGTGTCACAGTCAGATTATCGAAACTAAGTGTCACAGTCGGATTATCGAAACTAAGTGTCACAGTCGGATTATCGAAACTAAGTGTCACAGTCAGATTATCGAAACTAAGTGTCACAGTCAGATTATCGAAACTAAGTGTCACAGTCAGATTATCGAAACTAAGTGTCACAGTCGGATTATCGAAACTAAGTGTCACAGTCGGATTATCGAAACTAAGTGTCACAGTCGGATTATCGAAACTAAGTGTCACAGTCGGATTATCGAAACTAAGTGTCACAGTCGGATTATCGAAACTAAGTGTCACAGTCGGATTATCGAAACTAAGTGTCACAGTCGGATTATCGAAACTAAGTGTCACAGTCAGATTATCGAAACTAAGTGTCACAGTCGGATTATCGAAACTAAGTGTCACAGTCAGATTATCGAAACTAAGTGTCACAGTCAGATTATCGAAACTAAGTGTCACAGTCGGATTATCGAAACTAAGTGTCACAGTCGGATTATCGAAACTAAGTGTCACAGTCGGATTATCGAAACTAAGTGTCACAGTCGATTATCGAAACTAAGTGTCACAGTCAGATTATCGAAACTAAGTGTCACAGTCGGATTATCGAAACTAAGTGTCACAGTCGGATTATCGAAACTAAGTGTCACAGTCAGATTATCGAAACTAAGTGTCACAGTCAGATTATCGAAACTAAGTGTCACAGTCGGATTATCGAAACTAAGTGTCACAGTCGGATTATCGAAACTAAGTGTCACAGTCGGATTATCGAAACTAAGTGTCACAGTCGGATTATCGAAACTAAGTGTCACAGTCGGATTATCGAAACTAAGTGTCACAGTCGGATTATCGAAACTAAGTGTCACAGTCGGATTATCGAAACTAAGTGTCACAGTCGGATTATCGAAACTAAGTGTCACAGTCGGATTATCGAAACTAAGTGTCACAGTCGGATTATCGAAACTAAGTGTCACAGTCGGATTGAAATATATCTCCAAACTTATATTTTTCTTTATCAATTCAAAAATATCCAAATTTAAGAAATTTAAGTGATTGACCAATCAGATTACTGGGATACTAAACTTAACTGAAATAGAGTTTTCAAGAAGCGAACTATAAGTTATGTGTATAAACTAGATAACGACATGATCAGTGATGTATCAATATAACGAAATGTATCGTTATCATATACACTATAAATACATCAATTTATATTATACAAATAATACATACAAAACACTGTCATATGACAGAAAATCGAAAGTAGAATTGATAGATGAGATAGAAAATGAAAGTAGGGTTGTGAATATTCGCCATCTTACCTTACTTAGACTTAATCTGAACCTAGATTCTCCAAACTTAGATATGATTGGTTGAAATAAGGACAAGATTCTCCAAACTAAGATACGATTGGTTAAAATGATAACCAGAACGTTACCGACCAATAAAAAGTGTTTTTTTTAGACAAACCATAATGGCTGTATTACCGTCTGTGAGATTTGAATGACGTAAGAAATAATGATGAAGATAAAAGAGCCATCGGAAATTTCAGCATGTCAAATTTCCTTTTATAATTTATCACGATTGTCTCCAACAATAGAAGAATACAATATGTAAGTTGAGATGAAATAGAGGAGGGAGGGTGGAGGGCGGGTGGAGGTCGGTATATGTCGATATTATATCAGTATCTGTTTATGACAAACATAACCACAATCGACTTCTTACTGACGTTTTTTTATCTGCATGCAATATTTACTGAATAATGACAGGACTGATCAGTTAGAAACCACCCCTGACCAGCATGACGTCTGTAATTAGAGGCTGCCCAGTGGTCAAACAATAAACCTATAATATATATCTATTTATCTCCAAGATCAGAACCAGAAATAAGTTTTTTTGTAATAATTGCTCTAATACAGTTTTATAATTAAAAAACGTCATATCGACCACCCCTCGTTCAAACACGACATCTTGTTACCAAATTCTGAATGCATTTTAAAACCTTTTCAGTCTGATTTTAAACTTCAAATAAAACAGTTTTTTTCATTTCTTTAATGAATACAGACGATTAACTCTGATGTTTTTTGGTTAAAGATAAAAAAAGAATATTCAGACAATCACGCCGAGTATTTCTCCCTTGACGACCATTCGTGTTTTCAAATGGCCTCAAATTACGAAGGAAAGACTAGCTTCAGAATTTATTTTCCAATGATGAAGTCTTACAACATCAATTTACTGGAAGTTTTCTTAATTCAGACAGAAAAAACCAACTAGGGTCAAGAAAGATCAGATTTTCTCAGAAAAAACCCCATTCTATACAGCTCCCTGGAGGCGTCAACCCGCCATTTTGAATAACGTTGATAAGCATAAATCTAAAAGTGGTAATTTGATACTGTAGAACTCAAGGGAATTGACGGTGTTTTTTCCTATTGTTTTTTCTGAAGTTATCAATATTGAGTGGCGAGTATGTTTATAATTGAAAGTAAAACAATATAGGGGTTTATCTAGGTCTATCATGTAGCTAATCTATGAACTATAGCCTACGTAGGCCTATAAACATCATATAGCCTAGATAAACTTTCGAATCAATCATTCACCAACAGAAAGATTTATATTGTATACTAGTTGTTTTAGCTATAACTTTATAGAATTCTACTTCCGGTTTCCCTAGATACCTGTTACTTCCTTTTTAACCAGAAACAAATAGCAATTTTTATACCTTAGTATCCTGTTGTGATTGTCAGTTATATTTTGTTTGATGTACTTGTGTATTTTCTGATATAGAAATATTAACATAAGGTTCAACTGGAACTAATGTAGAAATAACATCACTTCCGGTTGTCCTCGAGGCGTGACATTTTAATCAAATTGCGTCACGTCCTTATTGGAATCCATCGTGACTTTTCCGATTTTCTATGTAAATAGTAATTATTGGTTTTGTTCTAGCTGTGGCATCGTTCCTGAAAGTTGGACGGAATTCAGTCCATATATTTCAGTCGTCAGAAGCGGAAGCAGTAAATAAACATGCGCAGTCAATACTGTTGTCAATATGTATTAATGACGTCATTGTGATTTAGTTTTTTTTACCGACATATTTCTTTCCTGCTAATATAATAAAATAATTAGAAAATTATATATCGATTTATTATAAACATATTGTTCTTGGAAGAAAACTGGGTAGATCAAAAGTTGTTGTGAAAACAGGTCAGTCTGGGTGATAATCAGATACTTACAATAGTAGAATAGGCTATTGACATTACTTAGTTATTTTATAAGGATTGGGTTAAAACTTATATTCTAGTCCTAGCTGGTCCTTGGTCAAACCTCTTGGTATTGATATTACAAGAATAACAACTTAGGTTCACAAGGATCCTTTCTACCAGCTGGTCCTTGGTCAAACCTCTTGGTATTGATTTTACAAGGATAACAACTTAAGTTCACAAGGATCCTTTTTACCAGCTGGTCCTCGGACGAAAATATTGTCGTTGATGATTCCCAAGTCATCTGAAGGCTTTATAGAATTCCAGCTGGATCAACTGTGAAAAGACGACTTATTTAAAATCTATATCGGGTACTTAATAACTCACTAAACTGTTAAATCTATTAAATATTACTAAACAAATAATTCTATTATCCTCAATATTGATATAGGTTCTTAATTTCACATCGTCTGCTGTTCTAAGTGCTAAAAATCGAAATGCGAACTTGACTCAAGAAATCGTGAAAAGCTTGTGATAATATTTTGATTCTTATTGAAGATACCAGTGAATATTTGTATTGAGTGCTGGTCGATTTCAATGAGAGAATTCTGTTGTTTTTTGAAACAAATATTAGATATATAGATTATAGAGTTGTGTACGTCTTATTCGCCATTCTGGTAGTTAGTGAAGTTATTTACTCAAACAGAACCACAGCATTACTGTCTGTCTGATTACCATGATGGTGTTTGATCGAGGAAATACATTTCTAACTAGTTCACAGATTGTTTGGTAACTGTAGTCAGAATGAGACTAGAGTATACCAAACTATCGTGCCTTACTAGCTAGTAGATAGTTTGATACAATGACAGTTTTCTGTGGTCAGAATGAGACTAGAGTATACCAAACTATCGTGTCTAACTAGCTAGTAGATTGTTTGGTACAATGACAGTTTTCTGTGGTCAGAATGAGACTAGAGTATACCAAACTATCATGTCTAACTAGCTAGTAGATTGTTTGGTACAATGACAGTTTTCTGTAGTCAGAATGAGACTAGAACATACCAAACTATCGTGTCTAACTAGCTTGTAGATTGTTTGGTACAATGACTAGTTCTTCTGTAGTCAGAATGAGACTAGAGTATACCATACTATCGTGTCTAACTAGCTAGTAGATTGTTTGGTACAATGATAGTTTTCTGTGGTTAGAATGAGACTAGAGTATACCAAACTATCGTGTCTAACTAGCTAGTAGATTGTTTGGTACAATGACAGTTTTCTGTAGTCAGAATGAGACTAGAGTATACCAAACTATCATGTCTAACTAGCTAGTAGATTGTTTGGTACAATGACAGTTTTCTGTGGTCAGAATGAGACTAGAGTATACCAAACTATCATGTCTAACTAGCTAGTAGATTGTTTGGTACAATGACAGTTTTCTGTGGTCAGAATGAGACTAGAGCATACCAAACTATCGTGTCTAACTAGCTAGTAGATTGTTTGGTACAATGACAGTTTTCTGTGGTCAGAATGAGACTAGAGCATACCAAACTATCGTGTCTAACTAGCTAGTAGATTGTTTGGTACAATGACAGTTTTCTGTAGGGCAGAATGAGACTAGAGTATACCAAACTATCGTGTCTAACTAGCTAGTAGATTGTTTGGTACAATGATAGTTTTCTGTGGTCAGAATGAGACTAGAGTATACCAACTATCGTGTCTAACTAGCTAGTAGATTGTTTGGTACAATGATAGTTTTCTGTAGGGCAGAATGAGACTAGAGTATACCAAACTATCGTGTCTAACTAGCTAGTAGATTGTTTGGTACAATGATAGTTTTCTGTAGTCAGAATGGGACTAGAGTATACCAAACTATCGTGTCTAACTAGCTAGTAGATTGTTTGGTACAATGACAGTTTTCTGTGGTCAGAATGAGACTAGAGTATACCAAACTATCGTGTCTAACTAGCTAGTAGATTGTTTGGTACAATGACAGTTTTCTGTGGTCAGAATGAGACTAGAGTATACCAAACTATCGTGTCTAACTAGCTAGTAGATTGTTTGGTACAATGACAGTTTTCTGTAGTCAGAATGAGACTAGAACATACCAAACTATCGTGTCTAACTAGCTAGTAGACTTTTTTGGTACAATGATAGTTTTCTGTGGTCAGAATGAGACTAGAATATACCAAACTATCATGTCTAACTAGCTTAGTAGATTGTTTGGTACAATGATAGTTTTCTGTAGGGAAAGAGACTAGAGTATACCATACTATCATGTCTAACTAGCTAGTAGATTGTTTGGTACAATGATAGTTTTCTGTGGTCAGAATGAGACTAGAGTATACCAAACTATCGTGTCTAACTAGCTAGTAGATTGTTTGGTACAATGATAGTTTCTGTGGTCAGAATGAGACTAGAGTATACCAAACTATCATGTCTAACTAGCTAGTAGATGTTTGGTACAATGATATATTTCTGTAGTCAGAATGAGACTAGAGTATACCAAACTATCGTGTCTAACTAGCTAGTAGATTGTTTGGTACAATGACAGTTTTCTGTAGTCAGAATGAGACTAGAGCATACCAAACTATCGTGTCTAACTAGCTAGTAGATTGTTTGGTACAATGACAGTTTTCTGTGGTCAGAATGAGACTAGAGTATACCAAACTATCGTGTCTGACTAGCTAGTAGATTGTTTGGTACAATGACAGTTTTCTAGTCAGAATGAGACTAGAGTATACCAAACTATCGTGTCTAACTAGCTATAGATTGTTTGTACAATCCAGTTCTGTGTCAGAATGAGACTAGAGCATACCAAACTATCTGTTACTAGCTAGTAGATTGTTTGATACAATGAAGTTTTCTGTGTCAGAATGAGACTAGATATACCATACTATCGTGTCTAACTAGTAGTAGATTGTTTGGTACAATGACAGTTTTCATGGTCAGAATGAGACTAGAGTATACAAACTATCGTGTATAACTAGCTAGTAGATAGTTTGAATATGACAGTTTTCTGTAGTCAGAATGAGACTAGAGTATACCAAACTATCGTGATAACATAGTAGATTGTTTGGTACAATGATCATTTTACATTGTTTATAAAAACTAGAGAGACCTAAACTATGTTTTACCTAACTAGAATTTTTAGTTCATTTACAGTTCTAAGTCATATGAACTTCAAGTATTTGAAATGTACTTACGTGAATCAAGGGCTGAAATTTATTCCAATCTTTAGCAAATGGTAAAAACAAGCCAAAGCTAATAATAATCTTATAACAATAGATATATATTGGACGATTAAGGCGAGGATTCTGGGGATATTTGATTTAATATAATTGATTTTCAGTTAATACCCGATCAACAATGGTTCCAACGGGTGCCAGGTTTATATGATATGTCTTGTATATTGTCTTGATAAAATGTCAGAGCTAGTACAAACTGTGTCTTATACCTTGACTACAATAGTCACCTTTCTTGTATCACATCTTCACAATATCAAGCTATTACAAACTTCATACTTATACCTTGACTACAATAGTCACCTTTCTTGTATCACATCTTTACAATGTCAAGCTATTACTAACTTCATACTTATACCTTGACTACAATAGTCACCTTTCTTGTATCACATCTTTACAATGTCAAGTTATTACAAACTTCATACTTATACCTTGACTACAATAGTCACCTTTCTTGTATCACATCTTCACAATATCAAGCTATTACAAACTTCATACTTATACCTTGACTACAATAGTCATCTTTCTGGTATCACGTTGTCAACGCTGCATTCCACGTTTAAAAAAGAATAGTGAGTATTGAAGTCAAGGTATAAGAAGAAGACGGAATAACTAGATATCATATAAACAATCCTAGATATACTTTATCTAATTTATAACTGATTTATCAGAAGGTATATTTTATAAATGTCACCGCGATATTCAAATTGAGATCTAGGAAAGCTGACAAGTTGGAGACAGGTTTTTAACGACATTAAGTACATAAAAGTTATTTTGACATACAGTTCATCTTCAGTGCAGGTGGTTTTATCCGAATAACTGACATCTAGCCCACTTCCCTTTAGTTCAATAAGATTAGAGATCAATAACAATTAAAACAGTGATAGAATCTCCGAGTTTCGTTTATATTCTTGCCTTCTTTTAATCAAATAATTTTTATATTTCAATATGACTCAACTTAATCAAAAGATAATCACAAAAAAAACACAAAAAATAATTCACCAGAAAGCACTCTAAGAAGATTACCTCTATATAGAATAGAATGGGTGTAAAACTCAATTTCATTATATTAGTTCAATAAGGCACAGAACAGTAAGATATAAAATTCTATTTCATTTCATTAGTCCAATAAGATACAGAACAGTAGGATATAAAACTCATATCATTTCATTAGTCCAATAAGATACAGAACAGTAGGATATAAAACTCTATTTCATTTCATTAGTCCAATAAGATACAGAACAGTACGATATAAAACTCTATTTCATTAGTCCAATAAGATACAGAACAGTACGATATAAAACTCTATTTCATTTCATTAGTCCAATAAGATACAGAACAGTAGGATATAAAACTCTATTTCATTAGTCCAATAAGATACAGAACAGTAGGATATACAACTCTATTTCATTTCATTAGTCCAATAAAATACAGACCGTAGGATATAAACTATATCATTAGTCTAATAGATACAGAACAGTAGGATATAAACTCTATTTCATTTCATTAGTCTAATAAGATAAGAACAGTAGGATATAAAACTCTATTTCATTTCATGTCAATAAGATACAGAACAGTAGATATAAAACTCTATTTCATTCATTAGTCCAATAAGATACAGAACAGTAGGATATAAAACTATATTATTTCATTAGTCCAATAAGATACAGAACAGTAGGATATAAAACTCTATTTCATTTCATTAGTCAATAAGATATAGAACAGTAGATATAAAACTCTATTTCATTTCATTAGTCTCAATAAGATACAGAACACTAGGATATAAAACTCCATTCATTAGTCCAATAAGATACAGAACAGTAGGATATAAAACTCTATTTCATTTCATTAGTCAATAAGATACAGAACAGTAGATATAAAACTCTATTTCATTTCATTAGTCAATAAATACAGAACAGTAGGATATAAAACTCATATTTCATTAGTCCAATAAGATACAGAACAGTAGATATAAAACTCTATTTCATTATCCATAAAATAAGAACAGACGATATAAACTATATTCATTAGTCCAATAAGATACAGAACAGTAGGATATAAAGCTCTATTTCATTTCATTAGTCCAATAAGATACAGAACAGTACGATATAAAACTCTATTTCATTATATTAGTTCAATAAGATACAGAACAGTAGGATATAAAACTCTATTTCATTTCATTAGTCCAATAAGATACAGAACAGTACGATATAAAACTCTATTTCATTTCATAGTCCAATAAGATACAGAACAGTGGGATATAAAACAGTGGGGATGGAAAAGATTCTACGATTAATCGTGTACTGCTATCGTACTTGTATTTCACACTTATTTTTGAAGAATCGACCCAGACGTCTAAATATTGGAATAGAAATCAGATAATTTTGTTTTAAATATCAGTTTAACGTAAGTTGGTGTTTAAAATATTTTCAAAACATGTCAGTCTCGCCATTTTGTTTTTGATGAAAGACTTGATCAGTTTTCTGAAGGTGAAAATAAAAATATAATTAGTTGATAATTGGTTGAGATATTGTTGTAATTAGCGATAAATTATCCCATTGATTTAACTAACTATGGTGTTTAGTAAGACTCCACGTTATATAGTCATATCTTTCTCATGCAGAAAAGTAGGACGTAAAACTCCATTCATTCATTTCATTTCTCAAATACATACTTTAAAGTTTAAACCTTAAACACAAAATATATAGATATACTACTTCTTACTTTATTACATACGTTTCTAAACACAGGATATATAGATATACTGCTTCTAGGTTTATTACATACTACGTTTCTATACTCAAGATATATAGATATACTGCTTCTAGGTTTATTACATACTACGTTTCTAAACACAAGATATATAGATATACTGCTTCTAGGTTTATTACATACTACGTTTCTAAACACAAGATATATAGATATACTACTTCTAGGTTTATTACATACTACGTTTCAAAACACAAGATACATAGATATACTACTTCTAGGTTAATTATATACTTCGTTTCTATACACAAGATATATAGATATACTGCTTCTAGGTTTATTACATACTACGTTTCTAAACACAAGATATATAGATATACTGCTTCTAGGTTTATTACATACTACGTTTCTAAACACAAGATATATAGATATACTACTTGTAGGTTTATTACATACTTCGTTTCTAAACACAAGATATATAGATATACTACTTCTAGATTCATTACATACAACGTTTCGAAACAAATACATTTTACTTATTAAGGTTACCGGTATATGTTTTGAAACGTAGGTAATTAAGTAAGAAGTAGTACTTCCATATTGGATAATTGCTTTTCACCTCCTAATAAAACCTTTTCATTAATATTAATAAAATAATGGATATCGCTTTCTTCCAGTCAACTTGCAGTTTTATAAGCGGCAACATCAAACAATTAATCAATCTGCTAATTACCTGTATTAATTAATACCGTCTGTTGGATATCGGGGGATTTCCTCTCAATCACGTTTATCAATTTAATACTTGGATGGAATTGAAATAAATAAACAAGTCGAGTAATGGACGCCCGGAGCTTAACCGGAAAGATCCTGTCTTCATAAACCCA
Source organism: Nipponacmea schrenckii (assembly GCA_030562195.1). Lineage (NCBI taxonomy): Eukaryota > Metazoa > Mollusca > Gastropoda > Lottiidae > Nipponacmea > Nipponacmea schrenckii. The sequence continues at coordinate 25,395,090 of JAUJPP010000012.1, read as the reverse complement.
CAAGGTGCAGAAAAGTAGGACGTAAAACTCAATTTATTTCCTTTTACTAACCGGAAAGACTGTTGAAAATCAACCAACTGGTTTTTTAAAGTTATTAAAGGGCCAAGGTCGAAACTAGGCCACGCTAGGATACAATGGGTGTGGTATCATATTTCTTCTTACCTTGGCGGGAGAGAGGGGGGGGGGATTCGAACTCTCGCCACCCTAGTTGACGACAATCCAACTCAATACTGATGGAGATATATTCCACTGTGTTATGAAAGGATAAAAGAAATTGATATTTCACTGTTGTATTTGGAAATGAAATAAATGATATTAAGATAAATAAAAAGAATTTGAACATCCGACAGTACTGTGTCTATTATGCTAATGAAATGGAGTTTTACATCCACTACCATTGTTAAGGACTATAGATAAAGAAATATGACATTCTACAATTCAGTCTCTTAACAACACTGGCAGGGATCACTAAATAAAGATAAGGGGAGATGGGGAGATGGGGAGGGCAACCAAATGACTGGCAGGTGAGGTTGGACAGGGAGGGGTTATAGAAATAAAACAACAAACGAATATCTTGGATTATCTTTATAGCAGATCTTACAAAACTCAAAAATTATAAATTACAGTACAGAAGAAAACCAGATAGTTCAGAGATAAAAATATCAGAAAGGTATTGCGTGGAAACGTGGCTTGACTAGATATGACTGACTAGATATGAGTGTTATTCCTGAGTTAAGTTTTTTCTGAAAGTTGATTTAAAGCTTGAGAGATCTCAGTAACTCTTTGAAGAATTTTTTCTCTGTCGTGTTCGTAGAGAAATTCTCCAAAATTTTGTTTGAATTTATCTGGATGCCAACGAATCTGTTGTTCTCGAAGATATTTCCGATATTTGTCGGTGTTTTTATCAGGTAGATCACAGAATAATAATTCCAACATTTCCGAGAGTTTTGTTGTTAATAGCCAGGGAATATCCTTGTATTTTATCACTGGTTTATCTCCCTTAGATTTTAATAATTTCTGATATCTAACTTCGTATTGATATTTCGCTTCTATTTTCTCTATTTCTTTCATTTTTTTCTGTTTTTCTTCGTAAATTTTTTCCAATTCTTTTCTTCGCTGTCTTAATTTTTCTTCTTTTATTTTCTGTTCAGAGTTTTCAATCTTAGACTTGTTCTGATTGGTTGAATTAGTTGATCGTCTGTAAGGATGATTTCTATTGGCTGATAATTTAGTCTTGTATTCTTTATGTATCCTGTGTGCCCATTGGTCGTAAGTTTCTTTTTCATTTTCTTCGTAGAAATCTAAAATAAAATATAACATAACCATTATAACTTCTTCCCTAATATTAATCTTGTTACATGTTAATTATAAAATAAACCGAGGTCCTGTGTACTAAAGGCTATTTAGGTTAAAGATCCCTTGACAGTGGGGAATTAAACAAGAGTAGACCAATAACACTTTCTTCTCACTCATAACACCCTGTATGGCATTGCCTGTCTTCATCAACACATTAGGTGTAGAAAGGAAGAACTAAAACTTCAGGTCACTTATTTTTTTACAAATGACCAAACTTACACGAGTGTTAAATGGACCTAATAGAAACACCTTTCAATCAACACCCAATTTATCACTTATCACATTCGACAAAGTTAAAAGGAAATTAAAAAAAACAAACCTTGATCATATTGTCCTTCATAACGACCATGGGCAGATAAAAAATCTTCTTCAATTTCAGCAGCCATCTTCTCATTCCATCTTATATCTTCATCAGCTTCACTGTCTAGATCTTCACCATCTTCCTCACTATTAGAGTCAGTAGAGACCAGATGACTGTCTTCTATATTACAGTAGAACGTCGAATTCTAAAATACAATAATTAAAGGGAGGTAATAAGAATTAAACATTATATAGATTTCAGACTACAGTAAATTAATAATGATCTATTTAGTGACATTATTAGGTATTTATGGGTAGTGGGTTCAAGTTTATGTAACAGAATTGTCATAGCCAACCGGATAGGGGGTCTCTGACCGGATAGGGGAGGGGGGGCTGACAAGATAGGAGAAGGGGGACTGACAAGATAGGGGCTGACCAGATAGGAGGGCTCTGACCGGATAGGGGCCTCTGACAGGTTAGGGGCTGACAAGATATGGAGACTGTAATATAGTAAGAAATTTGAAAGTAGACAGGGGAGAGGGAGGGGACAGAATCTGACATTTATTTGTGTTGTTTTAAAAAACCAAAAACTTACATGATCTTTATGAAATAGTCTTTCTTGTAATTTTTTGAGATTATTTTTTATTTTTCTGTCGAGAGATTTAGAAGATGGCTGACTATCAACCAGTGGAATCACAATTTCTTCATATACTGGCAATAAAATAAAAATATATTGTTGTTAATTTGGACAAATAATGGACATTTTAATGTTGGGAACTCAGTGACTCAATAAAAACCCCTTAGAAATAACAATCTGAACTGCAAAACTCTCCATTTAGAAGTAAGTAGTATTTCATGATAAAAAGTATGGTATCAGGTGTCTAGAAGTAGGTAGTATACCATGGTAAATTGGAAATGAATTTTTCACTACACGGGAAGTATATGAATAATAAATGAAAAAGTCTTTCAAAATAAAAACAATTGAAGTGTGTTTTACAAAGTTTGAACAATTTCCTTTACTTACTTTTTAATGCTGTAGATTTTTTAGATTTTAACGCTTTTCTAATGGCCACTTCCACTGGTGTTAATCCTTTATCATTTTTTATAGTTAAATCTATTTTTGATTTCAGTAAAATCCTGAAATATAAAACAAATATTAAAAATAACATATAATATAACCCTACCCTAGGTAGAACCAATCTTTTGACAGAAAAAGGTGCTTGTGAAAAATATAATTCAGACCAGACAAGATCATTTATAAAAACATTGTAGTTTAAACAATCCATGGTCAAAATATCTTCCTATCTTCCTATCTTAAAAATTAAATACATACAAAATGGCTTCAACAAGAATCGACTGCCACCCAAAAATATTACATTTTCTAGAAAATAGAGAATAAAAATTAAAGAGAATATTTACCCCACAATTCCAAAAGAACATTTTTTCACTCCATAATGAAGTAAACTTTGACCTTTTCCTAAAATTCTATTATCATCGATATCGATTCTGTGTTTTACCAGGAGAGATTTTAATTTCTGGGGTCGGTCATTCTCGATATATTTCTTTATCCGTTTTCCTATTTTCTTCATTTCAAACCAACTTGTTTTAAACCGGTTTCTGTAAGAACAATAAACTCAATATAAAAGTTACTAGTTGTCATGCCTTTCCATCGTTCTAGATTCTATTCATATAGGCTAGTTGATTGTATTAGTTATCTTGAAGCAGATGTCAACTTAGGTTGATCAACCAAACAACTAGCCATCCAAGGTACCAAGTTACCCATAGCTAGCCTTCTGTTCTAACCACTTATCAAATGAACAATGCAAGATCTTAAATGATATCCTAAGATTGAAACATTATGTAGGACTGTCGACTGTAACTGTTTGGAAAATCGCAGACACCAAAATAAAATGTATATTTTTTGTAAATCTAATTGGTTTGTAATTATAAAAGAGGTGAAAAACTTACTTAATATAAAATCCAGTTGGACGAGTATTTGATCAATAAAATTCTTCACCGTTCGAACTTTTCTTCTGTCAAATTTCTCGTCTCGAATGTTTTTAACATTAAAGTTTTCAGTACGATTTCAATGTTTACAAGAAACCGGAAATGGTTTAGTTGGACTTGTTTTGTTGTCAGTCTTAGTTTATTGAAGTTGTTGTAAGAGAAGAAGAAATGGACACAAATTAAAGAGTTAAGTCAAAGTATAAAATACAAATATTTCTCAGTTAATTTTTAGTTGCTTGAAGAAATATTTAATAAATTGAAATTGGAGCCAAGAGGAGTGCATTCAGATAAACAAGTGACGTCAGAGCTACCACCCTTAAAAAACGAAAGTAAAGTCAATTTGATGTCAATTGCAGTTAGTTGATAACAATTTATATTTTATTATCTCTATAGGAGTGCAAAGTTGAATAACCTTAATCTTTAAATAAGGAGGGAAATTTCCCCTTTTATATCTTGTACCGTTTTGAGTTTATTTCTTATAGAATTATCATTGCTTTTCAATAACACACTTTGTTGATAAACAATGACTGTACAAAACGGTAGGTGGTATAGTCCCTACCTTAAATACAGGACAGGGCGTGAATGGTCATATATTTGAGTACTGACCACCCTGTTCCGGTCATCCCGGTGACCTATTGATCTGGACAAATCATCCAATTAGTATAGTAATTAGTATTTACTGTCACATGTCACTTGTCACTGGCATTAATTCTTTTGATTTTGGAATCTAGCATGATACTGTTGACATTGTTGTTTTGTTTTAAAAAACGGAATTTGTTTAAATGTCGTTGACTAGGGCACTAGTTTCTGTAAAAGCTGTTATCAAAGCAAGTTCATCTTTTTAAAAACACCAGCCAAGGACACGGACAACTTGAGGACACAGGTTGTAAAATATAGATTTTCTTTCTCACGTCCCTTCTGATGTTATCAGAAGTACATATTGTACAAATATTAAGTTCTAATTATATTGTAATACTTGATAAACTAGAAGGTACTTTGGTCAGTATTAAATTGTAAAACTTATATTATATACTAAAGTTTGAATAAAGGGTTTTGTAATAACTTGATATTGTAAAGATGTGATACAAGAAAGGTGACTATTGTAGTCAAGGTATAAGTATAAAGTTTGTAATAACTTGATATTGTAAAGATGTGATACAAGAAAGGTGACTATTGTAGTCAAGGTATAAGTATAAAGTTTGTAATAACTTGACATTGTGAAGATGTGATACAAGAAAGGTGACTATTATAGTCAAGGTATAAGTATGAAGTTTGTAATAGCTTGACATTGTGAAGATGTGATACAAGAAAGGTGACTATTGTAGTCAAGGTATAAGTATGAAGTTTGTAATAACTTGACATTGTGAAGATGTGATACAAGAAAGGTGACTATTGTAGTCAAGGTATAAGTATGAAGTTTGTAATAGCTTGATATTGTAAAGATGTGATACAAGAAAGGTGACAATTGTAGTCAAGGTATAAGTATGAAGTTTGTAATAACTTGATATTGTGAAGATGTGATACAAGAAAGGTGACTATTGTAGTCAAGGTATAAGTATGAAGTTTGTAATAACTTGATATTGTGAAGATGTGATACAAGAAAGGTGACAATTGTAGTCAAGGTATAAGAATGAAGTTTGATATTAGTGAAATTAGACTGGTTGTTTTTCTAACTATCTGTTGTATATTTCAGGGAGGTGATGTGAAATTAGACTGGTTGATATGAAACAAGAATAATGAAGTTAGTGAAGTGTATAAAATTTCTGGGATTATTCCAGTCTTCAAAAGGACTAACAAACTATAAAATATGGGAAAATGTTGGAAAATGTTTGTCGACGACGTCAAATCATGGTTCAAATGAGGAATCAGACTATTGTTTGCCCCAACTTGAAACTCCGTGTTATAAAGAATTCACAGAAACAGAAGATGACGGAACTCAGAGTAATTTTAAAGGGTTAGAAACAGATTTCCCGTGTTTAACACGAAAGTAAGATAAATATTATTATCAATTTAAATCTCTCTACAGCCATAAAAATATCTTATTAAGTTTTAACAAATTTCGCAATTTTTAAAACATTATTGATGAATAATATCTTGGTTAATAGACTTGAAAAATAAATCAAAACGAACCATGTTTACTCTTTTTGGAACACCTGATGACTCCTTTAGAGGAGTTTTCTACCGTACAACTTATACTCCCCATTCGGTGCTTCTATGGATGAGATTTTGGTTAATGGAATTGTTTTGCTTGTTAAATTACAATTTTAATTCCAGTAAAACGACAGGGCCGGAACCAGACTATCAGAACGTAACGGAAGGTTTTAAACTTTTCACATCAACAGAACCGTTTAATATGCGATATAATAAAGGGGTTTTACCAGAGTTAAAAATAGCGTATGAAACGTGGGGAAGTTTAAATAAAAATAAATCTAACGCAGTTTTAGTCATGGCAGGACTCTCGGCCAGTTCTCACGCTAAAAGTCACAAGGTTTGTATCCACAATTCAACGTTTTAATTGTTGGCTTTTTCTTGACTTGTTTTCCCTCGTCAGTGAACGATTGATCAGTTTGAAGGGGCTGATTCTGATATGAAAAAGTGGTATATGAAAAAGTCAAACTGTCCAGCTTGGTTTTCCCTGTCAGTGATGCAGGGGTCTGATGGCCTGATATGGATAAAGTGTCCAGTCTGAACAAATAAGTATAGAATAAACTTGACCCCAGCCGTCTATCAAGTGTTAAGTACGATTAAATAGAAGGTTTATGAAGTTATTGATACAATATTTCAGGACAACCCCCTCCCCGGCTGGTGGGAGAAATTTGTAGGACCAGGCTGTGCTATAGACACTAATGAATTCTTTGTTATTTGTACCAACAATCTAGGGGGGTGTTACGGCACAAGGTAGGTCCATTTGGTTTTACTAGAGGTAGGGTAGGGTAGGGACAGTTTTCTTTCAGATAATTTCAGATTACTTATAATAATTGACACGGAAATTTATCTCATAACCATGGTAACCTAATCCCAGTATTTACAGATAGCTGGTAGCTTTGATTTTAAATAAACAAATTTGGTTGGACAGTATGTAATTTTCAACCTTTAGCCATACTTTTCTTTCAAAACTTTTTTTTTGGTCTGAAATAATTTGAGCCTTCTAGGGTGTTATTTTACAGAACAAGGGCAATAACTAGTTATAATATTTGTGTGTTTCAGTGGCCCATCAACAATTAATCCTTTAACCAACAAGGTAAATAAAACAGATACACCAATATCAATAGTCACTTGCGACTTGAATTTTGTTTTATCATAAATCATTACATATATAACCCAGGCCAGTGCTTTTATGGAACTGTATTCTCAGCAACATCTAACAGAAATAATGACTGTCAAAGGAGTTGTAGATGTGCCTGGTCGTTTGGCCAAAAGATTTTGAAGAATAAATATTTAATGGAAGGTAAAAGTTTGTTTTTGTTATGTTTTAGAGATACGCCACTACCTTTCCTATAGTCAGTATTGTTGATATGGCCAGAGCTCAATTTCTACTCCTGGATTATCTGGGCATTGAGAGGGTATGTTCAGTTTTATTTAAACCTTAAAAAATACTTTTCATTTTCATCTTAAAATCAGTCAAATAGCTTAGAATTAGCCAGGAAATTCTGATTTATGTGCCACTGCCAGTGCTTCTGACAGTGTCATCTGTCACCCCCTCCCACCCCCAATACCTAAAATAGAACCTCAAGCTATGTGTATATGATATTTGTGAAAAGGGCTTAAAACTTGAGTTTTGAGGAAGCCTAGGCTTTGTTGTTAGTGTTGTTACTCACCAGCCATCTTTCACATTCTAGCTTTTCTGTCTTCTGTCAACTTATCTTTTCTTGTTTATCTTGTAGTTCTATCATTATTTTCTCAACCTGTTGTTTGTTTGTCTCCATTAATTGTTGTTTATTTATCTTGAAGCTCCATGCGTCTGTAGGCTCCTCTCTGGGTGGCATGTTGTCACTGATGTCTGCTGCTCTGTTTCCAGAGAGAATGGGGAGGTAACTCTCATTTTATTAAAGCTACACTATCTCTTAATATGAACATTAAAGAAAGAAAATCTTTAACATTTTAAACAAGCTGTTTTTATAAGTTTTTATTATAATTCCTACACTTCTACATCTCATTGGGCTAAGATAGGCATCACCATGAAGTGCACAATGGGGGGAATTTTTTCAGTTTTCAGTACAGCAACAATAGCCTTAGCCTAGGCTACTGTTTGTTAATTCCTGACTGTTGTACATTGCATGTAACATACTTGGCCTAAGTTTATTGTCCTATCTAAAAACTAAACATTGGCCTAGAAATTTCTCTTGTTTTTAGATTCGTGTCGATTTCATCATGTGCTAGTTCTCATCCATCCTCCATCGCTATTCGATATCTACAGAGGAAATGTATCATGTCTGATCCGAACTGGAACAAAGGTTATTACTATGACATACCTGGTGGATATCCTAAAGTAGGGATGAAGTTAGCCAGGTAAGTATTAGGGACCTGTTAAATAGAGGGGGTGGGGTAGTTGATCAGGTGTAGGGTGATGGGTGGATACAAGGTAGAAAAGGAAAGTGAAAGAACAGATGTTAAATAGGGCCCCAGTGGTGGGGTAAACAGAGGTTGAGGATGAAGTGTAAGAGGAGGGTGGGGGTTAGAGGCTAGGGGTGATGTAAAGCCAATGTAACAGCCACCTCATGTTATATGTCACCAGAGAGGGTGGGGGTTAGAGGCTAGGGGTGATGTAACAGCAACCTAATTTTATATTTTACCAGAGAACTGGCTACAATGACGTATAGAAGTGGTCCAGAATGGGATTTAAGATTTGGGCGAAGTTTTATAGAAGAAAATGAGAATATTTCGTTATGTCCCACATTTACCATCGAAAGTTATATAGAATACCAGGGAGAAACTTTTAGTACTAAATTCGACCCCAATTCACTTCTTTACATCTCTAAGGTAGGACAACAACTTTCAACTTTCAACTTTAACCCTGAAAAATCTTTATACAGCTTAGACTTGATATAAGATGGAGTGTGTGACACCCCTTTCAGAGAGTCCACATAGCGAATAATGTTTATTTGGTATTCAGGCTTGTCAACTTGACATCCCTTTCAGAGAGTCCACATAGCTAATAATGTTTATTTGGTATTTAGGTTTATCAACTTGACATCCCTTTCAGAGAGTCCACATAGCTAATAATGTTTATTTGGTATTTAGGTTTATCAACTCTACATCCCTTTCAGAGAGTCCACATAGCTAATAATGTTTATTTGGTATTTAGGTTTGTTAACTCTACATCTCTTTCAGAGAGTCCACATAGCTAATAATGTTTATTTGGTATTTAGGTTTGTTAACTCTACATCCCTTTCAGAGAGTCCACATAGCTAATAATGTTTATTTGGTATTTAGGTTTATCAACTCTACATCTCTTTCAGAGAGTCCACATAGCTAATAATGTTTATTTGGTATTTAGGTTTGTCAACTTGACATCCCTTTCAGAGAGTCCACATAGCTAATAATGTTTATTTGGTATTTAGGTTTGTCAACTTGACATCCCTTTCAGAGAGTCCACATAGCTAATAATGTTTATTTGGTATTTAGGTTTATCAACTTGACATCCCTTTCAGAGAGTCCACATAGCTAATAATGTTTATATGGTATTTAGGTTTGTCAACTTGACATCCCTTTCAGAGAGTCCACATAGCTAATAATGTTTATTTGGTATTTAGGTTTATCAACTCTACATCCCTTTCAGAGAGTCCACATAGCTAATAATGTTTATTTGGTATTTAGGTTTGTTAACTCTACATCTCTTTCAGAGAGTCCACATAGCTAATAATGTTTATTTGGTATTTAGGTTTGTTAACTCTACATCCCTTTCAGAGAGTCCACATAGCTAATAATGTTTATTTGGTATTTAGGTTTATCAACTCTACATCTCTTTCAGAGAGTCCACATAGCCAATAATGTTTATTTGGTATTTAGGTTTGTCAACTTGACATCCCTTTCAGAAAGTCCACATAGCTAATAATGTTTATTTGGTATTTAGGTTTGTCAACTTGACATCCCTTTCAGAGAGTCCACATAGCTAATAATGTTTATTTGGTATTTAGGTTTGTCAACTTGACATCCCTTTCAGAGAGTCCACATAGCTAATAATGTTTATTTTGGTATATAGGTTTGTCAACTTGACATCCCTTTCAGAAAGTCCACATAGCTAATAATGTTTATTTGGTATTTAGGTTTATCAACTTGACATCCCTTTCAGAGAGTCCACATAGCTAATAATGTTTATTTGGTATTTAGGTTTATCAACTCTACATCCCTTTAAGAGAGTCCACATAGCTAATAATGTTTATTTGGTATTTAGGTTTATCAACTTGACATCCCTTTCAGAGAGTCCACATAGCTAATAATGTTTATTTGGTATTTAGGTTTATCAACTTGACATCCCTTTCAGAGAGTCCACATAGCTAATAATGTTTATTTGGTATTTAGGTTTATCAACTTGACATCCCTTTAAGAGAGTCCACATAGCTAATAATGTTTATTTGGTATTTAGGTTTGTCAGTTCTACATCCCTTTCAGAGAGTCCACATAGCTAATAATGTTTATTTGGTATTTAGGTTTGTCAACTTGACATCCCTTTCAGAGAGTCCACATAGCTAATAATGTTTATTTGGTATATAGGTTTGTCAACTTGACATCCCTTTCAGAGAGTCCACATAGTTAATAATGTTTATTTGGTATATAGGTTTATCAACTCGACATCTCTTTCAGAGAGTCCACATAGCTAATAATTTTTATTTGGTATATAGGTTTATCAACTCTACATCCCTTTCAGAGAGTCCACATAGCTAATAATGTTTATTTTGTATTTAGGTTTATCAACTTGACATCCCTTTCAGAGAGTCCACATAGTTAATAATGTATATTTGGTATTTAGGTTTATCAACTCTACATCTCTTTCAGAGAGTCCACATAGTTAATAATGTTTATTTGGTATTTAGGTTTATCAACTGACATCCCTTTCAGAGAGTCCACATAGTTAATAATGTTTATTTGGTATTTAGGTTTATCAACTCTACATCCCTTTCAGAGAGTCCACATAGCTAATAATGTTTATTTGATATTTAGGTTTGTCAACTCTACATCCCTTTCAGAGAGTCCACATAGCTAATAATGTTTATTTGGTATTTAGGTTAATCAACTCGACATTCCTTTCAGAGAGTCCACATAGCTAATAATGTTTATTTGGTATTTAGGTTTATCAACTCTACATCCCTTTCAGAGAGTCCACATAGCTAATAATGTTTATTTGGTATTTAGGTTTATCAGTTCTACATCCCTTTCAGAGAGTCCACATAGCTAATAATGTTTATTTGGTATTTAGGTTTATCAGTTCTACATCCCTTTCAGAGAGTCCACATAGCTAATAATGTTTATTTGGTATTTAGGTTTGTCAGTTCTACATCCCTTTCAGAGAGTCCACATAGCTAATAATGTTTATTTGGTATTTAGGTTTGTCAACTTGACATCCCTTTCAGAGAGTCCACATAGCTAATAATGTTTATTTGGTATTTAGGTTTGTCAACTTGACATCCCTTTCAGAAAGTCCACATAGCTAATAATGTTTATTTGGTATTTAGGTTTGTCAACTTGACATCCCTTTCAGAAAGTCCACATAGCTAATAATGTTTATTTGGTATTTAGGTTTGTCAACTTGACATCCCTTTCAGAAAGTCCACATAGCTAATAATGTTTATTTGGTATTTAGGTTTGTCAACTTGACATCCCTTTCAGAGAGTCCACATAGCTAATAATGTTTATTTGGTATTTAGGTTTGTCAACTCAACATCCCTTTCAGAGAGCCCACATAGCTAATAATGTTTATTTGGTATTTAGGTTTGTAAACTCTACATCTCTTTAAGAGAGTCCACATAGCTAATAATTTTTATGTGGTATTTAGGTTTATCAACTCTACATCCCTTTCAGAGAGTCCACATAGCTAATAATGTTTATTTGGTATATAGGTTTGTCAACTCGACATCCCTTTCAGAGAGTCCACATAGCTAATAATGTTTATTTGGTATTTAGGTTTATCAACTCAACATCCCTTTCAGAGAGTCCACATAGCTAATAATGTTTATTTGGTATTTAGGTTTGTCAACTCAACATCCCTTTCAGAGAGTCCACATAGCTTATAATGTTTATTTGATATTTAGGTTTGTCAACTCTACATCCCTTTCAGAGAGTCCACATAGCTAATAATGTTTATTTGGTATTTAGGTTTATCAACTCAACATCCCTTTCAGAGAGTCCACAAGCTAATAATATGTTATTTGATATTTATGTTTGTTGTTTATTTTACAGGCCATGGATCTATTTAATATAGGGGAGGAATATCAGAGTACAGAAGAGGCGTTTAAACGAATCCAGTGTCCCGCCATGATCCTCGGAGTTCAGTCTGATATTTTATTTCCAATCTGGCAACAGAGAGAACTTTATGAATTACTACAAAAATCAGGTAGGTTATAGTGTAGGATGGGGGGTGTGTGTGTGTGTGGGGGGGGGGGGGGGAGTTGCTGGGTACATGTAAAAGGGTTTCTCATTGGGACAGACTGATACAAAATTCTAGTAAAGAACAAATATCCCTCATTGCACACTACATGGCTTGATATAACCAATAATATAAACCCTATATCTATATATCTCATGTTAAAAGACTTACTACAATCTTCACTATTATAAAGTTTAATGTTTTTATCTCTAACAGGAAATCCAGCTGTTACATTTTACGAATTAAATTCCATTTATGGTCACGATACATTTTTATTAGATTTAAACGGTGTTGGAGCTGCTGTAAAGGTGAGAAAATTTACTCAGAAATTTTAGAAAGTAAAACTAGCTGTCCTGATGAGGATTGTGTATCTGAAACATGTCAGCAGCATGAGATGAGCTCTAGTCAATTAGCTAACATTAAGTCCTATATTAGAAAGTTAACCTCCATTTCTAAAACTAGCTGTCCTGATGAGGATTGTGTATCTGAAACATGTCAGCAGTATGAGATGAGCTCTAGTCAACTATTATAGAAATTGAAGTGTAAGAAATTTTTGATATTTTGTTATTTTTCAGGGATTTTTGGAGACGAATTTAAAACAATATGGTTGGAATACTAAACATCAGTTATAGTCAAATTATTGGTGAATGTCCCACCATGTTGGTGAATGTCCCACCATGTTGGTGAATGTCTCACCATGTTGGTGAATGTCCCACCATGTTGGTGAATGTCCCACCATGTTGGTGAATGTCTCACCATGTTGGTGAATGTCCCACCATGTTGGTGAATGTCTCACCATGTTGGTGAATGTCCCACCATGTTGGTGAATGTCCCACCATGTTGGTGAATGTCCCACCATGTTGGTGAATGTCCCACCATGTTGGTGAATGTCGCATCATGTCGGTGAATGTCCCACCATGTTGGTGAATGTGCCACCAAGTTGGTGAATGTCCCACCATGTTGGTGAATGTCCCAACATGTTGGTGAATGTCCCATCATGTTGGTGAATGTCCCACCATGTTGGTGAATGTCCCATCATGTCGGTGAATGTCCCACCATGTTGTTCTGTCCCATCTTGTTTTATTCTTGTCTGCTTAATGAGTTTGAATCAAACTTACAATGGCACACTATCTATATATCATTGAAGTCCAATTACCTGTATTATATTAAATTACCAGGTTATGCAGGAATAAATCATTTATCATACTCAATTTATAACTATACAATGATTAGTAATCTTTCAATTAATTTGTTGAATTTTGTTAGAAATTATTTGTTTTTTTTTTATGATAAATTTAGTTTTATCAAATTAAGGCCAATACTGTCTGATATTTTGTTAATTAAAACTATTTAATAATAATTAGTATTAATTACTCCCTTCTCCCACCCCCTCCCCCAGAATATATATATTTACATCACTGACTTCCCCCTCCTACTAGAATATATATTTACATCACTGACTTCCCCCTCCTACTAGAATATATATTTACATCACTGACTTCCCCCTCCTACTAGAATATATATTTACATCACTGACTTCCCCCTCCTACTAGAATATATATTTACATCACTGACTTCCCCCTCCTACTAGAATATATATTTACATCACTGACTTCCCCCTCCTACTAGAATATATATTTACATCACTGACTTCCCCCTCCTACTAGAATATATATTTACATCACTGACTTCCCCCTCCTACTAGAATATATATTTACATCACTGACTTCCCCCCATCCCCCATTCTCCACACTTCAAAAATAAAAAAACAAGAATTGTACAATAAGAAATTTTTATTTGATTAAAAAAGGAAGAAATATATTAGTAGTAGAAACTGTTTTTCTTATTATTATTATTTTTCTACTGACTGATATTAGTCAGATGGTAGAGTTCATTATTAGACTGGAGAAAGTGTGACCAACCTAACACCCCTTGATACTATATCAACTCTTCCACATATAACATGTTTCATATTAAATAGCTTTATGTGGAATAGTTCAATAACATAATCAGGGGTGTTTTGTTACAATATCATACTACTCCAGTCTTATAAACCTTTCCCAGTTTAAAACAGAAAGTAGTTTTTGATAATTGTGCTCAGTAAGAGGTTTGTTAAACTTCATGATGTTGGCACATCAATCCAGTTATCTGTTTATTTCCTTACTTTCTGTTAAAAACAGTAAAAGTGATCTATTTAGTAACATCACGCATCTTAAAACATTGTTATCAATTGTTGTTATGGCACAAAAACACAATTATAACACAAACAGAGCACAATTTACACATAACACAAACAGAGCACAATTTACACATAACACAAACATTAAACAAATGTAATACAATAGATAATGTACAACCAAAATAACACAATTGTTATACAATTTACAAATTTACACAAAATAACACACAATATACAATTTATAATACTAATTTACATTTAAGACAAATTTACAATTAAGACAAATTTACATTTAAGACAAATTTACAAGTAAAACAATACAAAACGACTTCATTCCAGAGAAACAGAGTTAAGACAAAAAATTCCATTTTTACATAAAAACACCTGAAATTTTAAAAGACACGTTTAAAAAGGGACAGAAATATTTCAAAATATATAAAATAAGAGGAAGCATAAAGATTGAGAGGGCACCGAGAAGTTTTATATAAACACACACATATAGAAACACAGTGAACAATAAACACACGCACATTAGAAACACAGTCAACAATAAACACACACATTAGAAACACAGTCAACAATAAACACACACATTAGAAACACAGTCAACAATAACACACACATTAGAAACACAGTCAATAATAACACAAACATTAGAAACACAGTCAACAATAAACACACACATTGTCTACATTGATAATAAACACACAGAACATTTATTATTCTAAAGGGCCGTAAAACTTGATAAAAACACACTGGAAAATGGAGACATCTTAGTTTTGAGACAAACACTGACAATGGGGCACAATTTATAATTTTAAAACGGGTAGTAACATTCGTTTCATATTGAAGACTTACAGCATTTAAAACTAACACCTGATAATGCCCTCTAGTTAATAAATATAATATATATAAAAGTTACAACTAGCCAACAAATTTCTAAAATTTACTATAATCCATGGGGTTTTTGTTGTTTTTCGTTCAAGTTTGTATAATTCTGTTTACTATTCTATTAATGACTCATTTTTATAAAAATTTGAATTATTTACACTATGACTGGTCCTTCTGAAAACAGAAATCATGCCAGCCCATGGGGGAGGGTGGGGAATAACAGGGGGTGTCATTCTCTCCCTCAACCCTTACTGTAAGCCTATATTTTAAGCCTATATTGTAGGCCTATAGACCATGTTGTTATAAAAAGATATCAATATTTTGAGCAAGTTATGAACTGTATAAAATCAATACTTTCAACTAATAAACAGATTAGAGTTATTCTGAGCAAACTGGATAAAACTATAATAAAATATTAAAATTAGGGTGGGGAGGGTGGGTTAAATATTCTTATCATTGAAACTTAATGGTTAACTACCATCTGAAACATTATATAACCTAGGGGTGGTAACTGTCCAGATGCTCTGACACCATAGCAACCGTTCAAAACTACTGCATCTATTGATCACCCAGGACAACCTTTGTTACCAACTGAACTACCTCACTGACTGTCGGTAACAGTGTTTGGTATAGTAACCCTATCTCACTGACTGTCAGTAACAGTGTAGTGTATAGTAACCCTATCTCACTGACTGTCAGTAACAGTGTAGTGTATAGTAACCCTATCTCGCCTGTCACAGAATGATAACATTGTGTTTAAATAATATAACGAAATTCATACAAAAATATAAAATAAAACATCAAATTAGACTGAATATAGACATGAAGTATAATATCTATAAATATTAAACAGTATAATATCTATAAATATTAAACAGTATAATATCTATAAATATTAAACAGTATAATATCTATAAATATTAAACAGTATAATATCTATAAATATTAAACAGTATAATATCTATAAATATTAAACAGTATAATATCTATAAATATTAAAAACATGGCTAAAGTTTTATCAAATTTACAAAAAACAGGAGCAAATTAAAATCAGCGAAAATAAAATTGATATAAAAATGGAGAAGTAATTTACAATAATTATAAAATTATTTCACTTTGACTAGAGGTGTTTCATTGGATAATAATTTATTACGACAAACGTCGCCGTCAGTAGACATCAACTTTCATAGACATCACTGTTATAGACATTGCCTTCAATAGACATTGCTGTTAAAGATACTGCTGAGATAGACGTCACTGTTAGAGACGTCGCTGTTATAGACACTGCTGTTATAGACATCAACTTTCATAGACATCACTGTTATAGACATTGCCTTCAATAGACATTGCTGTTAAAGATACTGCTGAGATAGACGTCACTGTTAGAGACGTCGCTGTTATAGACACTGCTGTTATAGACATCAACTTTCATAGACATCACTGTTATAGACATTGCCTTCAAAACACATCGCTGTTAAAGATACTGCTGAGATAGATGTCAGTGTTATAGATATCACTGTTATAAACATTGCCTTTCATAGACATCACTGTTATAAACATTGCCTTTCATAGACATCACTGTTATAGACACTGCTGTTATAGACATCAACTTTCATAGACATCACTGTTATAGACATCAACTTTCATAGACATCACTGTTATAGACACTTCTGTTATAGACATCAACTTTCATAGACATCACTGTTATAAACATTGCCTTTCATAGACATCACTGTTATAGACACTGCTGAGATAAACATCACCGTTATAGACATTGCCTTCAATAGACGTCACTGTTAGAGAGGTTGCTGTTATAGACACTGCTGAGATAGACATCACCAACCAATCCAAGTAAATTAGATTACAATTAAATTTTCTTTCTGTTCTAGATATTTTGTTGTCTCCATTGTTAAAAAATAATAACATAAATATTGAGTGATATAATATTGGTGGTCTGATATTGTCTATCTATTATCAGTAAGCGATGTCTATTATCAGTAAGCGATGTCTGTCTATTATCAGTAAGCGATGTCTATCTATTATCAGTAAGCGATGTCTATCTATTATCAGTAAGCAATGTCTATCTATTATCAGTAAGCAATGTCTATTATCAGTAAGCGATGTCTATCTATTATCAGTAAGCGATGTCTATTATCAGTAAGCGATGTCTATCTATTATCAGTAAGCGATGTCTATCTATTATCAGTAAGCGATGTCTATCTATTATCAGTAAGCAATGTCTATCTATTATCAGTAAGCAATGTCTATCTATTATCAGTAAGCGATGTCTATCTATTATCAGTAAGCGATGTCTATCTATTATCAGTAAGCAATGTCTATCTATTATCAGTAAGCAATGTCTATCTATTATCAGTAAGCGATGTCTATATATTATCAGTAAGCAATGTCTATCTATTATCAGTAAGCAATGTCTATCTATTATCAGTAAGCGATGTCTATCTATTATCAGTAAGCAATGTCTATCTATTATCAGTAAGCGATGTCTTATCTATTATCAGTAAGCGATGTCTATCTATTATCAGTAAGCGATGTCTATCTATTATCAGTAAGCAATGTCTATCTATTATCAGTAAGCGATGTCTATCTATTATCAGTAAGCGATGTCTATCTATTATCAGTAAGCGATGTCTATCTATTATCAGTAAGCGATGTCTATCTATTATCAGTAAGCAATGTCTATCTATTATCAGTAAGCGATGTCTATCTATTATCAGTAAGCGATGTCTATCTATTATCAGTAAGCGATGTCTATCTATTATCAGTAAGCGATGTCTATCTATTATCAGTAAGCGATGTCTATCTATTATCAGTAAGCGATGTCTATCTATTATCAGTAAGCGATGTCTATCTATTATCAGTAAGCGATGTCTATCTATTATCAGTAAGCGATGTCTATCTATTATCAGTAAGCGATGTCTATCTATTATCAGTAAGCGATGTCTATCTATTATCAGTAAGCGATGTCTATCTATTATCAGTAAGCGATGTCTATCTATTATCAGTAAGCGATGTCTATTTACAATAACTATTAGACACTTAAACTAAAGATAAATAATATAAAAACATCAACAACATTGGTATTAAATTAAGTAAAAGGTTATTTATCAGTCAGTTAAACAAGAAAGAAAGAAAGAACTATATTTTACAAGAATAACAACTACTTGATATAATCCACTAATAAGCACTAGAATAATTCAACAATTTACAAATCAAAGCTGAAGCTAAAGGAATAAATTGCACTAAATAATTTAATATTATGGACTATATTTGAGCATTTTCTGAATTTACATACAAACAATAATAAAACAGGTGGGAAGAGGACTTGGTTTGGAGCAAGAGATGGGGGGGGGGGACAGGATGGGGCAGGAGGGTGTAAATCACTTAAAAAAATTTCATTTGTACGGATAAATTAAAATAGTGTAGATTTTGCCATGGATACAAAATTATATAACAAACAAAACATAAATTTAACAAAATTGATTCAGGTTTAAAATACTTAGATAAATCTAACAACTAGTAAGAAACTAGACGCCCAGCCCTGATTACATATAGAGAAGGTTCTAAACTTGTTATCTGTATCTCTGATACTTTATAAAACCTCTTTACAATCATTTTAATATATGCACCAAAAACAAGGTATACACAAATTAACAGCATGAGATAAAATCTGGACGATCTAACATACACTGTGTTTTAATGAAATGGAGTTTTACTTCCTAGAGATTATATAACAATGACTCCACAAATGCTAACGACCACTAACGACCACTAACGAAACACTTCAATTATAATTAAAAATAATTAAATAATTAATTAACTCAGTTCAGATTATTTACAGAACAATCTTAAATATTTACAATAATAATAAATAAATACAAACCAACAATATTTTACATTTCTCTCCTCGACGAGAATTTCCTTTCTCTCCTCGACGAGAACTTCCTTTCTCTCCTCGACGAGAACTTCCTTTCCCTCCTCGACGAGAACTTCCTTTCTCTCCTCGACGAGAACTTGCTTTCTCTCCTCGACGAGAACTTGTTTTCTCTCCTCGACGAGAACTTCCTTTCTCTCCTCGACGAGAACTTGTTTTCTCTCCTCGACGAGAACTCTCTCTAAAACTTTCTCTCCTCGACAGAATTACAGTTTTAAAATAATAAATAAAAGTACTATAAACTGAGTTTTTTAAATCGCCGTCTTCTCTGTCGTTTTAACGTCGAACTCTCGTACTCCTCCCGTGTTTTTATAATAAAGTTTAACTCTGAGGAATTATTTAGAGCGTAGAAAACATTGGCTCTCTCCGGGATTAATAACTCTGCAAGAGAAACAATCTGATATTAGCTATGTCTGTCAGGAACCTACCTACCACCCTGATATATTACAGTGAACTCTTCCACACAGTTTACCGTCTATTGGTATCTTATTGTATAATGCATGATTGGAAGATATCATTGTGAAATAAGGGGAGTTTTTACTGGACTGAAAGTAAGACAGGACCATGTCACTTTGGTGTAATAAACCTTATTCTGACTCTTGTAAAATAAAACAATTTCTACATCAGTCCCTAGAATTGAACAGTAGTCCTTCAGCAGGTTATAGAGCCAGTGCCACCCCCTCCCCCTCCCTCTGTATAATTAAGGTACATACCTCCATCATCTAGTAGTTGTAAAAGTCTATAATCTTCAGGTTTACCATCTATACAATATTTCTCCAGAACTTTACTGATAACATTGTGGGTATGATCTGTGTTAGTTAACTGAAATAACAAATATTTTTACATCAGTCAGTTTACAATACACTATATATACTGGGTTCTATAGAGTTCACATGCTAAAAGCTAGGGTGACATAGATTGTTGGGTCCTATCAGACAATCTAGAGGTCTGAATTCAGCTCATTTTTACCAGACAATTAAAGTGTGCCTATAAACTTAGAATGTTATGAAATTTTCTATGTTAGTCTTAAAAACAGAGTGAAATCTGTACAAATTAAATAGAAAAAGTATTAACATAATTAAGTTCCTACATCAAGTATTGTATGGTTTGTGACCTCGGCCAGTGTTTTTGTGGTTCTAGTATTTGAACAAGAAACAATACTTTACCATAATACTTTTATAAACATGAGTATCCTGTGTATCTGGGTCGTTGTTTATACTGACTTTAATAACGTAGGTATCCGAGGATCTAAACGGAGAGTTAGTCGACTGTCCTGTCGTTTCTCCGCTGTCGGAACTCAACACGGACGAGGCTGATGAATGATAATGAGTCGTGATCTAAAATTAGAAAATAAAATAATTTGTTTATAAATAACGAGTTAGGGTGACATTTTTAAAATAATGAACTCCAAGTTCAGAAATTCAGAATCCAAAATAACACTTTGGCACTTCACTGATATCATCAATTTACACCATTCTAATTTTCAATCAGATATCTGTAGTTAAAGAGATTGTAAAGAGGTTTTCTAAACTTGTTATATGTATCAGAGACACTGATATAGTCAATTTACACCATTCTAATTTTCAATCAGATGTCTGTAGTTAAAGAGATTGTAAAGAGGTTTTCTAAACTTGTTATGTGTATCAGAGACACTGATATCATCAATTTACACCATTCTAATTTTCAATCAGATGTCTGTAGTTAAAGAGATTGTAAAGAGGTTTTCTAAACTTGTTATGTGTATTAGAGACACTGATAACATCAATTTACACCATTCTAATTTTCAATCAGATGTCTGTGGTTAAAGAGATTGTAAAGAGGTTTTCTAAACTTGTTATATGTATTAGAGACACTGATAACATCAATTTACACCATTCTAATTTTCAATCAGATGTCTGTAGTTAAAGAGATTGTAAAGAGGTTTTCTAAACTTGTTATGTGTATTAGAGACACTGATAACATCAATTTACACCATTCTAATTTTCAATCAGATGTCTGTAGTTAAAGAGATTGTAAAGAGGTTTTCTAAACTTGTTATGTGTATCAGGGACACTGATATCATCAATTTACACCATTCTAATTTTCAATCAGATGTCTGTGGTTCCTGTAATTCTACTAAAACTAAACAGTACTATTAAAGAGATTGTAAAGAGGTTTTCTATATTTTATTTATAGTTTATTTTAAACTTTGTCTGTGTATCTTACTTTCAATCAGATGTCTGTAGTTCCCGTACCTCTACTAAAACTGAATGTTTGATGACGTCACCTTGGTGTAAGGTTCATAGATAATATAATACTTACTATAGGAGCTGTCAGGGCTGCGGAGAGGGTATCAGGTATACTGGACATACTTTTACGATTCTCTAAACCACAGGCAAACAACGCAAACTTAGCACTGTCAAACTTTACTGGTCTGTGTCCCAAACTATAATAAATATACAACAATTATAACTTCATTTAAGTTCAATATTCAATTTTTAACACTGTACAGTTAGATTGTTTGTAAGGCTTATACTTCTAGAGTTCTAATGTTGGAAAGTCAACCCTTATTTCTAACATTGTCCTGATGAGGATTGTATATCTGAAACATAATTTGGCATCATTAAACGAACTTGAATCAATTAAATAAGAATTAAAACAGCAGTAGATATAGATCAGAAAGAAAATCCTGAATATAGACCACCGTTTTTTGTTCACGTCACAAAATTAAACACCAATAAAGTTTGTACATTTCCTTCCCCTTTATAGAGTACAAGTCAAAGCAACAATATTTATCTGTGAGTTCAACTGTCAACTTGGACAAGTAATAGAAGGTTTGACAAGAAAGTTTGACAAGTAATTGAAAGTTTGACAGTAATTGAAAGTTTGACAAGTACTTGAAAGTTTGACAAGTAATTGAAAGTTTGACAAGTAATTGAAAGTTTGACAGTAATTGAAAGTTTGACAGTAATTGACAGCAGATTTGATAAGAAATTGGAAGTTGTAGAAAGTTTGACAAGTTATTGAAAGTTTGATATCTATAATACATTCTATCTACAGGGTATTAGTGTTTATATTTTACAGAGTTCCAATCTAATAACTTGGTTGTTATTGAATAACACATCAACTAGACATTGAGAAAGTAGAATTTGTTATTTTATACTACCGGTAATTATAGTTCTATACCACACAGTTAATAATCTATACTAACAGTTACAGAGGCTTTATTGTAGATAGCTTAGATTGATTGAATGATTGAATGAATGAATGATTGGAGAGCTGAATACAGTTAACAGTCTAGTCTAATAGTTAGAGAGGCTTTATTGTAGATAGCTTAGATTGATTGAATGAATGAATGAATGATTGGAGAGCTGAATACAGTTAACAGCCTAGTCTAATAGTTAGAGAGGCTTTATTGTAGATAGCTTAGATTGATTGAATGAATGAATGAATGAATGAATGAATGAACTGGTGAGTGCTTAATGAGTTAAGGAGATAAATGATTATTAATGAATGAAATGAATGAATGAATGAATGAAGTGAATGAATGAATGAATGAATGAATGAAAGAATGAATGAATGATTGAATGAAGGTAGTAAGAGATTATTTGAATCAAGTGAGAGACTCTTACCAATTACCCAAGACGGGATGACGGAGGGGTTCTGACCCTGAACGGATTCGAAACATTGGCAAACTTCTGCTAGGATTAATAAAAATTTATATCAGACAAGGGCAATAACCCATGATGAGAAAAGAAACAGAAATACAGTATAAAATTGTAATATCCCACGAGTTAAATATATTTATTTAAAAATGAGATAAGGGAAATAACTCCAGATAAAAAAGAAAAAGGAATATAAAACCTAATACAGGAATAAAAGTATAAAATTCCAGAGCTAAATAAGATTATATTTGAGTCAGTCTCACTTCAAAAACTAAATAAACTGTCTAGAAAATCTAGATACACACTTCAAAAAAAAAAAACTAAAACTAGAAAATTAGAAATATAGTAGTTTAGGTTCTTACCTGGCCGATTTCTTCTTTAATTTGGAGCTACTTTCAGTTTGTGGTTCAATAGCACATGACATATCATGACTGAAATATTAAACACAGTAGCAGTGTGCAATGAGGGAAATTTATTTTATAAAGTCAAGCCATGACTACCCTGTTTGAAACAGTTTTGACATTATAATTAAGCCAAGGGTGAAACACACACTATCATACCTTAGTACAGTTTCCAATATCAGCCATCTAACTTAGTTAATTTTAGTCAAATAAAACGTCTAGACCAAACCAACAGTCATCCTAATAATTCACATTTCAAATAAAATTTAGAATTTACTAACGTAAATCTCCTTCACCCACCTTTGTGTATCAGAATATATTTTAACTGATTCAAACCACGCCCAAAATTTCTCATCTTTTTCAAAATTATAAATCTGGGCTGCTGATTGGAGGAGTTTTAACTGGGCAATAACTTCAAATTCTTTACGATGTTTTTCAAAGTTAATGAGGTTGTCGTCGGTGATGTCTGGAAGGGCGGTATCGATCATCGTCAAATCTGTTAGAAACGTCCCTAGATACGGTACCGTTCCTTGTACAATTCCCTGAAAATAAGTTTTACATCCTTATACTGTTTGAGCTACAACGTGAAGTAGACAATGAGGAAAGAAAATTCCATCCTTCGATTACAAAGTCAAGGAATCTTCATCATGTACAGCCTGTAGCATACTTAACTTCTTTAACATGGACACAATATCATTGGTATCAACAAGGCTGGTAATTAGACTGGACAACCAGACAACTTACATTTTCAATCCACGATTGACGTTTAAGCTGATTTCGACGTTGAAGTGTTTTATTCTGAGACTCAATATCAGGAAACTTCGCTGTGGCTTCCTGAAAATCAAATTTAAATTATTCTTAAATCTACAGACTTTATGATTCATTGGCTGAATGAAAATCTAAAACTATAATAAACCAAGAAGAAAGACTATAAAACTAGATTTCTGTATAAAGACATCAATATCATTATTATTGGGGGTTTGTAATAAAATAAATATTGATAACCCTGAAGATTTCAATCAGAATGAAAATGGGTCTAGTCTCATTCTCTAGAAAGTCATCTCTATCCTACCTATTCTCTAATATTGATCAGTCAAACACTGTTTATAGTTTAATTTGTAAGAAATAAATTGTGACTCCAGGGTAAAAAAACAGAAGAAAAAATGAAAAATGTTCGTCCATATTTTATTATTAGCTAGAAATCTTATTTTTAAAATAAGAAATAAAACTGAAAGATAATTTAAATACTGTACCCTCATGAGTAATTCTCGTGACGTAATTTGATTATTTTCTTCACTGAATATCTCAGATAACTCGGTAAATAAAACCATTACATTTCTAAAATATATCAAGGGGAACAACTGGCATAAACTGAACACATTCAACCAATATCTAAACATATTCATACACTGAATAATCAACTAAGAAACAGAGGTTTGACCAAGGACCAGCTGGTAGAAAGGATCCTAGTGAACCTAAGTTATCCTTGTAAAATCTATACCAAGAGGTTTGACCAAGGACCAGCTGGTAGAAAGGATCCTTGTGAACCTAAGTTGTTATCCTTGTAAAATCAATACCGAGAGGTTTGACCAAGGACCAGCTGGTAGAAAGGATCCTTGTGAACCTAAGTTGTTATCCTTGTAAAATCAATACCAAGAGGTTTGGTCAAGGACCAGCTGGTAGAAAGGATCCTTGAGAACCTAAGTTGTTATCCTTGTAAAATCAATACCAAGAGGTTTGACCAAGGACCAGCTGGTAGAAAGGATCCTTGTGAACCTAAGTTGTTATCCTTGTAAAATATAGTTGTTTCTTTTCTTTCATGTTTTCTCTCTTTCTTTCTTTGATTAAACAACCAAAACAGAATTAAATCACAAAGGTAGAGGTTGAGGAGAACTTACTTGGGTAAAGCTGACCATGTTTTTCTCAGTCTATATACAGGACTGGACTGTAAACCAGAAATAATGGCACGTAGTGAAGAGAAGTTTTTGAGATCGCGTAACTCTTGAGCTATTTCAATCCACCGTTCCAGAATTTTGGCTCGATGAGACGTTTTCATGCCCTTGGTATTGAGTATTGTAGAAATGACACGTAATGAAACGTTGTTAAATTCTTGAATTGTTGCCGCCACTGTCAGTGGATCCTCCCCTCCCTTCTTCCGTCTCCGAGACCAGACTGAACCCAGACAGTGATGTGGAACAACTTTACGGAATAATTCCTGAAAGTAAGTAGAAGCCCCAATGAATTTTAATCTAGAAATCAAAAGAAAATAGTTGGTAGGTAAGCAGTGTGTAATGAGGGAAATTTTGTATCGAATTGCTTAAAGTAAAAATAAGGGAATTGTAGATTCCCCACCCTTAATTCAATTACATATCCTCTCCTTCTCTCTACCATGCCTCTTTTAAACACACCCAAACCCCCCCCTCCCCCTTAACAACCAACAAACAGACATTATGGCATTGTAATAACTCAGTAGGTAACGAGACAGATTGTCGTCTGCTGTGGGAGTGAATCCTCTCAAGAAAAAAATTTAATGACATGGCCAGTACTTGTTGAAGTGATTGAGTGTTGACTTCAACCTATACCGCCTGAACTGCCCCCCCCCCCCCTCACTAGCCCCCTGATCTACTTACAGCATCTTTATAAGTGAGTTGTTGTGCTATTAGATGATTAGAAAGTTTATTAAACTCTACATGTTCAGTTTCTCCGTTGTGATGACTTCGAGAGCTCCGCCGTGGCGCCGTTTTCTCGATGTGCATTTTAGACATTGATACTTCTACAAAATAAAATAATTTATTTAAAATCATGGCGTGAATAAACAGACATCAGATAATATTAATCTTTAACGTTGTTAAGACACACCTGTCTATAGTCCCAGTCAACCGAGGTCAGGATGAAACAGACATCAGATAATATTAATCTTTAAAGTTGTCAAGACACACCTGTCTATAGTCCCAGTCAACCTAGGTCAGGATGAAACAGACATCAGATAATATTAATCTTTAAAGTTGTCAAGACACACCTGTCTATAGTCCCAGTCAACCGAGGTCAGGATGAAACAGACATCAGATAATATTAATCTAACGTTGTCAGGACACACCTGTCTATAGTCCCAGTCAACCGAGGTCAGGATGAAACAGACATCAGATAATATTAATCTTTAACGTTGTCAGGACACACCTGTCTATAGTCCCAGTCAACCGAGGTCAGGATGAAACAGACATCAGATAATATTAATCTTTAACGTTGTCAGGACACACCTGTCTATAGTCCCAGTCAACCGAGGTCAGGATGAAACAGACATCAGATAATATTAATCTTTAACGTTGTCAGGACACACCTGTCTATAGTCCCAGTCAATCGAGGTCAGGATGAAACAGACATCAGATAATATTAATCTTTAACGTTGTCAGGACACACCTGTCTATAGTCCCAGTCAACCGAGGTCAGGATGAAACAGACATCAGATAATATTAATCTTTAACGTTGTCAGGATATATGTCTTTACTCCCAGTCAACCGAGATCCTGATGTCTGGCTGCATGCCTTCCTTCTGGTTAATCCAGCTGTAATTAGGTATGGATAATATAGGAACGATCACTGTCGTACATTTAAAAAAGGACCAGCTGGAACAAAGAACATTCGTCTTCACAATTATCTTCTCTATGTAAAAGATTTTCTTACCTAAATTTTTGGCTTCTTTTTGAAATTTTTCCAGCCTGTGCCGAGCTCTGAGGGCAAGGTCACTGTCTGGGATGTATTCCTTGGCAAAGTCTTCGAGATCCAGTAGACAGGGGTAGTCAGGGTGCTCTCGGAAATCTTCAGGGTGGGTATCTAACCATACAGATAAAACGATCTAATAGTTCTACAATAAAAACAGGTTGTCTACGGTTACTGGTAAAGCTGTGATTATCAGGCCTTGCCTTGGGTAATGAGGGAAACTTATTTTATTATAATAATATTATTACCATTTTGAAATCAAATGATCTACAATTTATAGGCCTGGCCTGCAGTGTGTAATGAGGGAAATTCATTTTCTATATCGACGAAGGTTAAGAATTATGAGGTTGTAAGAAAATAACACTATTAGAAAATTGTCAGGAAAATGGATAGTGTGTAGGAAGGCCTTAATGTTTTAAATGGAAACAGGTAACACTATGAAGTGTGTAATGAGGGAAACTGAATCCAGATAAACTCACTTCTGTTGTTCTTCAACCATATCACTTCGATCATCGTCTTTACTCACGGATTTTAACATAATATATCTATAATAGAAATAAACAGACACTGTTTAATAAATATTACCTAGTATAAACATTACAACAAGAGATTTATTGTGACCTGACCAATCTATAAAACTTATAAAACTGGTTAATCAAGTTATTCAGGTCTAATACTTCAATCAAATGGAGAAGATACATGGCCAATATTTCTACAGGTGTTACATAAGTATTTTATTCAGCAATTTGATATTCACAGGTATTTAACTTTTCCAACCTGCACAATGACTAAGGTCCCTAGTGCACTGCTCAAGTTTTATGTGAGAAAGGGGGTGGGTGAAATTTCTTACCTGTCCATAATTGTTTTTAAAACTTGTTCGGGGGTAGCGAAGGTGCGATATGTTGACAGGAAGACGTTTAAATGTGAAGAGTCAAGGTCACCCTGACATGTCTCCATACATTCCACCAGTTTCTCTAACGTCCCCGATTTTATAACTCGAACTTTCATTGTCTCCCACATCAGGTGGGACATAAACTTCTCTCCTTCTTCCAGCTGGAATCAAATATAATGGAGTTTTACATCCTACTGTCCTGGGTTTATGAAATTAAATGAAGTGGTTGGACTAAATAAGACAGTTCTTTTAAGGTGACAGACTACGACACACGGGGTTCCATGTCTTGCCTAGATGTTTTTTCGTTATTATTTTAGATTGTTACATAAAAAAATAAGTGTTGTAACATCTTCAAAATGGTGACAAAATACCTTGACTGCAATAGCCATCTTTCTTGTAATACGTACAGACATAAGTTTGTTTTTTGCAATTTGATTGGATACTCACCCGATCATGTGACCTATAAGTTACCCGTTTTAAATACACCATATATACAGCGCCCTCCTCTCTTTCTTCCCGCCAGTATCGATTTCCATCTTCCTGAAAGTATTACACCAAAATAACTTGGATGTTGGACTTTCGGACAATCTTTATTTCTAAATTAACAGCTCTCCCTAGTAACAACACTCAAAACACAGCAGTCCTGATGAGGATTCTATATCTAGAACGGTGCCAGCTATTGCAGCATGATCTAATGGGGCTCATGAAAGTGAACGCTTGTGAAAATGCTGATAAGGTAATATATCTGTTGGGTCTACCAATGACTTGATTAAAACGGAAACAAATCCATTACAAAAAGACAGCTAATAATGTTTGACAGTGATAAATGACGTCTGGGGTTGTCGACCCTTATCTAATTTACCGTTACTTTGACAGGTGCTTGTTACCTGTCTCATTTCCACCCAATTTATAATTTTCTTACCTGGCTTTCTTGTCGACCTAGTTCCATTCCTCTCTAAGAAACAATTTTCATCATTATTTGCAACTTTGTGCAAATAGTTAGCACCATTTTTGCCTAAAAACGTCAGATTGCACTTCGCCCTGGCTTACTTCCGGTTAGCCATATTAGTTTTAATCGGGAGTGTCCGGTGAAACTCGGAAGTTTCCGGTATGACTCGAGAGTGTCCGATATCACTCGGTTTATTCCGTAAAGTTGATGATAAATGATTACTCATCGATGTCTTTTAATGTTTGCCGACTCAAGCTTTTTAAGTTTGCCGACGTGACCTGACCCACGGTCTCAAGCTATCACTTTGCTAATCAGTTTGAGCTGAATTTCTAGAGAAATGCATAACATCTTGTTAATTATTTTCTGACTACAGGGAGGGGGGTGTCGATACCTTTTGACGAGTGCCCTATTTGACTAGACCTTCAAGACTAAGGTTTTAAGCTTTGAAATTAAAGATAAACCTGTCTATTTAAACAAGCAATCAGCTTGAAATGTTGCATATCTTGGTCTTGCAGTTGCTTTAAATTTTAAAAGTTATTTGTGTTCTGTAGTCAAACTAACCCAATCTTAATTGCAGTTCTCTCCCTTGGACCATTGACGTGTGAAATATTTATCGGCTGACCCGAGCATTACGTTTGGTTTCACATTCGATCTAGTACATTCGAGCCGGCAACATGGTTAATTTAGGAGATGTTTTTCCCAACTTTGATGCAGATTCGACGATTGGAAAGATTCGATTCCACGATTGGCTTGGAGACGACGGGTAGGTATTTTGTCGTTTGTACTTTTGCATGGAAGGGGGGAGTGGCTGGGTGACCATTTCTGACATTTGTAAATCATTTGCTCAACTCGCGAGGTCTTGAAGTTGAATTCTTCTGCATGTTTTGTGTAAATCAGACAAGGATTGGCACAAGGGTTGTATTTTTGATGTCCAGTTTGTCAGACCAGCTTATTGCTGACATTATTTAAGTCATGTAGACCAACTGTCAACCATGGTTTCAGAAAGTGAGAATGTGGGCTGAATGAAATGGAGTTTTACGTCCTACATGAGCTAGCACTGTAAGAATTTGGCCAAGGATTATCTACAAGTTGTCATCATTGCAAAATATTTATGCTTCATTATTCTATCTCATTCTGTCTTTATTAACAATGAAACTAATTCAAGGGAATGACCATATCTAATCTTGTAAAAGTACATTTGAGTTATATAAATCAATCTATTAGGCCAAAGTAGGTGATCCCTAACCTTACCATACTAAAACCTATTGAAGCTGGTCCATAAAAATATATTTATAGTTCAAAATATGGTTATCAGTTAAGAGCTGAGCTGAAGATTGTAAAATGTCCCATTAACATTAGGCTAACTAGGCCTGCACAACCATATTAGTTTAATAGTCCTTAAGTGACATTTAGGGGTAGGAAACATAAGTCTTATCCACCTGATGATGACAGTGTAATTTGTTGAAACGTTGTGTATTATTGTATTAAATAGAGGAGTAGTATTCACCTGATGATGACAGTGTAATTTGTTGAAACGTTGTGTATTATTGTATTAAATAGAGGAGTAGTATTCACCTGATGATGACAGTGTAATTTGTTGAAACGTTGTGTATTATTGTATTAAATAGAGGAGTAGTATTCACCTGATGACGACAGTGTAATTGTTGAAACGTTGTGTATTATTGTATTAAATAGAGGAGTAGTATACCATAAAAACTGTTGTTTATCATTCATAATAGTTTAAATATCAACACAGCCTGAGAACAAATTATAAAAAAATTAGATAATTGCTAAAACGTGTTGAGCCATGAAACATGACCTTTATGTTTAGATAAAGATTGTGAACAGTTTATATTGGATAACTGTAATTATCATCTACCTTGTCTATTTAAAGAGATTGTCAACAGGTTCTCAAGCTTTTTAATATGGTGGGGGGGGGGTCCTTCCTGAAATCTTTCTTGCTCCCCCTGAAAATATTTTGATAATCAGAGAACATCATTCGTTCTGCATCCCTCACAGTAATCAATGCCCCACACCCATAGGTATGCAGGCTGGCTTCAGGCTTAGCTTATTTTATAGAGTCCACAAGGCTAGAAAGGTATATTTACTTTTACAGAGCTAGAAAGTGTTGATACTATTTCAAGGTTGTTTATTTTCAATGACTAGGCTATAATACTGAATAGTAAACATTCATTCTACCATGAAAATAGTTTGGGAGGTCAACCTATTTATATCTGAAAGGGCTGTAAAACCAGTCTAGCCTAGAATAAACAATAAGAGATTCATTGAATGGTTTTATAAACCAGAATATTGTTGTATTTTAAAAATAATAATAATAATAATAAACTCTTTATTTTACATGGATCAGAATTAGGCCCAATACACAAGGACATGGTCCTGTCTACATTCAGCCATAGAGACAAACATAGACTCTTTATTTTACATGGGTTGAATTAGGTCCAATACACAAGGACATGGTCCTGTCTAACATTCAGCCATAGAGACAAACATAAACTCTTTATTTTACATGGGTCAGAATTAGGTCCAATACACAAGGACATGGTCCTGTCTCACATTCAGCCATAGAGACAAACATAGACTCTTTATTTTACATGGGTCAGAATTAGGCCAATACACAAGGACATGGTCCTGTCTCACATTCAGCCCATAGAGACAAACATAGACTCTTTATTTTACATGGGTTGGAATTAGGTCCAATACACAAGGACATGGTCCTGTCTAACATTCAGTCCATAGAGACAAACATAGACTCTTTATTTTACATGGGTCAGAATTAGGTCCAATACACAAGGACATGGTCCTGTCTAACATTCAGCCCATAGAGACAAACATAAACTCTTTATTTTACATGGGTCTGGGAATTTTTAGGGCCCAAATAAAAACAAGGACATGGCCCTGTCTAACATTCAGCCCATGGGGCAATACATTCAAACTCTTAGTAATATATCTGGACATAATTATATAGATAACAATCACTGTATTAAATAACTTACAACGTTTCAACGAGGATACTCTTGTCTTTATTAAGAAATGAGAATCTTATTGAATTGTTTACAAACTGAAATTTCTATTTTTTCTTTTATAAATCCTCCTAAATATTATAAATTTTCCCCACCCGTAAAATATTTCTGTAGTATTTGAAAATAAAAATGACATGCATAATATTTACAATGTAAAATAAATATTTATTCGGTAAAAAATCATGTAAACTAGAAAACACAAAAGTCTGGTAAAACAATATTTTAATATTTAGGTTTAACATTTAGTAAATAACTGAAAATATTTATAGTTACAATTGAAAATATTGGTTTAATGGATTATTTTTACGTCTAAAATAATTAAAATGAGTATAACAATAAGCTAGTGTATAATAATATATAATTTATCTCCTCAATTTAAAACCTGGGTTTCTTACATCTTAACTATTTTGAGAGGCAATGTAAAAACACCTAATTTACTAATGAGTTCTTCCAATCATATATATGCTGTATTATATTGATAGAAAGTATGCATGTGTAGAAGAGTTCAGTAGAAAGTTGAGGGATGTCAAATAGATGACTAGCTCATTATATTAGCTACATCAATAATATCAATATTTTAAGATTTATGTTAAAAGGAAGAATATAATAGATGATATTTTATCTATAATTTTAGATGGGCGATCCTGTTCTCCCACCCTGCAGATTATACCCCTGTATGTACCACAGAACTGGGCCGAGTGGTGCAACTGATGCCTGAGTTTAAGAAACGTGGAGTGAAGCTCATTGCCTTATCTTGTGATGAAGTAGATAGTCATAATGGTTGGGCCAAGGTCAGAATTTCTCTTTCTCATTCTCCCCTGTATTTTATTTATTTATACCTTATGTAACAGAATACCATGTGAACATCCTATCTATATAGTGAACAGTTCCAATTATCTACTATAGTGAACAGTTCCAATTATCTAATGCGTTCCATAGTGTGAACAGTTCCAATTATCTACTATAGTGAACAGTTCCAATTATCTACTATAGTGAACAGTTCCAATTATCTACTATAGTGAACAGTTCCAATTATCTACTATAGTGAACAGTTCCAATTATCTACTATAGTGAACAGTTCCAATTATCTACTATAGTGAACAGTTCCAATTATCTACTATAGTGAACAGTTCCAATTATGATGAATATAATCAATTTTGTGAGTAAAAGTTAATATTTTTAATAATGTTTTTAGGATGTGATGTCTTTCGCTGGGTGTGTAGGTCAGTTACCTTGCCCTATTATAGCTGATTCTAAACGAGAGCTGGCAGTAAAACTGGGAATGGTGGATCCGGATGAGAAGGACGCTGCTGGTATGCCTCTGACTTGTAGAGCTGTAAGTATTGAAACTTGATAACAGGTTCAGTCTGGAAAGTAAAATATCACGTTGGACTGACCACAGTTGTCCTTGGCATATTTATAACATTTTTAAAGATTTATCGGTAGTTAGAAATAAGTGGGTAGTTGATTGAAGGGTGATGGCAAGTTAGTGATAAATAATATACGTAAATATTTTCAGGTGTTTATAATCGGCCCTGGTAGAAAATTAAAACTTTCCTTCCTCTATCCAGCTACAACTGGACGTAGCTTTGAGTAAGTACACTGTACTATCTTCTCTTCCCTCATATTGAAACTTTCCTTCCTCTATCCAGCTACAACTGGACGTAGCTTTGAGTAAGTACACTGTACTATCTTCTCTTCCCTCATATTGAAACTTTCCTTCCTCTATCCAGCTACAACTGGACGTAGCTTTGAGTAAGTACACTGTACATCTTCTCTTCCCTCATATTGAAACTTTCCTTCCTCTATCCAGCTACAACTGGACGTAGCTTTGAGTAAGTACACTGTACTATCTTCTCTTCCCTCATATTGAAACTTTCCTTCCTCTATCCAGCTACAACTGGACGTAGCTTTGAGTAAGTACACTGTACTATCTTCTCTTCCCTCATATTGAAACTTTCCTTCCTCTATCCAGCTACAACTGGACGTAGCTTTGAGTAAGTACACTGTACTATCTTCTCTTCCCTCATATTGAAACTTTCCTTCCTCTATCCAGCTACAACTGGAGTAGCTTTGAGTAAGTACACTGTACTATCTTCTCTTCCCTCATATTGAAACTTTCCTTCCTCTATCCAGCTACAACTGGACGTAGCTTTGAGTAAGTACACTGTACTATCTTCTCTTCCCTCATATTGAAACTTTCCTTCCTCTATCCAGCTACAACTGGACGTAGCTTTGAGTAAGTACACTGTACTATCTTCTCTTCCCTCATATTGAAACTTTCCTTCCTCTATCCAGCTACAACTGGACGTAGCTTTGAGTAAGTACACTGTATTATCTTCTCTTCCCTCATATGAAACTTTTGGTAGAGCCACAGTAGTTAAGGTAATCTGAATTATATATATAACTCTTCCCATAACAGGATTGTTGAAAAATGAACTTCTTCTTCACGTGAATAGAATTATCTTCTGTATCGCTACCCACTAGACGCTTAGAGTACTATATTCCAATTTCTCTTAAATAATTTCTTAAGAAATTGATTCATAATATTTGTTTTTTTATTAAATTTTACTATGGACTCTCAATCACTGTTAGTTAAGAATTCCTTCATTCGCTAAACTAAGTTTTTAGTCTATCATTTAATATACTTCTTAATGATGTATAATAAGTTTTAATTTAAACTGTACTGTGTTAATTTTCTAATCTGAGTTGTATTCTGTAATTGACGTAAAACTGAACTATTCCATTCTTATAGAAGTTAATTATATTTTCATATTTTTTATATTTATTTTAAATTTGTCTGTTATCTATTTCAATCAGAGTCTGTAGTTCCTGCAATTCCAAGCTAAAAGTCTTTTAAGATAAGGTTTCAATTTTTAGTATTTAAAATTTTGATATTATAAGTCTTTTAATTACAAACTAATTTATAATCTATAAACTGCTAGAGTATCTGAACTCTTTCTAAAACTATGTTATATTGTTTATATTTGTAGCCTGGACAGAAGTGTATGGTGGTACCCAGTGTTAAGGAATCAGAAGAAGAACTACTCTTCCCAAAAGGAGTTGAAAAAGTGAAACTTCCTTCAGGGAAAGGATATCTTCGATACGCTGACCCCACAGACGCTTAAAACTATATTCCAATATTTCTCTTAAATAATTTTTAGAAATGATGCAAATTTTGTTTTTTATCAGAATTTTACTATGGAATTCAATCACTGTTTCAGTTAAGAATATTTCATTGTTAAATAATTTTTTATCCATCATTAGAATATCTCTTAATGAGGAAAATAACTGTTAATTAACTACTTGTTAATTGTTTAATTGGTTGTTAATTAATGTAAGAGAAACCTGAACTTTATTCCATTCTTATAGAAGTTAATTATATTTTCAATTTTTATAATAAACACATACAATTTAATATCTTATTACTCTCTGACACTGGTCTGTACTGTATTTATCTTCAAGCAGGTATGGCCTTTGGGGGGAGGGGACCCTACAACTCCCTTCAAAACATTTTTGGAGTAAAGGTGGGGAGAGGACTCTTAAGAACAAATTGGTCTAGTCTGCCACTATCTATCACTTTATAAAGTTTACAGTTTTCAAACCAGAATAAGGTAGAATAAAAAAAGAAATATTTTGAACTTCAAGTGTCTTTTATAAGGTCTGGATCAATTTACGGTCAAAGGGGAAGAACTCGATTTAAAAAATGACACAGCTCTCTAACGTTGGAGGTACGTTTAGTCGTTATTTACAAACATGGCAGACTTCAAGAAAATAAAATCTAAGAAAGTTTTAAGAAAAAGACGTCATTCGTCTGAAAGTGACGGATCTGGAGATGAAAAAGAAGAATCGATGTAAGATGAGGTTTCGTTTTAAAAGATTTTGTATAGATTTGATTGAAATCCAGTTATGATTTCGATTTTAAAGGGCCTTTCTCAACAGTCGCCGAGTCGGGCTTACATTATATTTTCAATCATGTTGAACTATATATGATGTTGGGATGTTCTCCTAATTGATAGGACTACCCCTGTCCAACTATCTGATGTATTTGTGCTACCAGCCTTTTTGATTGTTGTACTTCAACCTTTTAAATTATCCCTCATAATTGCAGTCAGAAATTAGAAGAAATCCGAGAATTACAGAAATGTCGTGAAAGACCAAAAGGTGTCAATGCTGCCACTCTGGCCCTGGGTAAAAAAATACCTAAAACCGTAGAAAGTGAAACAGTAAGTGGTCATTTTGATTCTTAATAAAAACTGATAACACACCATGGGTTTATACTGTCAGTGATACTGGTTGGGGAATGGTGAATGAGAAGTGAATAGAAGTTCCATGTACTACGGGCTGTGTATGTTAAAGATCCCTTGACAGAATCGCAAATTAAGGCTTATGCCACTGTTCACTTAGACCTAGTCCCTATTTGCTACAGGCTGTATACGTTAAACATCCCTCAATAGCTTGAAATTAAACAAGAGTAGTCTAATGCAGCTGCCCTTGCAAAATTTCCTTCATCATACACTTCACTACCTATCATGGCATCATTAACTCGCCTGGCTACATCTCTTTGATTGATATTTTTATCATAATAATTGTTGAGACTGGGGTTGGGGGTTTGAGACTGGGGTGGGGGTAGGTTGTAAAGATTTATGAAGATGTAATTTATTGATGTGAATTCTGTTTTATTTCAGAGTGACCCATTTAAAATGAAGACAGGAGGGTTTGTTGACATGAAGTCTTTAAAAGTCAAGTAAGTCATCTGTTGAGTTGTGTCCCTTCTCCTTACCTAACCCCAGGACCCCAATAAAATCAGACAGGGCTGAAGTCTGAATAATAAGGTAGTTCTAGATAACAACTGTCACCCTATGGTGGTTATGGTCTATATCAGGACAAAGGTTGGCTGTATTTCTTAATAAATATATGCGTTAGTCCAGAAGTTGTATGGTAAATTCAAGATTCAGTTGTAAATATCCACACTTTGCTTTGGTGTGAAAAATGTGTAGTCATGAGCTTGGCCAGTGCTCCTATAGGTATAAGATTGAATTTCCTGTACCGGTGACACTTTTTAAAAGTTAATTCTTGTGAATCTTTTCAAAAACTTTAAATTAAATCCAGTGCCCTATTTCATTGTATATATTAATATGTATTTTTTGGTTGTAGACCATTAAAAGTGGACGATGCCCAGTCTATAGGAACGGCCTTCGCTGCTGAAACAAACAGACGAGATGAGGATGCAGAAATGTAAGTTGGTTACGTGAAAGTTTTCTCATTGATAAAAATTTGTGATAATAAAGGTTTTAGAAACTGTTTTGACTTCACTGTATCAATTTAAGATTTAATGAGTTATTTTCAAATGAAATTTAAAATAGTATTATTACATTGGTTCCAGGGTTCGTTACGTAGAAGATGCGCTAGCTAAAAGAAAGGGAGGTAAATCTTCACAAGATGAATCAGAGAATTCACCAAGGTAACGAATACTTATATTTTTAACTGGTCTTTTCTCTTTCATTGTGTGAACTTATAAAAGGAATTTAATGTAAGTATTGGATGGAAAAGAGATAAAGTTTTACCTCTAGCTGGCTTACGAAGATATCAATAAAGGAAAATTTAGCAGCAGCATCAAATCTTTTATCATTTGTCAAGATTTATCTTTCTCAATTTCTCCAAGATAAGACCGACTATATGTTAGATGTAACTGATGACAACTGATGTCATGTAAATATTCCAACACTCTAACTAACTGAACTACAACCCTCCCTCTAATCTACTATATATTATATTTACCTGTAGACCTGAGAAGAGAGAAGATGAACTGTATAACCTCCCAGATTATCTTCAGATCAAATCAACTTCCAAGAAATCTGAAGACATGTTATCCAATCAGATGTTGTCTGGAATTCCAGAGATTGATCTCGGCATTGAGTAAGTTTTAAACAATTTCTCTATTCATTATCAAATGTACATATGAAATAGATTTTTACATCCAACTTTCTGCACCCTTTTTGGTTAAAGAAAGGGAAATGCAGTGTGCAATGAGGGAAATCTTAGCCTACACTTTTCCATTTCCAACTGTCAAGGGATATTTATTGTGCACATCCTGTATAGCACACAGGGCCTTGGTCCCATCCAAACTATTAAAGACTTTTTCCATGTCATCCCCTTCGACTAAAATTGAAGTTAACAAGAAGAGAACCTAATCCTTATATTTTACCCTGATATTTTTACGTTTCTTGTATAATAATTACAGAGCTAAGATAAAAAATATAGAACAAACAGAGGAGGCCAAACAGAAATTATTACAGGAACGTCGTCGAAAGAAAGAGAAAGAAGTGTCTGATTTTGTACCTTCCAATATGGCCGTTAACTTCGTTCAACATAACAGATGTGAGTATGTTTATAGCCAAGTAAAAATCGTTTTCGTGAAACGGTACGGATAATTTGGGAACGATCAATACCAAAGGTTTTGTCAACCGAACTTTAAAGGACCTTTTAACCTGTGTTATCGATTTAAAATGCAATTACCAAGAGGGAGAACCTAAGGCCTAACTTTGGTATAAGGATCTTGTAACTAATTGTGCTAAATCCTTGTATAGAACAAACAGAGGAGGTCCAAAATTACCAGGAACTGGTGAAAGATCTATTTTGACCATGTCCATCCCTTGTAAACAATACAAAGTTGATACAAGACCATGGTAGAAAATCTATTCGTGAACCTAGTACGTTATCTTGTATACATCAATTGACCAAGGACCAGCTGGTAGAAAGATCCTTGTGAACTAAGTTTTATTCTTGTAAATCAATACCAAAGGTTTGCAAGGACCAGCTGGTAGAAAGGATCCTTAAGTGAACCTAAGTTGTTATCCTTGTAAATCAATACCAAGAGGTTTGACAAGCCAGCTGTAGAAAGGATCTGTGAACCTAAGTGTTATCCTTGTAAATCATACCAAGGGGTTTGACCAAGACCAGCTGGTAGAAAGGATCCTTGTGAACCTAAGTTGTTATCCTTGTAAAATCAATACCAAGAGGTTTGACCAAGAACCAGCTGGTAGAAAGGATCCTTGTGAACCTAAGTTGTTATCCTTGTAAAATCAATACCAAGAGGTTTGGCCAAGGACCAGCTGGTAAAAAGGATCCTTAACTTAACTTAAAAGAAATTCTGTAAGATTTAGTTTTTAGGGAGCAATATTTAAAATCTATTTTTAGAGATTTTTGAATTTTTGATTTTTTCAGTTAATATAGATGACACAGCACCAATTTTAAAGAAATCTGAAATTAAACCAGAACCGAAACCGTTACGAGTAGGAGACGTAGATTCTCTGAATTCCTCAGACTCGTCTAAAAATAATAAAACTGAGAAAGCCACGGATGATTTTCATTATGAAAAATTTAAAAAACAGATGCGGAAATACTGAAAGGATGGAGTCAAGTGTGATATTTCATATAAAGTCTTACGAATTCTCGGCTACTGTTATAAACACAAGACGGTCTAGGTCAAGTTTTAACAACGGAAAGTTCTCTCTACTTAAAAAACTGCAAGACAGTTTTGTGAGGTTTTTTTTAAATGAGAAGTGGTGGATCATTTGAAGATTTCAAGGGAAGTTTCGCGACTCTAAACTTTTTGAAATCAAATTGCACTAAACTGCAGATTTATATAAGACTGGCATTTTGAAGTTGGTTGCAGACATGACTGGTAAATACAGTATATCAAGATCCCTGTTATGGAAATTGTGAATTGAGTGAAATGTTCTTTAAAAATTGCTGTGTAGCAATCATAATATGACCCTTCCTGATGCACGCCTCCATTCCTGAAACCCTGCACACCCCAGATAATGTACAGTTTACAGAACTCAGATTTACAAACTTTTAAATATTGACACACATTTTGTTAATTCAAAAATATCTTAAAATTTATCCTACTTCTGCTTTCGTTACTTTGGCATTAGTACCAAGTTACAACCTTTACTCCCAGATGAAATTGGAACCCCACCCCCATATAAAAGGATTGCTCCCCACCAGATAAGATGGAGGCCCTTCACATTTAATAGACAAATGAATAAATTGTAAAAAAATATTATAGTGTGTTTTTTCTCAGTCTCAGAATGAAATCTGCCAAGACTAAATCTAATTACTGGGTTTTAAACCTTTCTATGTCAAGGCAGTAACCATGAGGATGTAAAACTCCTTTTAATTTCATATCTTTGAGCGGTAGATTTGCTCGGATTATAGCCTAATACACGGTTAGTAGAATCGCTCGGACTATATACACTGATGTGGAAATAAAAACGTGAGTCTGAATTACAAATCAAGTACAACTTTCACGTGATAAGAGATGAATTATAAATCAAGTACAACTATCACATGATCTCAGATATCAGACGACAGTAAAAAAAAAAACTGAATTTTGACGTTTGTAAACAAAACTGACAGTTAAAAAACTTGACAACTCGGTAAGCTTCAATATTATCTTTATATCCTGTACTCAAAAGGCCTAATTTTTTTTAAAAACAAACAAATTTCGCCATTATCGTGAATCACTGTACCTTAACCTATGAACTAGTTACGATTCTTTCAAAATAAATCAACACTTTCAGTAACACTTGTTTAGTAAAAGCGTCGCCGTTTTTTTCGATAAATTTCCCCCTTTTGTTTTTGAAGCAAAACTGAAATCAAATGGAGTTTTACATCCTACCATTCTTTACCTAATTGACATTATTGAGTTAATGAAGACGGCCAACGTCATGCAGTGTGCAATGACGGAACCTTTACAAGGACAGCAGCATTAGCCTTCTCTTCTGCACCTAATGGGCTAATAAAGATGGACAAAGCCATACTGTTTGTAATGAGTGAAATTTTACCAGGACAGCAGTATAAACCTACTCTTTTGGCTATTTCTAACTGTCAAGGGATCTTTCATACACAGCCTATAGCACATGAGACCAGTGGTTTATTGTCCCATCCGACAAGATCTTTAAGCAAAAATACATAATGAGTTAAGAACATGACAACGTCCAGTAGTAATGAAGGAACCAATATTACAAAGACAGAATTGCCTTTTGCCAATGTAATAAAGATGAGACAAGAAGACCAACACTAATTTAAATATAATTACCAAACGTATCAAACCACTATACTTTTAGCATTTCTTGTCAAGTATAACTTTCGTACACGCTATAGAAATGCCGTGTGTAATTTCCAAAAGTTTTTAAGTAATCAAAGATAACTAATCTTATAGTGAATTATACCAATGAAAAGGAACCATGACAGGTATGTATATTTTACATGTAGAATTAGTAAAGGCATAAGAATAATGACAATATGTTGAATGAATTTCAGTGATATTGTAAAGATGTATATCAAGAAAGGTGACTTTGTATCAAGTTAGTATGACATGAGCAATGCTTGATCATATGTAAGATTAGATACAAAAAAGGTGCAGTATATGTACAGTCAAGGTATAAGTATGAAGTTGTAATAGCTTGACATTGTAAAGATGTGATACAAGAAAGGTGACTATTGTAGTCAAGGTATAAGTATGAAGTTTGTAATAGCTTGATATTGTAAAGATGTGATACAAGAAAGGTGACTATTGTAGTCAAGGTATAAGTATGAAGTTAGTAATAGCTTGACATTGTGAAGATGTGATACAAGAAAGGTGACTATTGTAGTCAAGGTATAAGACGAAGTTGTAATAGCTTGACATTGTGAAGATGTGATACAAGAAAGGTGACTATTGTAGTCAAGGTATAAGTATGAAGTTTGTAATAGCTTGACATTGTAAAGATGTGATACAAGAAAGGTGACTATTGTAGTCAAGGTATAAGACAAGTTGGTTTTAGCTTGACATTGTAAAGATTTAACACTGTTTTAATAACGTAGGACGGTACATAATGTTTCAACATAAACAGATACACTCCTCAATTTAATTACCCCCCTTTTTTTTAATAGGTAATATAGTTTATCTTGATATTTTCTAGGTACGTGAAAGAAATATTGGGATGTTTAGCTACTTCTAGCATAATAGAAATTGATGAAAACTCTGAGAAATATTTCGTACCAGAAGAATTGAGGCCAATTTTGAAAACAATGAGTACCACGATGAACTTACTGGCTTTCTGTAGTCAGAGAAAGGATGATGTCATTAGTCTGCTGGACGTCAACGGTCCCAACGGTAAGTCAGCCAAAATAAACTTAAAGATTTAAGGGGGTGGGGGAAAGGGTAGGTCTGAAATTTTCCTCAAGGGCACTATATATTTGAATACCGGTATGATATAAAACCCTGATAATGCAGATGTGGTTCCAGGCAGCGTCAAGTAACAAGGTATGGGTGGGGTAACAGGGTAGAGGTAGGGTATGGGTGGGGTAACAGGGTAGAGGTAGGGGGAATGGGTTTTGTAACAGGGTAGAGGTAGGGTATGGGTGGGGTAACAGGGTAGAGGTAGGGTATGGGTGGGGTAACAGGGTAGAGGTAGGGTATGGGTGGGGTAACAGGGTAGAGGTAGGGTATGGGTGGGGTAACAGGTAGAGGTAGGGTATGGGTGGGGTAACAGGTAGAGGTAGGGTATGGGTGGGGTAACAGGTTAGAGGTAGGGGGGGTATGGGTGGGGTAACAGGTAGAGGTAGGGTATGGGTGGGGTAACAGGGTAGAGGTAGGGTATGGGTGGGGTAACAGGGTAGAGGTAAGGGTGTGGGGTAAGAGGGAAGAGGTAAAGGGGTGGGGAAAAGTAACGAAAGTAAAGATGAGGGAAGGGTAATGTTGAATGGTGTTTGCAACTTTTTGACAAATAAAACCATCATGGAATATATGTATAAAGTTATCTATTAAATATCAACGTCCTGTTATTCGGGCGAAACGATGTTAGGGTATTAAATTACAAACCTTACCCCTATTCTACATACTTTTTAGGGTTAAAACCTGTCAAAACCTGTATTCCCGGATTGCCCAATAATTAGAGGTCGTCATACCTCATCGCACAAACTATTTCGTAATTTTAGAAAACATTTTTATAATTTGTTATTTTAAACAAGTTTGATTAATATGTTTCAGTTTAAAATTGGAGATGAAGGGGGGGGGTCTGGTTAAAGGAAAATTTTTTCATGATCAAAATCAGGTTAGACCGATCCTTGTCCCTTGGTCTTCCTATGTTCACAGTAAATCTATATATGATGTTGTATTGTAGGGTATTGTGTTCACAGTAAATCTATATATGATGTTGTATTGTAGGGTATTGTGTTCACAGTAAATCTATATTGATGTTGTATTGTAGGGTATTGTGTTCACAGTAAATCTATATATGATGTTGTATTGTAGGGTATTGTGTTCACAGTAAATCTATATATGATGTTGTATTGTAGGGTATTGTGTTCACAGTAAATCTATATATGATGTTGTATTGTAGGGTATTGTGTTCACAGTAAATCTATATATGATGTTGTATTGTAGGGTATTGTGTTCACAGTAAATCTATATATGATGTTGTATTGTAGGGTATTGTGTTCACAGTAAATCTATATATGATGTTGTATTGTAGGGTATTGTGTT
This sequence comes from Nipponacmea schrenckii, assembly GCA_030562195.1. NCBI lineage: Eukaryota > Metazoa > Mollusca > Gastropoda > Lottiidae > Nipponacmea > Nipponacmea schrenckii. Next base: position 25,351,642 of record JAUJPP010000012.1, on the reverse strand, counting down.
CACAGTAAATCTATATTTGATGTTGTATTGTAGGGTATTGTGTCACAGTAAATCTATATATGATGTTGTATTGTAGGGTATTGTGTTCACAGTAAATCTATATATGATGTTGTATTAAGGGTATTGTGCTCACAGTAAATCTATATATGATGTTGTATTGTAGGGTATTGTGTTCACAGTAAATCTATATATGATGTTGTATTGTAGGGTATTGTGTTCACAGTAAATCTATATATGATGTTGTATTTAGGGTATTGTGCTCACAGTAAATCTATATTTGATTTGTATTTAGGGTATTGTGTTCAAGTAAATCTATATATGATGTTGTATTGTAGGGTATTGTGTTCACAGTAAATCTATATTTGATGTTGTATTGTAGGGTATTGTGTTCACAGTAAATCTATATATGATGTTGTATTGTAGGGTATTGTGTTCACAGTAAATCTATATATGATGTTGTATTGTAGGGTATTGTGTTCACAGTAAATCTATATTTGATGTTGTATTGTAGGGTATTGTGCCCACAGTAAATCTATATATGATGTTGTATTGTAGGGTATTGTGTTCACAGTAAATCTATATATGATGTTGTATTGTAGGGTATTGTGCTCACAGTAAATCTATATATGATGTTGTATTGTAGGGTATTGTGTTCACAGTAAATCTATATATGATGTTGTATTGTAGGGTATTGTGTTCACAGTAAATCTATATATGATGTTGTATTGTAGGGTATTGTGTTCACAGTAAATCTATATATGATGTTGTATTGTAGGGTATTGTGTTCACAGTAAATCTATATATGATGTTGTATTGTAGGGTATTGTGTTCACAGTAAATCTATATATGATGTTGTATTGTAGGGTATTGTGTTCACAGTAAATCTATATATGATGTTGTATTGTAGGGTATTGTGTTCACAGTAAATCTATATATGATGTTGTATTGTAGGGTATTGTGTTCACAGTAAATCTATATATGATGTTGTATTGTAGGGTATTGTGCCACAGTAAATCATATATGATGTTGTATTGTAGGGTATTGTGTTCACAGTAAATCTATATTGATGTTGTATTGTAGGGTATTGTGTTCACAGTAAATCTATATTGATGTTGTATTGTAGGGTATTGTGTTCACAGTAAATCTATATATGATGTTGTATTGTAGGGTATTGTGCTCACAGTAAATCTATATGTGATGTTGTATTGTAGGGTATTGTGTTCACAGTAAATCTATATTTGATGTTGTATTGTAGGGTATTGTGTTGACAGTAAATCTATATATGATGTTGTATTGTAGGGTATTGTGTTCACAGTAAATCATATATGATGTTGTATTGTAGGGTATTGTGTTCACAGTAAATCTATATATGATGTTGTATTGTAGGGTATTGTGTTCACAGTAAATCTATATATGATGTTGTATTGTAGGGTATTGTGTTCACAGTAAATCTATATATGATGTTGTATTGTAGGGTATTGTGCTTCACAGTAAATCTATATATGATGTTGTATTGTAGGGTATTGTGTTCACAGTAAATCTATATATGATGTTGTATTGTAGGGTATTGTGTTCACAGTAAATCTATATATGATGTTGTATTGTAGGGTATTGTGTTCACAGTAAATCTATATATGATGTTGTATTGTAGGGTATTGTGTTCACAGTAAATCTATATATGATGTTGTATTGTAGGGTATTGTGTTCACAGTAAATCTATATATGATGTTGTATTGTAGGGTATTGTGTTCACAGTAAATCTATATATGATGTTGTATTGTAGGGTATTGTGTTCACAGTAAATCTATATATGATGTTGTATTGTAGGGTATTGTGTTCACAGTAAATCTATATATGATGTTGTATTGTAGGGTATTGTGTTCACAGTAAATCTATATATGATGTTGTATTGTAGGGTATTGTGTTCACAGTAAATCTATATATGATGTTGTATTGTAGGGTATTGTGTTCACAGTAAATCTATATATGATGTTGTATTGTAGGGTATTGTGTTCACAGTAAATCTATATATGATGTTGTATTGTAGGGTATTGTGTTCACAGTAAATCTATATATGATGTTGTATTGTAGGGTATTGTGCTCACAGTAAATCTATATATGATGTTGTATTGTAGGGTATTGTGCTCACAGTAAGTCTGGATTTGGTCATGTATTAACATCTCGAAGAGAAAGAGATTTGAACGGTTTAATTCAGGTCGAGTTGTTTGACGATACTCCCGATTTAAAAGACAAGCTGGGTATTTACTTTTACTTTATTCTGTTGTTTTATCTTTACCCGACTTGATGGTAGCCATTATAAACAGAGAGATGCCAAGCTATATATTAATTTCACCCTAGATCCACTCCTCTCCAAGGCTATATTTCTTCATAATCGGAAATATCGGCTGATCATAAAATAGGAAAAATTTTTGACCTTGATTAAAAGATCTTCTACTCTACTCAGTCAACCCAGACGTAAGTTGGTTCATACACCCGGGAAAGATAGCTGCCAAATTTGACGAAATATGCCTTTTTAAAACGACTTTTCCGTTTTAGTAAGGATGATCTCCATGGCTGTATTTTGTCTTTTCTATAGAATCTGGGATAAGTTTTGTCGAATATGGAACGGGAGAGGGCGCTGTTATTTTAGAAATGGCCAAACGTTTTCCTAAATCGCAGTTCATCGCCGTGGACTACTCCTCTGACGCCATTTCTGTTCTGCAGCAAAATATTCGAGATCAGAGTTTAACCAACGTTCAAGGTATACAAGGAGATGTACATAACCTGCCTTCTGATTGGTCGGAAAAGTATGACGTTTCTTATACCCGTGACGTACTTCATGACGTCGGTAATCCTGTCAAAGCGACCAATGAGATTGTAAGAACTGTAAAAAAGGGCGGAGTTGTGTCAATAACAGAAGTTGTTATCAACGGTCGAAATCAAAGAGAACATAAAGACGACCCCATCGCACCCCAGTATTATCTATACAGCACGTGTATATGTATACCAGAAAGTTTAAACCAACCTGGCGGTGTAGGGTTAGGGTGCACTTTCGGCCAAGAAAAAATGTCAAAAATATTAATTGAAGGGGGCATTCCAAAAGATTCTTTAGAAATGTATTTCAAATCAGCTGAAAAAAACGTTCGATACGTCTACAGGAAATGAATTCTGCCAATCTTTTTCCTACCCAAATATTTGTTTAACAATCTAAAGCTGGTTTCCCTGCAGTGTACAATACGGTATTCCGTAGTTTTGGCTTGTTTTTTTTTCAAAAATATACTCACTCAATTTACTGATTCGGTCAATTTTTCATTTTTGGATATATTTAAGGCATACTTCCTCTTAAAATTATGACGAAAATATTAAAATTTCTACTTGATAATGTTGAACATGTCGGGGTGGGGCTAGTTGGAAATATTTTCAGTACTAAATAAACCACTGAACGTAAATGATTTATTTATTTTTAACATAAACATATATTAAAAGTTAGTTCAAACGAAATTTAGAAAATTTCAAATGGATTTAGATCAATGCCTAGCTGGTGCAGTTGGGAACATTCCTCAAGAAATCACAAACGGAAGTAGCAGGATTGAATCCTGTACCGCCTGGACAGGACAGGGATACATATACACCATTAACACACATTTTATAACGAAGGCAACTATCAGGGTCTGCTATATTGCCGGCGGTGCAGCCCTCAACCACTGGCCCATGCGTAGGAGCCTCAGCTTGCTGGACCTCGTCGTTGACGCAAGTCATTGACGTTCGATTCCAATGTGCGCCAGCCGCACAATCTCTCAATCTGGCGATATCTTGTGCGCACTGATAATATCGATTCATGTTGGTTGCGTGGGTGATGAATTGTATTTTACCAGTTGGACATTTATCTGAAATCGAAACAACAACGTTTCTAAAGAGAAGCATTTAAATATGAGGGCGGGTTACAGTACGGTCGATGAAGTGGCGTTATTTGCATGCAAAAAAGACGTATTAGCTTCACAAATCTTTCTATTGTTTCAAAAACTAGAATTTCACCACGTATCTAACCGATTTTCCATAGGAAACCTCCTCCGCCCCCAATAGATAACCTCAGGAGAAAAAAGAATGTACCGACAAATTCAAACGGTGGCCCAAAGGAAAATGGAGACAAATGATTTACTTACACCCAAAGCAATCCAATTATTCCCCAAGTAAGTCCAGAAGGAGAATGACAAAAAGAATTCACTTACCCCCACAAGCTTCTGTATTACATGGAAGAGTTTGTTGTTCAACCTGATCTCCCTCACAGTCCGACCCTCCATACGCTGGGGCAGGGTTAGTACAGGTTCTGGATCGAGACTGCCCCAAGTTACCTCCACCACACAGCACATCACATTCATCATCATCTTCCCATGCCGTAAACTCGCTCCATCCTCCGTTAACTAAGAAACAGAAAAAAGTCATTTGAAATACCAAATGAAACATTTTATTAGCTATGTGGACTCTCTGAAAGGGATGTAGAGTTGACAAACCTAAATACCAAATAAACATTATTAGCTATGTGGACTCTCTGAAAGGGATGTAGAGTTGACAAACCTAAATACCAAATAAACATTATTAGCTATGTGGACTCTCTGAAAGGGATGTAGAGTTGACAAACCTAAATACCAAATAAACATTATTAGCTATGTGGACTCTCTGAAAGGGATGTAGAGTTGACAAACCTAAATACCAAATAAACATTATTAGCTATGTGGACTCTCTGAAAGGGATGTCAGAGTTGACAATCCTAAATACCAAATAAACATTATTAGCTATGTGGACTCTCTGAAAGGGATGTCAGAGTTGACAATCCTAAATACCAAATAAACATTATTAGCTATGTGGACTCTCTGAAAGGGATCGAGAGTTCACTATCCATATACCATTAACACATTATTAGCTATGTGGACTCTCTGAAAGGGATGTAGAGTTGACAAACCTAAATACCAAATAAACATTATTAGCTATGTGGACTCTCTGAAAGGATGTAAGTTGACAAACCTAAATACCAAATAAACATTATTAGCTATGTGGACTCTCTGAAAGGAATGTAGAGTTGACAAACCTAAATACCAAATAAACATTATTAGCTATGTGAACTCTCTGAAAGGGATGTCAAGTTGACAAACCTAAATACCAAATAAAAAATTATAAGCTATGTGGACTCTCCGAAAGGATGAATTTACAAACCAAATACAAATAAACATTATTAGATATGGACTCTCTGAAAGGGATGTAGAGTTGACAAACCTAAATACCAAATAAACATTATTAGCTATGTGGACTCTCTGAAAGGATTGTCAATTTGACAAACCTAAATACAAAATAAACATTATTAGCTATGTGGACTCTCTGAAAGGGATGTAGAGTTGACAAACCTAAATACCAAATAAACATTATTAGCTATGTGGACTCTCTGAAAGGGATGTCAAGTTAACAAACCTAAATACCAAATAAACAATATAAGCTATGTGGACTCTCTGAAAGGAATGTCATGTTGATAATCCTAAATACCAAATAAATATTTTTAGCTTATGTGGTCTTTCTAAAATTATTAGCCTTGTGTTGGCCATATTTGAGTTTTGCGCAAAACATTCATTAAACCGACCTGGGCAAGGATTTTCATTACAAACTTCTTCGACAGCCATCGTCTCATCACCATCACAATCCCCCCCACCGTACTGGGGTCGGAGGTTGGTACACGTTCTAGAGTAGGCCAGGATCTTGGCCCCTCCCCCACAGGTCACGCTACAATCTCCAGTGTTACTCAGACCACCCACCATTAATTGGAAGATTGAGATTTTATTGATATGAGAGCTTATTAGCAACTGTTGACGATACCGAAGAACTTACTTGGACAACGACTCCTTTCTCCCACCTATTAGCCGCTAGCACCTACTGATGATACTGAAGAAATAACTAAGACCATGCCCCCCTTTGTCTATACTAAATAACTTACTCGGTAAATATCCCTCTCCCCTATGGCTGCTGATGACAATCCTGAAGAGATAGCTTAGACCATGTCCCCCTTTGACGATACTAAATAACTTACTCGGAAAATACCTCTCCCCCTTATGGCCATGACAATCCTGAAGAACTAGCTTAGACCATGTCTCCCTTTGACGATACTAAAGAACTTTACTCGGAATATTTTATTTTTAAAATCCCGAGGGAATGGGCCTCAAATCAATTAGGACTACTTACTTGGACAGGGCTGTGTGTTACAAACCGGGTTCTCAATCTTGGAGCTGCTACCATCACATTCTGATCCACCGTATTGGGGAGCCGGGTTTGTGCAAGTTCTGGTGTAGCTCAGGCGTTTGTTACCTCCCCCACAGCTCACTGAACAGGAGCCTTCACTCGAAAGCTCAAAGTCACTCCAACCTCCATTAACTGAAATACATAAAACGCTTTGTTTTAAAACCGAAATGCCATCAATTTGTTAGATTGGCTGCCAGGATTTGGGGATAAAAAGCGTAAAGATGTAAGGGCTACAGATTTTTTCTGGAGGCATCACCTATGGCTGCTAATGACGATCCCGAAGAACTAACTTAGACCTTGTCCCCTTTGACGATATTAAAGAACTTACTCGGAAAATATCTATCTCTCCCCCTATGGCTGCTGATGACGATCCTGAAGTACTAACTTAGACGATGTCCCCCTTTGATGCTACTAAAGAACTTACTCGGAAAATACCTCCCCCCCTATGGCTGCTGATGACAATCCTGATGAACTAACTTAGACCATGTCCCCCTCTGTCTATACCAAATAACTTAATCGGAAAATATCTCTCCCCCCCCCCCTATGGCTGCTGATGACAATCCTGAAGAACTAACTTAGACCATGTCCCCTTCGATACTAAAGAACTTACTCGGAAAATACCTCCCCCCCCCCCCCCTATGGCTGCTGATGACAATCCTGAAGAAAATTAAACCAGTCCCCCTTGTCTATACCAAATAACTTAATCGGAAAATACTCTCCCCCCCCCCCATGGCTGCTGATGACAATCCTGAAGAACTAACTTAGACCATGTCCCCCTTGACGATACTAAAGAACTTACTCGGAAAATACCCCCCCTATGGCTGCTGATGACATTCCTGAAGAACTAACTTAACCATGTCCCCCTTCGTCTTACAAATAATTTAATCGGGAATGGGCCTCAAACTAATTTGGTCTACTTACTTGGACAGGGCTGTGTGTTACAAACCGGGCTCTCAATCTTGGAGCCACTACCATCACATTCTGATCCACCGTATTGGGGAGCCGGGTTTGTGCAAGTTCTGGTGTAGCTCAGGCGTTTGTTACCTCCCCCACAGCTCACTGAACAGGAGCCTTCACTCGAAAGCTCAAAATCACTCCAACCTCCATTAACTGAAATACATAAAACGCTTTGTTTCAAAACCGAAATGCCATCAATTTGTTAGATTGGCTGCCAGATTTTGGGGATAAAAAGCTTAAAGATGTAAAGGCTACAGACGGTATAAGACAAACCTGGGCATGCCTGTGTGTTGCAGCTCTGTGTGGTTGTTGAACTGGAGGGACCGGAACAAGCCCTGCCACCATTGGACGGTCGTGGGTTGGTACAGGTCCTGGATTTAAACACATTCTGAGTTCCTCCTCCACAGGACTTGCTGCAGCTTCCAAGGGTTGTTCTCCATGGAGTCCAATTTCCATGAACTGAATGAAATTATGAATTGACATGAATGGAGTTTTACGTCCTATTTAAATGTATTGAGAGTTTTACAGTTTGATGTATTTCTAATTGATTATGTATATACTTCCTCATGATTTGTCGACGATATGTGGTTTTGAATTTCGATAATGAACAAGTATAAATATAAAACAGTTACCAACTCACCACAATCTCTGTAGCATGTTGAAACTCGTATTCTAAAAAGTAAGATATTTATATGTATGATCACATCGTGTAACTATGGATATAATATATATAATAGAAGCATGTAGATCTGCTGGTATAAAAGCTCGATATTTAAAACGCTGTTTATCTGCTACAGTGAAACATGCTTGAAATAAATTTTTACAGACACGAGAGAATGAACCCCCTACCTTCTACACACTGTTGATATTTCTCTGTGCACCCCTCCCCCCTTTCACCCTATTTATTATGTCTCTACAACCCACCTATCTCCTCTGACCCCAGCTCCTATTTTATCAACCCTCATGCCCTCTACATTCTCCAAATACCCCCCCCAATCCTTGAAAGAACTCAAGCTAATCATCTGACCTATAGTGTACACATCGACTCCACCAACCACAGTCATTTGTATATCTCTCACTTCTAGTGCAGGAGTACGAACATCTATAAGACAAACAGAAAACCAACTTTACAGTTTTTAGTGAATTGAAATACATGCCCGACATTTACATACGATACTATGTTTAGTTCTTACATGGAATTAACTTTTTGTTTTTGTTTTGGATTTTTCTAATAGAAATCTAAAAAACGTGGTTCTGAAAATTAGAAATTTAAACTGTTTTGAATCAAATTTTTAAAAAAAAAATCCAGAAATTTACAAAGAAACAGATCCAAAGTCTTCTTGATAATTTTGGGGGAAAGTTTAAATAAAAAAAAAACAGAAACTTACGTCGACGTGGCTTGAGATTGTTCAAAAAAGACCGCCACAAAAACCAAAACCGTCAACACCATAAATCCCTTCATCTTAGTAGAAAGTTAGAATCAACTGTGATCACTGGAGACCCGGACCTTGTCTTAAATACCCTTATCATTGTATTGTTTCCCTGAAACGTTCCCTTCTCATTTATCTCATATTCGATAGAATCTGTTACGCTTGGAGAAGTGTGAATATATTATATTAAATTTGAAGTATTTTGATTTACATGATCTTTGTTAACATCGTTTAGGAGATTAGTCTTTCTAACAAATACACAACATGTCAAAATTTAACATCCTCCTTTATTCATAGTGTTTTTTTTAAATTTTAATGCATTCATGTAATACAAACTGAGTTCTGTAATAGCTTCACATTGGCCTATAGATTACATTGGTAACGTTTCTACCGAGAGAGGGTGGGGGTTTAAAAAAAGGGACGGAGAGGTTGGGAGAGGGGGTATTAAAAAGAGAAACGAGGGTGAACAGGACCTTACTTCCGGCTATGGTTCTTAGAATCTGCTTGTAATAATATCGACAGAACCGCCGGGTTTTTATACGCTTACATCTTATTGTGGCCGTATATAGTCGTCACTCCTGTCTATCTCGTTACCCCTGTCTGTCTGTGGACGATAGAGAGCTTGTTTCTTGATGGATTTTGACGCAACTTGGTGTTATTGTTTGTTATCAGTCAAGGATAAATCCTATAAAAAATCAGACCAATAGGAAAATATTTATTATGAGTTATTGCCCTTGTTCTTGAACTCTTTGTGGACACTATAGAGAGCTGCTTTCTTGATGGATTACGACGAAACTTTTTGTGAGTCTTTGTAATCTTAATCCTAGGTTTGAACCCGACAAATCGAAAAACATATTTATTTCAGTTAATACCCTTATTCTTGAAAACGCATAATTTTTTGTGTTGACACGAAGAGAAACTTAATACATATACATTGAAATATGATGATATTTCAATGTTTGATATTGATAAATTAAATAAAATATACCCTAATGCCCGGCCCTGCACTGATAATCATAATTTTTGTTTAAAACATGCCATAATGCCCGGATCTTTACCCTTATATCCCTAATCCATTTCACGAATCATAATTTACCAGGGTAGAAAGAGTCTCCAGGAAGAAACGAGGCCCAACCAGTTTACAAGTAAATAATGTGATTAAATTAACTAAACAGTTTTCAGCAAAATTATTACATCTCTATGGAAGGTGTGCCTTAATCACCATGTGTCTAGTGCGTCTAATTGACCTGCGTCTGTTTGACCTTTGTCTTATTGACGTGCGTCTAATTGACCTGCGTCTCTTTGACCTTTGTCTAATTGACGTGCGTCATACTATTTGACTAATGCGTCTCTTTGACCTTCGTCTAATTGACGTGCGTCTAATTGACCTGCGTCTGTTTGACCTTTGTCTTATTGACGTGCGTCTAATTGACCTGCGTCTCTTTGACCTTTGTCTAATTGACGTGCGTCTAATTGACCTGCGTCTCTTTGACCTTTGTCTAATTGACGTGTGTCTAATTGCCCTGTATTTGTTTGACCTTTGTCTAATTGACCTGTATCTAACTAACTTGTGTCTAATTCGCCTGTATCTGTTTGACCCTTTTTCTAAGTAACCTGCGTTCGATTGACTTTGTATCTTTGTGTCTAAAAGAAGTATGCTTTCAGTACCATGTCTCACCCACACGTGCTTTAAATATCAGTGTATATAGCCGTCACCCCTGTCTGTCTCGTTACCCCTGTCTGTCTCGTTACCCCTGTCTGTCTGTGGATGATAGACAGCTAGTTTCTAGATAGATTTTGATGAAAGTCGTGTGAACCAGTGAACCAGTTTAAGTAAACTTCACCAACTACTGAACGTTAATCATTTATTTCTATTTAACATAAACATACATTTATATCTAGTTCAAACGAAAATTAGAAAAATTCAAGATTTCATGTGGATTTCAATCAAAGCCTACTTGGTAGTACAGTTGGGAACATTCCTCAAGAAATCACAAACGGAAGTAGCAGGATTGAATCCTGTACCGCCTGGACAGGGCAGGGATACATATACACCATTAACACACATTTTATAACGAAGGCAATTCTCAGGGTCTGCTATATTGCCGGCGGTGCAGGTTGCCACCACTGGTGCATGCGTAGGAGCCTCATCTTGTTGGACCTCGTCGTTGACGCAAGTCATCGACGTTTGATTCCAATGTGCGCCAACGGCACAATCTCTCAATCGGGCGATATCGTGTGCGCACTGATAATATCGATTCATGTTGGTTGCGTGGGTGATGAATTGTATTTTACCAGTTGGACATTTATCTGAAATCGAAACACAACGTTTCGTAAACGGAAGCAAAAACCAAAGTTGAAGAAGGTCTAGAAAAAACGGCTTCACAAAGCAATCCAATTATTCACCAGGTATCCAAATCCAAGTCCCAATCGGTAATGAAAAAAAATAATTCACCTACCTCCACAAGCCTTAGTATTACATGGAAGAGTTTGTTGTTCAACCTGATCTCCCTCACAGTCCGACCCTCCATACGCTGGGGCAGGGTTAGTACAGGTTCTGGATCGAGACTGCCCCAAGTTACCTCCACCACACAGCACATCACATTCGTCATCATCTTCCCAAGCCGTGAACTCGCTCCATCCTCCGTTAACTAAGAAACAGAAAAAAGTCATTTGAAATACCAAATGAAACATTTTATTAGCTATGTGGACTTTTTATAGTTTGAAAATGTATTTGCAAGCGTTCAATCAAATGACGGACATAATTTCCGTAATACAAGATATGTGGCTATTACAGGTGTATTTCCGTTATACAAGATATGTGGCTATATCAGTTAAGGTATAAAGATATGTGGCTATTATCAGGTAAGGTATAAAGATATGTGGCTATTATCAGGTAAGGTATAAAGATATGTGGCTATATCAGGTAAGGTATAAAGATATGTGGCTATTATCAGGTAAGGTATAAACCAAATAAAGAATTTAAAGGATGAAGGTAGACATTCCATTTGTTGCACTGAAGCTTTGAGATTTCCCTTATTTGTATTGATGAAGCAAATCCCCTACACCGACCTGGACAAGGATTTTCATTACAAACTTCTTCGTCAGTCATCGTCTCATCGCCATCACAATCCTCCCCACCGTACTGGGGTCGGGGGTTGGTACACGTTCTAGAGTAGGTCAGGATCTTGCCCCCTCCCCCACAGGTCACGCTACAATCTCCAGTGTTACTCAGGCTAAATTCAGACCATCCACCATTAACTGGAAGATCGAAACTATATTAATGAGATTTACTAGCAACTGTTGACGATACCGAAGAACTTATTTGGACAACGACTCCCTTCTCCCAACAATTAGCCGCTAGCACCTGTTGGTGATACTGAAGAACTTATTGGACAAAGTCACCCTTCTCCCACCTTTTAACTTAGACCATGTCCCCCTTGACGATACAGAAGAACTTACTTGGACAATGATGGGTGTTACAATCCTGAGTATCTTCTCTCGAGTCATCTCCTTCGCATTCCTGACCACCATACTGGGGTTCTGGGTTATCACAAGCTCTGGTGTATGTCAGGATCTTCTCCCCACCCCCACAGGTAACGGAGCAGGCCCCAGTAGCATTGAGGATGTACTCACTCCATCCACCATCGACTGAAAACGGAAGGTTGTTAGAACTATTTAAGATATATCTACATTTTAGTATATCTACGGTGTTGGAAACATAATATGTAATAGTTGTTCGACTTCCATAAAAGCTGGTTGAACTAAGTTCATTCGTCCCTAACGGGGAAATCTGCCTCTCCCACAAATAAAATATTATAAGCCACTAAATTTACTTACACTGGATGCTTACTTAGTAAATGCAGGAGGACATTTTATTTTTAAAATCCCGAGGGAATGGGCCTCAAACTAATTTGGTCTACTTACTTGGACAGGGCTGTGTGTTACAAACCGGGTTCTCAATCTTGGAGCTGCTACCATCACATTCTGATCCACCGTATTGGGGAGCCGGGTTTGTGCAAGTTCTGGTGTAGCTCAGGCGTTTGTTACCTCCCCCACAGCTCACCGAACAGGAGCCTTCACTCGAAAGCTCAAAATCACTCCAGCCTCCATTAACTGAAATACATAAAACGCTTTGTTTTAAAACCGAAATGCCATCAATTTGTTAGATTGGCTGCCAGATTTTGGGGATAAAATGCTTAAAGATGTAAGGGCTACAGATTTTTCCGGAGGCACACAAACAATTCTTTCCTTTTTATAAAAACCTGAACTTTGAGGGTCTGGGAAGGGTCTGTGTCACAGATTTGCCGGTCCCAATTCCCGAGGAGGGTAAGGTAAAAACGACAATGATTGTATGGTGGAAAGCTAGATGTTGGTGATGACGACTACACACAATGAAACTTACTTGGACAATGTTGTGTGTTACAGGAACCGGTGTCGGTTCTGTATTGCGATCCCTGACAAGTTCGTCCACCATAACGAGGGCTGGGATTAGAGCAGTATCTCTTATAGTAGATGTTCTTCGTTCCCCCACCACAAGTCACATTACAGTTACCTGCCCTTAGTAAGCGGAAGTCGGTCCAACCACCGTGAACTTAAAAGAAATTTGAAATGAAATAAATCTACCGTCCTGGAATGATGTATGAAGAACTTTCTAATATCACGATTTTTTCAGTTAAAGTTTCTTGTCACTCAACAGCTGCTAAAAACTTGAACGGTTTATGACTTTAACACGCTTTGATTGCTTATTTAAAAGTCATTTGAACAGGACTTTGGTAGAAAATTACTCAGATTACAATTGAGACTGGAATAAAACCTTACCTGGACAGTTTATTCTATTACAGGTCTTGTATTGATATTTAGTGGACGATCCAATACATTGATTACCCCCGTACTGTGGTGCTGGGTTGGTACACGTCCTGGTGTAGGTCTTAGTCAAGGTACCAGTACTACCACAGGTAGATGAACAGCTGGTCTGTCGGCTGTACCTCCAGGCTGACCATCCACCGTGAACTGAAAACAGGAATAGTATACATATTGTTAGGGTAGGCGAGGGATGAAATATAACGGCCGCCGTATAGTAAAAGACCCTGGCGCCACCGAGCCTGTCCCAAGTTATTTGAAAATACTCAGTGTGAAGATGGTGACGTTTTGGAGATTTGATACAAGAATAGTGAATAATGTAGTCAAGGTATAAGACATACCTGGGCATTTTTGTGTGTTGCAGCTCTGTGTGGTTGTTGAACTCGAGGGACCGGAACAAGCCCTGCCACCATTGGACGGTCGTGGGTTGGTACAGGTCCTAGATTTAAACACATTCTGAGTTCCTCCTCCACAGGACTTGCTGCAGCTTCCAAGGGTTGTTCTCCATGGAGTCCAATTTCCATGAACTGGGAAAAGGAAATACATGTATTGACAGTTTTACTTCTTACAACCTGGCAGAGCCAAGCAAATCATTCTCAAATCACTCGTAAAGAAATTACGATTCCTCGCTTAAAAATCATATTTAAACAGATAATTGGATCGCTGGAAATGGCGTTTGCGAACTTCCTATCCTGGTCATTCCAGAGACGAGTTTGAACAGAATGAATATTTAAATAGGTATAAATATAAACATACCACAATATTTATAGCATGTGGAACTTCGATATCTAAAAAATAATACAATGAATTATTGTAGTCTGATATAAAAATATAAAAGAGTTGTTTCCCTTTGACTAGAAGCGCCGAGACTCCCGGAAAAGATGTCATTTGAGGAACGTTCGTTGAGTGTTATTAACATATTTTGAGCTCCGGAATAAATACTGAACACATACCACCCGCTTTCTTCTACAACCCCTTCTCTACCCCGCTTCTTTCCTGTACTTCCACTTCCTCTTCATCTTGTACTCGACCCCACCCTCGCCTACCTCCTCTCTTCCTTCATCAGGTCACCCTGCACCCCTTTCTCCGTACCCTATGCCATCTTCTTCTTATTTCTCCGCTACCCCACCCTACTCTTCTCCCTTCCTTACCTCTCCCCACCCCTAATTCATAGTTTAACAGATTTCACTGACCTGTATCTGGTACAGCGACTCCACCAACCACAACTGGTGGTATAACTCTCACTTCTAGAACAGGTATACGAACATCTATAAAACAAACAGAATAAACACTTTACATTTCTTTCATAGTGCTCTACAATATCGTTTAAATTCGAAATGTTTATTATACACTGAAATCTAGCTAATTATTTGTATCTAATATTTAATAATAATTGAAAGAATCAGAAATATACAATTAAGCCTTACTATATACAGTATATCCTGCTCAAACGACCACCTTTATTAAAAGCCCACCTTCAATAAGCGACCACAATAAAATTGTAGTACAATCTGCGATGAAAGTCAATATAGAATTTTTCTAGACACAAAAAAAAAAAAAATCAAGAAAAAAGAAAGACTTACGACGAGGCTTGAGATTGTTCAAAAAGGACCGCCACCAAAACCAAAACCGTCAACACCATAAATCCCTTCATCTTAGTAGAAAGTTAGAATCAACTGTGAGCCCTGGAGACCCGGACCTTGTCTTAAATACCCTTATCATTTTAATACGTCTACTTGTCAGTTTATAACTCGCATAGAATTTGATATTCATCGATAAATGTTTATTTAATATCTAAAATTTATTTATTAAAATTTTATGGGCTTGGTAAATATTGCTCAAGTGTTTTGTATTTCCAAGAAAATCGCTTTAAACACATTCTAGCAAATTTAATATGCGTATAAGTGCAGGAACACTGCTCAAATTAAAAAAACATGTACAAACTTTTTGTAAACACACACGAACATATATAACTTTTATACAAGTTATTGTCTGCACTTAGAGAATGAGTGTGAAAACAACAGCACATAAACAACAACAAAAAACGACAATAAACAAAATTCTTAATAACCTGAGTCAATATCCTTATTTTATCCTTGGTTTTAGCCAAGAACCAGCTGTAAATCAATGCCAAGAGGTCTGATCAAGGACCAGCTGTAAATCATTACCAAGAGGTTTGATAAAGGACCAGCTGTAAATCAACGCCAAGAGGTTTGATCAAGGACCAGCTGTAAATCAACGCCAAGAGTTTTGATCAAGGACTAGCCGTAAATCAAATGCCAAGAGGTCTGATCAAGGACCAGCTGTAAATTATACCAAGAGGTTTGATCAAGAACCAGCTGTAAATCAACGCCAAGAGGTTTAATCAAAAACCAGCTGTAAATCATTACCAAGAGGTTTGATCAAAAACCAGCTGTAAATCAACGCCAAGAGGCTTGATCAAGGACCAGCTGTAAATCAACGCCAAGAGGTTTGACCAAGGACCAACTGTAAATGATTACCAAGAGGTTTGACCAAGGACCAGCTGGTAGAAAGGATCCTTGTGAACCTAAGTTGTTATCCTTATAAAATCAATACCAAGAGGTTTGACAAAGGACCAGCTGGTAGAAAGGATCCTTGTGAACCTAAGTTGCTATCCTTGTAAAATCTATACCGAGAGTTTTGACCAAGAAAGAGCTGGTAGAAAGGATCCTTGTGAACCTAAGTTGTTATCCTTGTAAAATCAATACCAAGAGGTTTGACCAAGGACCAGCTGGTAGAAAGGATCCTTGTGAACCTAAGTTGCTATCCTTGTAAAATCTATACCGAGAGTTTTGACCAAGAACCAGCTGGTAGAAAGGATCCTTGTGAACCTAAGTTGTTATCCTTGTAAAATCAATACCAAGAGGTTTGACCAAGGACCAGCTGGTAGAAAGGATCCTTGTGAACCTAAGTTGTTATCCTTGTAAAATCATTGCCAAGAGGTTTGACCAAGAACCAGCTGGTAGAAAGGATTTTATATCACCTAAGTTGTTGTTTGTTTGTGTTTGTAATTGTCTATCTTATTATCCTGTTTATTTTATGATTTGAAACTATTGATTGATCAGTATCGAATATCGATCTATTAATTATTTTTTACCAGCACAGGGGGGATAATCCATAAATAAATAAATACTAACATTACATAACGTATATCAATTGTTTATTCTTCCCTGTCGGCGATACAAGTCACATGGGCTGACACAGAAACAAAAGCTAATAGACATGGGTTAGAAATCCGAGGAAATTCCCCATCATGACGACCCCCGTGTGCTTAACCACCCCAGTCCTCTTTCCCAAACGAGTAGGATGTGAAAATTCAGATCAGAGGAAATAAAAAACATATAATTTAAGCATATAAGATACTCTATTTCATTTCATTAGTCCAATAAGATACAGAACAGTAGGATATAAAACTATATTCATTAGTCCAATAAGATACAGAACAGTAGGATATAAAACTCTATTTCATTTCATTAGTCCAATAAGATACAGAACACTAGGATACAAAACTCTATTTCATTTCATTAGTCCAATAAGATACAGAACACTAGGATACAAAACTCTATTTCATTTCATTAGTCCAATAATATACAGAACACTAGGATACAAAACTCTATTTCATTTCATTAGTCCAATAAGATACAGAACACTAGGATACAAAGCTCTATTTCATTTCATTAGTCCAATAAGATACAGAACACTAGGATACAAAACTCTATTTCATTTCATTAGTCCAATAAGATACAGAACAGTAGGATATAAAACTCTACTTCATTTCATTAGTCCAATAAGATACAGAACACTAGGATACAAAACTCTATTTCATTTCATTAGTCCAATAAGATACAGAACAGTAGGATATAAAACTATATTTCATTTCATTAGTCCAATAAGATACAGAACATAAGGATATAAAACTCTATTTCATTTCATTAGTCCAATAAGATACAGAACAGTAAGATATAAAACTCTATTTCATTTCATTAGTCCAATAAGATACAGAACAGTAGGATATAAAACTATATTTCATTTCATTAGTCCAATAAGATACAGAACAGTAAGATATAAAACTCTATTTCATTTCATTAGTCCAATAAGATACAGAACAGTAGGATATAAAACTATATTTCATTTCATTAGTCCAATAAGATACAGAACATAAGGATATAAAACTCTTTTTCATTTCATTAGTCCAATAAGATACAGAACAGTAAGATATAAAACTCTATTTCATTTCATTAGTCCAATAAGATACAGAACAGTAGGATATAAAACTATATTTCATTTCATTAGTCCAATAAGATACAGAACAGTAGGATATAAAACTCTATTTCATTTCATTAGTCCAATAAGATATAGAACAGTAGGATATAAAACTCTATTTCATTTCATTAGTCCAATAAGATACAGAATAGTAGGATATAAAACTATATTCATTAGTCCAATAAGATACTGAATGGTAGGATATAAAACTCTATTTCATTTCATTAGTCCAATAAGATACAGAACAGTAAGATATAAAACTATATTCATTAGTCCAATAAGATACAAAACATAAGGATATAAAACTCTATTTTATTTCATTAGTCCAATAAGATACAGAACAGTAAGATATAAAACTCTATTTCATTTCATTAGTCCAATAAGGTACAGAACACTAGGATACAAAACTCCATTTCATTAGTCCAATAAAAATCAATAGAAGTATTGCGTAGAACTACTTCCTCTTCTTAGATTGCTTTGCATAATGGCAGTTGTCTGATCAGTATCAACCATTCTAAGCTTACCCCTTGACTGTATAATGGTACCGTAAGGGGCACGGGAACAGTGTCATAGTGAAAATCTTACAAAACTATCGACATCAGAAACTACCATAATAACTGACATTAACCTGACTTAACGCGTCGGAGAACTGATATCCGTGGCTTTAGAAACATCACCTAGACCTATTCTTCAATGTAGTTTATTGGAACAGAGACCGACTGATTTGTGTGAAATTCAGGAATTATGTATAGATTGGTTGGCGAACTGATACCACTATCGTGTGAAAACTGAGTTTCAGTGGGGGTCACTCTTTGAAAATTAATTTCAGGTGATCGACTATGGCGAACTTCACTTCCGTTCGAGCTCACGCTCGGTAGCAAAGGACGACAAGATTCCCAATCATCACGTTTTTCTTCAACCGGTGGAAGATTCTTAATCGGTGGAAGATTCTTTTTTAATTTGCAATAAAAATTCTTCACTTTTCTGGGATTTTGTGGATCATTCCAGGGCCATTTAATGGTGGTAAACATAGTCGGTGCCGTTTTCAATATGTTGTCCGTCCCATCGTCCGGGTCGCAGGTTTTACTGACCTCCTTTAATTGAACAATAAAAATTCGAGCACCTACTGCAGTGGCCTTATCGACAATATAGCACAATTCGTGTGTTTTATGAAAGTCTGGGGTGCAAATAATTACTGTGGCATAACTGTTCTGTATATTCCTTTGTAACTCGAGGTTCTCCACTGAAATGGACAAAAGAGTCGTAGCATGATTGAATGTTGTCTTTGACTTTGTAAAGATGTGATATAAGAAAGGTGACTATTGTAGTCAAGGTATAAGTATGAAGTTAGTAATAGCTTGACATTGTGAAGATGTGATACAAGAAAGGTGACTATTGTAGTCAAGGTATAAGTATGAAGTTAGTAATAGCTTGATATTGTAAAGATGTGATACAAGAAAGGTGACTATTGTAGTCAAGGTATAAGTATGAAGTTTGTAATAGCTTGATATTGTGAAGATATGATACAAGAAAGGTGACTATTGTAGTCAAGGTATAAATATGAAGTTTGTAATAACTTGATATTGTGAAGATGTGATACAAGAAAGGTGACTATTGTAGTCAAGGTATAAGTATGAAGTTTGTAATAACTTGACATTGTGAAGATGTGATACAAGAAAGGTGACTATTGTAGTCAAGGTATAAGTATGAAGTTTGTAATAACTTGATATTGTAAAGATGGTGATACAAGAAAGGTGACTATTGTAGTCAAGGTAAAGTATGAAGTTTGTAATACTTGATATTGTAAAGATGTGATACAAGAAAGGTGACTATTGTAGTCAAGGTATAAGTATGAAGTTTGTAATAACTTGATATTGTAAAGATGTGATACAAGAAAGGTGACTATTGTAGTCAAGGTATAAGTATGAAGTTTGTAATAGCTTGACATTGTAAAGATGTGATACAAGAAAGGTGACTATTGTAGTCAAGGTATAAGTATGAAGTTTGTAATAACTTGATATTGTGAAGATGTGATACAAGAAAGGTGACTATTGTAGTCAAGGTATAAGTATGAAGTTTGTAATAGCTTGACATTGTAAAGATGTGATACAAGAAAGGTGACTATTGTAGTCAAGGTATAAGATGAAGTTTGTAATAACTTGATATTGTAAAGATGTGATACAAGAAAGGTGACTATTGTAGTCAAGGTATAAGTATGAAGTTTGTAATAGCTTGATATTGTGAAGATATGATACAAGAAAGGTGACTATTGTAGTCAAGGTATAAGTATGAAGTTTGTAATAACTTGATATTGTGAAGATGTGATACAAGAAAGGTGACTATTGTAGTCAAGGTATAAGTATGAAGTTTGTAATAACTTGATATTGTAAAGATGTGATACAAGAAAGGTGACTATTGTAGTCAAGGTATAAGTATGAAGTTTGTAATAGCTTGATATTGTAAAGATGTGATACAAGAAAGGTGACTATTGTAGTCAAGGTATAAGTATGAAGTTAGTAATAGCTTGATATTGTAAAGATGTGATACAAGAAAGGTGACTATTGTAGTCAAGGTATAAGTATGAAGTTTGTAATAACTTGACATTGTAAAGATGTGATACAAGAAAGGTGACTATTGTAGTCAAGGTATAAGTATGAAGTTTGTAATAACTTGATATTGTAAAGATGTGATACAAGAAAGGTGACTATTGTAGTCAAGGTATAAGTATGAAGTTTGTAATAACTTGATATTGTGAAGATATGATACAAGAAAGGTAATAATTTGGCATTCAGAAATAAATAATAAACTTACTTTGTCCCAGCAGTACACGGTGTGTATCGAAAATTTGATAACCCTTTAGGTGCGGTTTAAAATTATTCTGTACGAAATCTTTATCTTTCTCGGTATAGAGTAATAATATATCATACTCTACATCTCCTGAAATAACCATAGCAACAATATACTTCTAATACTACTTGGTACTTCGACTAACATAGCCCCCTTCTTTCACATACATACACCCCGACCCACATCTACCACCACCTCTACTTCACACACTCACTCCAAATTCACATCTACCATCACCTCTCCTTCACACACACACTCACACTCCAAATCCACATCTACCATCACCTCTCCTTCACACACTCATTCCAAATCCACATCTACCATCACCTCTCCTTCACACACTCACTCCAAATCCACATCTACCGTCACCTCTCCTTCACACACACTCCAAATCCACATCTACCATCACCTCTCCTTCACACACTCATTCCAAATCCACATCTACCATCACCTCTCCTTCACACACACACACACACTCCAAATCCACATCTACCATCACCTCTCCTTCACACACTCATTCCAAATCCACATCTACCATCACCTCTCCTTCACACACACACTCACTCCAAATCCACATCTACCATCACCTCTCCTTCACACACACACTCTCCAAATCCACATCTACCATCACCTCTCCTTCACACACACACTCACTCCAAATCCACATCTACCATCACCTCTCCTTCACACACACACTCATCCAAATCCACATCTACCATCACCTCTCCTTCACACACACACTCTCCAAATCCACATCTACCATCACCTCTCCTTCACAACACACTCACTCCAAATCCACATCTACCATCACCTCTCCTTCACACACACACTCTCCAAATCCACATCTACCATCACCTCTCCTTCACACACCACTTTCCAAATCCACATCTACCATCACCTCTCCTTCACACACCATCATCCAAATCCACATCTACCATCACCTCTCCTTCACAACACACTCATCCAAATCCACATCTACCATCACCTCTCCTTCACACACACACTCACTCCAATCCACATCTACCATCACCTCTCCTTCACACACACTCACTCCAAATCCACATCTACCATCACCTCTCCTTCACACACACACACACACACACTCTCCAAATCCACATCTACCATCACCTCTCCTTCACACACACACACTCTCCAAATCCACATTTACCATCACCTCTCCTTCACACACATACTCACTCCAAATCCACATCTACCATCACCTCTCCTTCACACACACTCTCTCCAAATCCACATCTACCATCAGCTCTCCTTCACACATACACACACTCCAAATCCACATCTACCATCACCTCTCCTTCACACACACACACACACGCTCCAAATCCACATCTACCATCACCTCTCCCTCACACACACACACACGCTCCAAATCTACATCTACCATCACCTCTCCTTCACACACACACTCACTCCAAATCCACATCTACCATCACCCCCTTCCATAAATATTAAAACAAATTAGACCCCTCTCTTGTCCATCAGTAGAGATATAAAACTTGTCCATCAGTAGAGATATAAAACTTGTCCATCAGTAGAGATATAAAACGTGTCCATCAGTAGAGATATAAAGCTTGTCCATCAGTAGAGATATGAAACTTCTCCATCAGTAGAGATTTAAAACTTGTCCATCAGTAGAGATATAAAATTGTCCATCAGTAGAGATATCAAAATTGTCCATCAGTAGATATATAAAACTTGTCCACCAGTAGGGATATAAAACTTGTCCATCATAAAATAAAACTATGTAGAGATATAAAACTTGTCCATCAGTAGAGATATAAAACTTGTCCATCAGTAGAGATATAAAACTTGTCCATCAGTAGAGATATAAAACTTGTCCATCAGTAGAGATATAAAACTTGTCCATCAGTAGAGATATAAAACTTGTCTATCAGTAGAGATATAAAACTTATCCATCAGTAGGGATATAAAACTTGTCCATCAGTAGAGATATAAAACTTGTCCATCAGTAGAGATATAAAACTTGTCCATCAGTAGAGATATAAAACTTGTCCATCAGTAGAGATATAAAACTTGTCCATCAGTAGAGACATATAACTTACCCCTTTTCGGAAGCTTCTTAAAGGTTCTGCGGTAAAAATACTGGATTCTATGTTTATTACAACAGTAGACAATCAGACATGTTACCATGGCAACAACTGGCACCAGTAGCAGGATTAAATAGTACAAATTGTTGTTGGTTTCTGAAAAAGGGCGTTTACCCCAATTATTTATAGAGTAAAATCAGGAGAGGATCAGACACTCATGATCGATTTTGTTATCAATTTTTATGTCTAATACTAACCAGAAAGAAATGTTTGCACAAATCCTTTAACGGAAAAACACGTCACGTCACGTCTCACCTGGTGGGATAATAGTGGCATTAAAACCGGTTCTACTACCAATTTTTGGAGTTTGAAGAATACAGGTATAAACAGTACTATAATCCTGAGGTTCGATGGCTTTCATTACCAGCTTATTACCAACTATAGTTCCATTCTCTCTGAAAGAGTGAACATAGAGCATAGTTCCATTCTCTCTGAAATAGTGAACATAGAGCATAGTTCCATTCTCTCTGAAATAGTGAACGTAGTGAAAGTCTCAAGAGCATAGTTCCATTCTCTCTGAAATGGTGAACATAGAGCATAGTTCCATTCTCTCTGAAATAGTGAACATAGTGAAAATCTCAATCGCATAGTTCCATTCTCTCTGAAATAGTGAACATAGTGAAAGTCTCAAGAGCATAGTTCCATTCTCTCTGAAATGGTGAACATAGAGCATAGTTCCATTCTCTCTGAAATAGTGAACATAGTGAAAATCTCAATCGCATAGTTCCATTCTCTCTGAAATAGTGAACATAGTGAAAATCTCAATCGCATAGTTCCATTCTCTCTGAAATAGTGAACATAGTGAAAATCTCAATCGCATAGTTCCATTCTCTCTGAAATAGTGAACATATCGCATAGTTCCATTCTCTCTGAAATAGTGAACATAGTGAAAATCTCAATCGCATAGTTCCATTCTCTCTGAAATAGTGAACATAGTGAAAATCTCAATCGCATAGTTCCATTCTTTCTGAAATAGTGAACATAGTGGAAATCTCAATCGCATAGTTCCATTCTCTCTGAAATAGTGAACATAGTGAAAATCTCAATAGCATAGTTCCATTCTCTCTGAAATAGTGAACATAGTGAAAATCCCAATCGCATAGTTCCATTCTTTCTGAAATAGTGAACATAGTGAAAATCTCAATAGCATAGTTCCATTTTCTTTGAAATAGTGAACATAGTGAAAATCCCAAATCGCATAGTTCCATTCTCTCTGAAATAGTGAACATAGTGAAAATCTCAATAGCATACTTCCATTCTCTCGGAAATAGTGAACATAGTGAAAATCTCAATCGCATAGTTCCATTCTATCTGAAATAGTGAACATAGTGAAAATCTCAAAAGCAGAGGGCATTCGGGTATTTTATACGGCGATACATCTGTCTGTTTGTCTGCGGTATCATATTCAGTTGGAAACGAACGTTAATTGGCAATCCGTATACGGACTACTGTAGACATGTCTTTGTGAAGTTACCTCGGCACTGACGTTTAATTTTAATCAAGTGACAATAATGAACAGACCTGTATCCTTCTTCCCTCCAAATAAAACAAAAACAGTTGTTCCTTACTTGTTATAATAATGAACGGTGAATCTCGAATTATTAGAAATCCAGTGACCTGAACCATCTTTTAATGTATATCTCCATTCAGCAGATCTATCGGCCAGATCTCCCGACAAACATCCAAAATTTCCCTCACAACTTATCGCCCTTGTCTCACCAATTCCCGCCGTTATCGGCCCGGTTGGTTGCCTTGTAATGTCAATTCGCCCATGTTTTATTTCACATTCTGAAATGGAGAACTTTTCAAATTCGTTTTTCACTGAACCTAGAATAATTGTATGTAAAGATAAACAGCTTATAGTTAAAATCCACTGCTTTTGTTCATCGTCAAGTCCTAATATATAGCTCTCATTGACTTTAATTCCATCCTCCGAAACTTAACCGTCTTGCTTCCGAATATTTTTTCCGACCGAACACTTAAAGTGTGATCTCAAAAGAGTAAAAGCCCCTTACCTATGACGTCTAACCTGACTACGAAATGTATCACGTGACTATCATTCCTAGCGACACATTTATACATTCCGCCATCTTTGATTTTTCTGGCGCTGAAGATTCTCAAACTTTGGTTGGCTTGTTCTTCCTGGACATTTTCATCACCGACATACCATGGATACTGAGAATAACCATCATCAAACTGTTTATACCACGTCATACTCGTGTATCCAGTCACACAACAGTGTATTGTTTTATAATGCCCCTCCCTGACAGAGACTACACCTGCCGGGGTTCCTCGGAAAGACAGCTCGTCTGAAATATAGAATTATAATGTTAGATATGGGGAAGGGGAGAGATTGATGGATGTATTTACTATGTTATAATAATTCCATCGATCCCACGACCTAGTTTCCCCTCCCCTCCGGCCACTCTCACATTCTAGGACCCGGCTTTACTGAAAAAAGTGTCAAAACAAAATATGCAAGCTGATGCTGATGATGATGACGACGACAACGATGATGATGACGATTATAACGATGGCAATGATGATGACGATTATAACGATGACAATGACGATGATGATGATGATGACGATAAGAATGAAGGCCTACCCTGAGGGTTATTCTGCGGACACTCATAACTTGAAGTAGAAACAAACAGGAGAGTAAAAACCAAACACAATCTTACTGCGACTGCCATTTCCGATTCCGTTTCAAAATCCTGAAAATAAAAGGAGGGAATTTCGACTTTCGGTCAATTGTCATGGTAAAGGGTTGACACTGTCATTTGTCCTTAATTAAGAAATGTTGAGATTGACAAACAAATTCGACGTTACTAAGTTTACTATTGCCATTTCCGTTTTATAAATAATACACTTAGAAATGTGTATCACCCACTTGACATTCTGGTATGCAATCATTTCCTTTCTGAGGATTGTATATCTGAAACATGTCAGCAGTATGAGATGATCTCTAGTCAATTAGCTAACATTAAGTCCTATATTAGAAAGCCTCCATGTCTAAAACTGGCTGTCCTGATGAGGATTGTATATCTGAAACATGTCAGCAGTATGAGATGATCTCTAGTCAATTAGCTAACATTAAGTCCTATATTACAAAGTTAACCTCCATTTCTAAAACTACCTGTCTGGATGAGGATTGTGTATCTGAAACTAGCTTTCCTGATGAGGACTGTGTATCTGAAACATGTCAACAGTATGAGATGATCTCTAGTCAATTAGCTAACATTTAGTCCTATATTAGAAAGTTAACCTCCATTTCTAAAACTAGCTGTCCTGATGAGGATTGTGTATCTGAAACATGCCAGCAGTATGAGATGAGCTCTAGTCAATTAGCTAACATTAAGTCCTATATTAGAAAGTTACCCTTCATATCTAAAACTAGCTGTCCTGATGAGGATTGTGTATCTGAAACATGTCAGCAGTATATGAGCTCTAGTCAATAAGAGTCGACGGACGATATTCAACTCGTGGTTTAGGAACAAACTCACCTGTTCCTGATTAGTATCAGTATTCAATAGGCCTACTGACTAAGAAGTTCTATACTGCTAGTGATGCCGTTCCAGGTATTCTAAGCCACACCGACCTGGTAGTTCGATATGAATGAAATCCCTCGAATCATTGACATAGGTTAAAAATAAAACTTCCTCTTATTGTAGACCTCTTTATCCAGTTTCAATATTCATCCTATTATATCATTGTATTATTGATACTAGACTCGTATTACTAGCCCCTATTCACTATGCATCATAAAGAATCCCAGTGAATTTTACCTGTGCACGCAACTTAACTATATCTCAAGTCACGCTTTAGGTGAAGGTTGTGGGTTTTTTTTACCCCACCTGTGTACTCCACGCCCCTAAAGGACTATAATGTAGAAATCGGTTCTGTACTTTAGTGAACTATTGAAATAGATTTCGTTTTATATTCCAATGATTTTGTACGGTATTGAACCAAAGTTTACACTAGATTAGACTAGAGTAGATTAATAAAAAAAAAACCACAATGCAAAGTGCAGAAAATGACATCATTCACAGAGAATTTCTTAAATTATGCGGAGTCAGGTTAAATTTCATTTCAAATTAGATTGTTATTCCCGTTTTATTATTGGGGATTCACGGTTTCTTATTAAAATCTTCAATTTATTACCTGACTTCAACTCGACATGAAAACATGAGACAAAAAAAGGGTTTTACGTCCTACTCGTTTGATCTTAATATGCTAATGAAGGAGGTTGCTAGGTGAAATGATACAATTTTACCAGGACCTAAACTTTTTCAATTTTCAACTGATTAGGGATGTTAAACAAAGCCTACCTAACACTGGGCCTTGGTTTATTGTCCTATCCAAACAAATAGACGTTCTCTATGTCAGCCCCCCTCCCCTTTTTTTAGATCCATCACTGACAAGGGGAAAGCAAGTTGAAAAGTCAGAAAATTCACCTCAATCTTTGATGGGATGGGACCTTGGATTTTCCGATTAAGAAGCAGTTAACTGATAGAGCCATCGCGGCTTCTGATATGTAAAAGCGTCCAGTCATTCAAAGTTTACTACAAACCGAGGCCTAGAGACCTACAGACTGTTATCTGAACAGTTTTAAGATAAAAATTCCCCCATTCCACACTGTATGGCGTTGTCAGTATTCATTAGCCCGACCGTATATTGAAAAATAGGGCGTACACTGTATGGCGTTGTCAGTAATCATTAGCCCGACCGTATATTGAAAAATAGGGCGTTAACTTCCGTGTCATAACATTTCGTTATGATTATTACTTTTTGCCGTTAAAAGTTCTCCATAAAATTAATAAAAAAAACTCTTCAATTTGAAGACGTAAAAAGTCTTATGACGTCATCGGCTGCAAGTCGTGTGGCGAAAATGTTCAAATTTCGTGTGTTTTCGCGTTTTTGGCGAATAATTGGACCAAAATATGAAATTCTGTGGATTTGCAGAAAAAACTATGTTCTTGTGGAACTTTTGGCATCAATATGTGATGAGAGAAAACTGTTTAAAAGACGAAATGGGTCAATTATGACATGTGCACGTGTTGTTGTCTGAAAAATAACAATGGCGGCGATTTCAGGAACTCGGTTCTGTTATGATTTCTATTACTTCTTGACAGTTTCAATTGTGGCCTAAAAACAATATTTCTGTTAACTTTATCGAAGTAGACTTTTGAATTTATTTTAGAAAATGTTGACAGTGTGTGGAAATACTGAAGACGGTGAAATATGGGTCAACACGACAACAGTGAAATCGGCAGGGGAGAGAAATTCGCATCAAAACTGTGAGTAAAATTTAATTAAAATTCTGTGAAATGAATAAAAGTTTGCTTGTAGTTTGTTTTTAAATGAGCCCAAATCCCCTCAGGTAGAGTATCTTGTTTGTCTACCCTCACCTCCAAATTCCCCCACCCCCAATTCCCTGGGTTATTTTTGTATAGCAGCCTTATTAGAAAACAGAATATACAATCCTTAAAGCTCGCACTCTGCAACGTCTTGTCATTGGGAAGGAAAATCTTGGGCCTCGAACCCCCCCCCCTCCCCTTTCCCAAGCCCCCTGTAGGATATAATGTGGATTTTAGTCTTTAATTCAAGGACAACCCCTCGCGTCAAAAACACAAATGTACATCACATACACAAGTTTTCAGGGTCCAGAAGAGTCCAGAAGTGGAGCCGCACCCACCCCGCCCCACCCCACCCTCCTATAAAACAGGTAAAACAGGTATTCACCCCAGAAGTTATTCATCTTTTTGTGTCCTCTGTGTATTCGACTACTAGATCTACCAGTGTATCGAATTCATTCACTACAAGCGTTATTATAGTTCGCCTTCTATATTATACTACGTATCTACCATCTACCTTGCATCGAATTCGTTCATCGCAAACGATATTGGTGTGTTTACTGTTTATCCGTATTCTATATTCAACTATATATCTACCATCACCTTGTATCAAATTCATTCATAACAGGCGTTTTAAGTTCACCTTAGTTTATCTGTCTATATTCTACAAACCGGACAAGGCTTCAGTCATTCACCGCCGTCTTCCTTTATATCTCCTGATATTTAACATTCAACACTCACTTACTTTCATCTAGACACAAAATCCTGGTGCCGATTTCTTCATAGCTTCCTTTATATTCATCTTCCTTAAGTGACATTTAGTAATTTGTGGATAAAATAACAATTTTATGGATAAGATTTATTTTATTCAAAAACTTCTAACGTTTCGAAGATGATACTGTCGTCTTTATCAAGCATTGTTGTTTATTATATAAATAAATTATAACGTTTCGAATGATACTATACACTCTCGTCTTTTTCAAGCAATGACGAAGACGGGAGTATCCGTTTTCCTTCACGTTTGAACAATCTCTGTGAAGTGATTGATAATGTTTTGATTGAATATTATCAATATTAACTCAGGCTGGCGTGAATCATCGACCAAATACAGAAATTACTTTATCTTTTAACGTTAATAATTAAACACTAAAAACCACAATACCCCCACTCCTCACCACCACTCCTCACCCCCACTCCTCACCACCACTCCTCATCCCCCACTTCTCACACACCCACCTACTTTTATTTGTCCATTTTTCAACCGAATACCTCACAAACCGTCCGTCCATTACTGATTTGATAGAAACAAGCCTATTATACAATGTTTGAATTAATTGATTAACTGTTGTCTGGAGTTTGTTAAAGAAATATATAATAGTGGTTGTTTCCCTTTATAAGGTAAACCACATTATAATTATTTTAACTTGTGTATATTATCGTCTTGTAAAGGCACCTTAAAAAGCTATTCTGTTTTTTTTAGATTGTTTATTATGAAAGGAGGTACGGCCATCAAATCGGCCCAAAACTTTTGAAAATCTGGACGTACGACCTATACAATACAAAGGTAACAATGACAGCTTTTGAAACAATAGACCTAGCCTTAATATTCTTCACGACCTTTTATCAAGTTGAGACGAAAGTTAAGGCTTATTTTGATTGGCAGAACATTGCCGTCTGCTTTCTAATCCTACATCTGAGCGCGAAGACATGAAACCGGCCATCAAATTTTTATGTCATGAAAAAATTAAATTATTTTCCTCTAAACTAAAGCTGTAAAATTGTAATGGCAAATATAAACTGAAATCGATAAAAGCAATTTTTGAAAATCTAATTTTTGACCAATGAAATGTTTAGTTGTTATTAAGATCTGAAGATATTCGGCAGTAAATGATGTTTTACGATTTGATTGGATGTTACGGTAAAGATCAGACAAATTTACGACTTGACTTATAATCTTTCTTCAAGATAAATCGAATCTTTCTCAATGGCGCTTTCCACAATTTTATTCTGAATCTAAACCGAGACGAAATTATTTTCTATAAAACTACTTGGTAACGTCGAACAATTGTGGTCGTGGGTTTGTGAATCTAGGTCGATTTTTAAAAGTCTTGTGGTATGAATTAGAAGAATAAGACCTCTTTCCTCAATATTCCAACCAGCTGAAAATGGGTACTGATAATCCCAAAAATAGGCTTGACATTAGCATTGTCTATTTACTATGGCACCTCAATCACATAGAGTCGACCAAAAACCACAACTACCAACAAAAAACTAGTCTATGATATCAGTATTTGCTGTCATGGACGTTAGTCATTTTCCTCCACTACTAAAAAACTCAAGTTTCCTAGAGGACCTTGGCTATTATCCCAGTACACTTAAAATGCATCATCCTAGTTTGAAAACAATTATATCGTTTTTACCACAAGTTCATTAACCACAGCTCTATATTCAGGAATCACAAATCGCGTTTATTTTCTAGAATCGACTAAATTTAGAAAACGAAGTAAAAGGGCGAGAAGAAACAAGTATACAGTAATATAGCGAGACAGCTTCTCCACGTTTGATTAGCCCCTAATTACCTCCCTTGAAAAACATCGCAATCAGACGATAATCCACTTCCTCTTACAGGAGAATTTGGCGCGAAAATGAAGTCGGGCGTAACGAATCGAAAACCTAATTTCCGTTCCCTCGTTTCTTTCTATTCACCATTTTAATTGTTTTATGGACACTTTCCGACTTTCACTAACGACTTCAGATCGTAACCAAAAAACTTATTCAAAGCAATTCTAGAGAATTTGCATTGTTATTTCTTGTTATCACCGACATTGAAATCAGTTGTAAATGAAGAGAAGTTATGTAGGCGTAAACGAATAAAAACACGTGCCTTTAGATTGGTATAGTTCCCCCTATAGTACACTTCATACCCTTGGTAGCCTAATTAGTCAACTTGACGAAGGAAACGAAAAGTTTCAGACAGAAATAGCTCACAAGTAAAAACATCTTACATAGACGATTATCATAGATTTTAATTTGCCTCGTAGTCCACTGTATACGCTTCACAAATAAGGTAAAGAACACGGAAATTCCGTTCAACTAGAATTGGATTTAAGATCTTGTGTAGGTCCACCCCAAGGCGTATTTTGAGTAGATACCATATAGCTTTTAAATAATTGAATTTCCCTCGTTGGGCACTGCATACCTTTCTTCAATCAGAGAAACAAGCTTGCTGATAAATATGTCTTAGTGTGTTTAAGTGTAGGTCAAACATCTAAAATTTGAATTATCGTTCCATAGCGCCAGTGAAATCAATCCGAAAATGAAATAACACTCATAAAACTGTCTCAGTATATAAATTATAATATAGAGAAGATTTTCTGGCGAGATATTAGTTGATATTAACCATATAGCCCGGGTTTATAATCAGTTCTTAGGTGAAATCAATCTTGAAACGAGGACAGGATTCACATATCACTTTATTAAAACATACTAATCGTTTTAATTTGATGTCTGGCGTTCAAAAGTAGACATCGACCCCACAGGACATTGATCCCCAAGGGACATCGACCCTTAGGGACATTGATCCCCAAGGACATTGACCCATTGGGACATCGACCCCACAGATGCTAGAGACACTACACGTTAATTTGCTTCTACAATAGTTGAAAAAGAAATAGAGTAAGATAGTGCCACTGTCATGGTAACACTTACCTCATCATACACTTCATAGAGTCAACAATTTTTGAACGTAAAACTTGATTTAATCTCATTCCATTTGATTTTACAATATTTGTCCGAGGCCACAGCGGATTTATAGCTGTAACGAATGTAACACGATCATCAAATATTCAAACAAAATCTATTACCCAATCAAACTTCGCTATTTCCTTCACTTCTGAGACTGTTCCGCAGTAAATTAAGGTAAACGATTTGAGACGTCTATAATTACGCCTACAGAAACCAGAAATGTTTTTAAATTACAGACTTTGAGAGATCGTTGGTCATAACTTGAAGAAGAAAAAATGTTGTAAACTGGACAACACGAAAATATGGCATCGACCGAATTATTAAAATGACTATCGGTACACTGTTCGTACCCTGAATTTAAATGAAAAAAAAAACTTTCGTTGAATTATTGTGTCCAACTAGCTAGGCATTGTACGGGGGTAATGGTTTTTGGGTAAGAATATGTAACCTTACATTCTATGGACCTATGTGATGTTTGTTTTCCACGTGTTTGTGTTTGAAGTGTTTAGTTTGTAATGTTCTATAAGTAATAAATATCGGAACCGTTCCTCAGTCAAGTGAAATCATAAATATAATAATTGATTGAGAAACTAGTTAACGCCTTTAAAATAAAGTGGTGCCATTTTATGTCACGACTTAGGTATAACTTATTTAAAAGCAACCAATTAGCACTCGGACTAATTTCTAATTTATGAAGTCTCGATTACCCAGAGCATGTAATAACGACAAAGTTGTAGAGCTATGACTTAAACGTCTTGATAATGGTGCTTAACTGGGCATTCCGTGACGTCTAATTGGACGCTCGGCCATTTTAAGTGGGTACAACGAATTTGGGAGTAAATTGACTTATTATCAACAGAATTACTTCTGTCCAGCGCGAGCGACACGTCAATCATCACGTCATAATTAATGGACGATCGTCTGACTCGGCGTTGGAATATGCTCAGAGTTCAAAGGTCGAATATAAGAAATGACTTTGTTATCGTCTGCACGCAATTTTGGTTTCAGTTTGTTTATTAAATCAGGCTATGCGAGACTAAAAGGCGGGAAATTCACACTTCTTGTTAACACGTTGACGTTCAAGGATCATATGATTTAACACAACGTCACGCACTGCTAGGTCAAAGGTCACATAGCAACTGATATGCCTATTTCCGGTTTGTCTGTGTTTTTAAACAAGACAACTATTAGTGGGTACCGGTATCGTTTTTAAAATGACGTGCCTCTGCTTTTGTGTCTCCGGAGTAGAGATGCGTTTTCGATCCTAGTCGGTCGACTAAGCTTATATTAAGTTTGTGGACGTATCAATAGGGCCAATCGGTCGTCCAGCAAGGCCCACAGTTCCCCTCCGTCCTCAGTTAGGCCTACTACCTTACATGTGGTCGATTAAAAATAGAATTCCTACATCCAAAGAAAATGTGATTAATTTGAATGGTAACCAAGAGCAACGATATCGACTCCATGTCATTTAGTGGAGTGAAATGATCCTAATTTGATCAGATGTGTCTCTTTGCATGATTACTTCCAAATTACCTCCCTTGAAACCATTTTCTATGCCTAATTACCTTTCTTGTATACATCAATCCCAGGCATAGATTATCCCCCTTGAATAAATCTTCAATCTTAAAGATAGAAATAGTAGTCCGTTTCCGGTAAAGGCTGAAATTATCGCCCCTGATTAATCTGCAATCTCACTTGATTCAAAAAATCAAAAAGTACTAATTAAAAACTAATGTGCTTCCGGTTCTACATTTGAATTATCGCCCTTGAATAATCTCCAATCTAAAAGTCACAAACAGTAATCAAAATGTAATCATCGTACGCTTCACTTATATTTTGGTCTTGGAGAGTATGTCATGCGTAACGAGTAGAAAAAACTCATTTCCGTTCTCTTCTTTTCATGCCAACTCTTTTAGTGTTTATCGACCATTTCGGCTGGTAGCCCAGACGGACAATGTACATAAAACATGTTTTATTACTAACATCAGACTTGGGTTGAGATGATTTTATACAAGTTTTTACTTTTCCACAAGAATGGAAAAAATCTTTATTAGTAGGCATTTGTGTTCTATTGCGATTTGAGAACTAAAAACAATTGTTTTGCTTTCATTTGTTTATTCATTCATTCATATATTTCTTTATTCATTTCTTCATTCATTCATTCCTTCTAAGATTTATTCATTGGACCAATCTTTTTATTCATTCTTCCATCATTATTTTCTTTTGTCATTTGATAAAACCTTCATTCATTCCCTATCTAAATTTTCGTCGCTCATTCATCCATTGATTCACCACTCATTCATTGGTTCCTTCTTTCAATCATTCATTCACTCAATCCACACTGAATCAATTCTAACATGTTATACGAGAGAATGTATATAGTAATGAAAAGGAACAGGACCACGTGCTGTGAAATATGTAATTCATAACTATGTGTATATTACTTTCATTTTTAAAACAGCATCACGTGACTATTTTCGTTATTGCGTAGTTGTGAAAGCTAATTAAACAAAATGTTTTAATTACGATGTAGATGAATCACAACTCGCCTCTGGTAATATTTTACAAACAACGTTATGATTATAATCACAATCACAAACCGGATTTTAGCGAACAGAGACAATACCCAAGGTGGGGGTGGGGGGGATTGTTTTGACCCCCACCCCAGCGTCCAATAACCCACAGCTTGCTCCCTGCCATCACCCAATCTAAACTATATTGGCTCTTCAAAAGAAGGCTGTTGTAGTTTTGCAAAAATAAAATGGTTATCGGGGCGTAAGGGCCTATCTTATGCGACCCCTCACCCCAAACCCAGTCACCCTGTAACACGACCACCTGAAGATTATACTTGTAATCGGTTTATGAAGTAACTTGAACCTTTCTTCAAGATTTTATCATTTTACTTATAAAGAAATCTTATTTTTGTATTGTTTCAACTTTTCTACTCCAGTATCCGACAACAAATATCTAGTTTAATCCGTTATTTACTATTTCTAGTTAAATACAGTATCAAATCGCTGGTGGGTAACCAAAGATAGCCATTAAACCGGAAGTCGAGTCTAAATCCTATTATATACCGGAAGTCGGTGATCGATCTCCGCACAAAATGACAATAAACAATTGATAATGATTGGCTGAAGGATCACGATTGCCGTTATATTATCGAGGTTAAATTTTCTTACTTTATTCACAATGGCTTGTCAATCACAGCATTCCTATACAACCGGAAGTATAACGTATATCCGGTCAAATACAAAACCGGAAGTGAGTCTGGTCGAATGGCCGAAGTAAATTTATTTGGACGGTATATAAAGAGGTTGACAAATAACAAGATGGCCTAAATGATAGAAAACTATATGGTTTATAAGGTAGTCTGAATGGTTTATAAGGTAGTCTGAATGGTTTATAAGGTAGTCTGAATGGTTTATAAGGTAGTCTGAATGGTTTATAAGGTAGTCTGAATGGTTTATAAGGTAGTCTGAATGGTTTATAAGGTAGTCTGAATGGTTTATAAGGTAGTCTGAATGGTTTATAAGGTAGTCTGAACTTCAAGGAGTCAAAATTGTCACCTTTTGTTAACGTTCACATCTCTTAAAATATTGAATTAAGTCTCTGTTGAAAATGAAAGAGTCGCAGTTAATGATTTTAATTGAGTATCAATTTCAATAGACAATATTTCAAATGGTTTATAAGGCACTTTAATTCTGCTTCTACCAAAGATTAATGAACTTCAAGATGTAAAACTTGTCACTTTTATAATTGTCACGCCTCGTAAAATATTGAATAGAGTCTGTTGAAAATGGAAGAGTCGCAGTTAATGATTTTAATTGAGTAGCAACTACAATAGACAACGTTTCATATTGCGATCTGTTTCTAGAGCAATCTGTCGATTCAGCTGTTTTCGAGGCCAGACGACACTTCAGAATGACAGAACGTGATAGACCAGACGATTAATGACGATTGAGTTCCAGTTGTCCGCCAAATTATCTCCCCTGTGAGCAAACGATGACTTCAATTAAACCTACTAGCTGATTACCTTCTTGGGTCAAAACAATGCAATCTTCATTTTGTCAAGTTGTCTATTGTTACGGGAGTTAGGGAGGTGTTACGTTGACTTTGATAAATCTCAAACCATTTGGTGATGATTGGTTGACGATAGTAATTTAACTTCCTTCAGTAGAGACATCATTGGATGGGGCACGAGTCGGTGGGTAATCATTATGTGGGGGGGGAGGGGGACAAGAGTAAGTGACACACGGGTTAACCCAGGGTAGTCACATGCTGGTCATTTCCTATGTAGAATGACATAAAAGTTTACAGTTTGGGCCGAGCCTCAGATTGACGCTTAGATCTGTGAATTCCAGACGTAAAGATTCGAGCTCTGGCAATTTTACCTCAGAAACCTTGGTTTAAATAATTTAAACGTTGATGTACAGTGACGGTATATGACTTAATTTACGACAGAATAAATTATATAAGACGTTGTACATATGTAACTGCTTAATAATGATTACACACACTGGGCCAATATCATGTATGACGTCATACTGTGAAAGTTATCAAAATTTTAATTATTGATACAGTGTTAGTACTTGGGGTAGAATTAAGAAAGCGTTGGAAGTTGAATATCAGATCAAATATGTTCAAAGAGATTAATTTTCTTTCATGATATTTTTTCTCTGCAATAAACGCCGCTATTGAGGAAATATACGAGGTAAATTGTCCGATACGAAGAGATCGTGTATACAACTTTTATCTGTACTACTGTATATCGTTGACTCCGTATCGTACGCCGTATCTTTATTCACAGTCACTGTAGAATATAGTCGTAATGGCCCTTTTAAAGATATGAATAGACCAATAAACTCAATATCAATAGAATATATCACCAATATATAATTATTATTTGTAAGTGTAAACGACTCCAGTCTATATAACAGGAGCCCTATAGACTTTATATACATATAGAAGCGATAGAAAACATCTCTACAATCACTTTTAAAGTATCCTAAAACGAATATAACATGTAACCGCTCTACCTGTAAAATTATATTTCTCAATGTATATGTTCCATCTTGGCCCTGTTCGTTTGGAAGAATCAAACCCTACCTTCCCCGAAAACCAAAACCCTCCCTTCACCGAAAACCAACATATCTAGCTATATCCGCCCCAACTGTTAACGTTATAACTGCCCCTTTATAACAGACCAATTGAATAATATCACCAATATTAGAATCAAATGAAGCCTTAATCAAACCCTTAAGTTATGAATATACTTCTCGATAAGTTATTATAAATATCACCAATATTTCTATATATCAGTTACCCGAACAACTGAGGCCTTAATCAAACCCTTAAGTTATGAATATACTTCTCGATAAGTTATTATAGAATATCACCAATATTTCAATATATCAGTTACCCGAACAACTGAGGCCTTAATCAAACCCTTAAGTTATGAATATACTTCTCGATAAGTTATTATAGAATATCACCAATATTTCTATATACCAATTACCCGAACAACTGAGGCCTTAATCAAACCCTTAAGTTATGAATATACTTCTCGATAAGTTATTATAGAATATCACCAATATTTCATATACCAGTTACCCGAACAACTGAGGCCTTAATCAAACCCTTAAGTTATGAATATACTTCTCGATAAGTTATTATAGAATATCACCAATATTTCTATATATCAGTTACCCGAACAACTGAGGCCTTAATCAAACCCTTAAGTTATGAATATACTTCTCGATAAGTTATTATAGAATATCACCAATATTTCTATATATCAGTTACCCGAACAACTGAGGCCTTAATCAAACCCTTAAGTTATGAATATACTTCTCGATAAGTTATTATAGAATATCACCAATATTTCTATATACCAATTACCCGAACAACTGAGGCCTTAATCAAACCCTTAAGTTATGAATATACTTCTCGATAAGTTATTAAAATGTCACCAATATTTCTATATACCAATTACCCGAACAACTGAGGCCTTAATCAAACCCTTAAGTTATGAATATACTTCTCGATAAGTTATTATAAATATCACCAATATTTCTATATACCAGTTACCCGAACAACTGAGGCCTTAATCAAACCCTTAAGTTATGAATATACTTCTCGATAAGTTATTATAGAATATCACCAATATTTCTATATACCATTACCCGAACAACTGAGGCCTTAATCAAACCCTTAAGTTAGAATATACTTCTCGATAAGTTATTATAGAATATCACCAATATTTTTATAAGTTACCCGAAAACGAGGCCTTAATCAAACCCTTAATTTAGAATATACTTCTCGAAATTTATTATAGATTCCAATATTCCTTATATGAATTACCCGAACAACTACCTTAATCAAACCTTAAGTATGATATACTTCTGATAAGTTATAAGAATATCACCAATTTTTATATACCAATTACCCGAACAACTGAGGCCTTAATCAAACCCTTAAGTTATGAATATACTTCTCGATAAGTTATTATAGAATATCACCAATATTCTATACCATTACCCGAACAACTGAGGCCTTAATCAAACCCTTAAGTTATGAATATACTTCTCGATAAGTTATTATAGAATATCACCAATATTTCTATATATCAGTTACCCGAACAACTGAGGCCTTAATCAAACCCTTAAGTTATGAATATACTTCTCGATAAGTTATTATAGAATATCACCAATATTTCTATATATCAATTACCCGAACAACTGAGGCCTTAATCAAACCCTTAAGTTATGAATATACTTCTCGATAAGTTATTATAGAATATCACCAATATTTCTATATATTACCCGAACAACTGAGGCCTTAATCAAACCCTTAAGTTATGAATATACTTCTCGATAAGTTATTATAGAATATCACCAATATTTCTATATCCCAAAGTTACCCGAACAACTGAGGCCTTAATCAAACCCTTAAGTTATGAATATACTTCTCGATAAGTTATTAAAATATCACCAATATTTCTATATACCAATTACCCGAACAACTGAGGCCTTAATCAAACCCTTAAGTTATGAATATACTTCTCGATAAGTTATTATAGAATATCACCAATATTTCTATATACCAATTACCCGAACAGGGCTTAAATTAACACCGAGCATCAAGGTCTATCTGGCTTAAATACTACCATTTATCACTATACAACTTTTTACATCTAAAACCTTTCAAATTGATCAAATTCAATCAATCCTCTCTTTTACTCAGCTGTCATTCATCTTAGTTTTCTTACATACAATAACACGCATGCGTTCTAAATGATGCGAGATGAACGGTAGCTGCACGCGAGATCCACGAGCTCACGAGTCAAGTAGTATCACTGAGAATTGTTTAATGTCGCGTGGCGCGTGCTGTGAAGAACACAGTGACTATCGGGACATTCTATTTGATTAAAAGAAAAGTTTTTAGTTGATTTTCAATTGTTTTATGGTGTGTCATTTTATTACCATGGCTGACTGCGAATAAACACGACTCGTTGACGGTCGGCAAATATCAAGGAATAGTCAGTTGCAAGTTGTTCGCTCTCTGAATGGATCAGATGGATTATCAAAGAGTGTCATGAAAGTACGGAGCGGATTATCGGAATTTAATCTAGTGTCGAGATGGCAGCGAGCCGGATAATCTGCCGACAGGGGTCAGGATGGGTCCTAGTCGGGGTCATGACCCTAATATTAGTGGGTATCAAAGCGGAAGTGAAGATGACGCGATTAAGCGACAGAGTAATGTCAACACGATATGGAAAAGTTCGGGGGGTGCTTGTAGAGTTCCCCAATCGGCATTTACGTACGGTGGAAGCGTATCTCGGTCTACGATACGCGGATTTAAATCAAGGCGGCTTAAGATTCATGCCCCCAAAAAATCCCATGGAGAAATGGAAAGGGATACGGGTAGCTGTTGAACATCAACCGGTGTGTCCCCAACGTGCGGCTAAAAATGAGGATTTTGACCAGCGTCCCGACGGACGGGAAGGGCAGCTACGGAATATTAGTACGTTTATTGTAAAACAAACCGAGGATTGTTTAACGCTTAATATTTACGTTCCGATCTCAGGTAAGGCCGAGTTTGTTTACATTAAAGTGACTATACCTGGGATAGTCCGCAAAAAAAATTCCATTGATTAAATTTAAAACATAAA
Organism: Nipponacmea schrenckii; assembly: GCA_030562195.1. NCBI lineage: Eukaryota > Metazoa > Mollusca > Gastropoda > Lottiidae > Nipponacmea > Nipponacmea schrenckii. The sequence continues at coordinate 25,311,576 of JAUJPP010000012.1, read as the reverse complement.
AATCATGTCATGTCTGAAATTGAAAATTTTTTTTTTGTTCTTTGAAGTTGAAAATGAAGCGTCAGATAAATGGATTAGATAACTTATTAGACTGGTCTTATTAAAAAAAATACCCAGCTATAGTCACTTTGATAATTACATAATTTACATAAAATTTGCATACATCATATGTATATTCAAACATACCTTATCTAAATTATTTCTTTCTTCCATCCATACCTGCTTCATTTGCATACTACAATTGTATATGAAACAAACACTCTAGTTAATTAGCATATCATTTGCATAGTGAATTCTTTCAGTATTGAATACATAATTTACTCATATCATCTAATTAGAATACAAACCACACCCACAAAATTAAACAACTAATTTACATATTATAGACACACCCACTTGTCTGCATAGTGCAAATAATATGTGTTTTACGAAATGACCTGAGGCAGTGTTAACGAATAGCACAAGTTAAGTAGGCTATTCCTGAAAAGCGCATATATTTGATATTTGCGTATAGTTATTTGAATATTACGTACACGTCAACAAGATGATTCTATGCATAATGCATAAACTAATGTGAAAATTACATTTTCGTATGCTTATTTGCATATTATGTATACGCCCACAAGATAATTCTATGCATTATGCATATATGAATATGAATATTATACATAGTAAGCTTGATTTAAATATGAATTTAACAAAATACACGAGTTTGGTAACTGATACATCAAGTTGTACTTTCTACGTATATCACCAAATTTGCATATTAACTACACGCCCACAATATTCATCTATATGTATACGTACTCTAATTAACATACGTAGGCCTATGCGCATTGTAGTTCTACTCCCAGTATACCTCAAAAAGTTTATATTTAGAATAAAACCCCAAAATAGCAATCATTTGCATAACGTGGGCTGAATTTGCATATACATACACGCCCACAAACTAAAAACGTATCTCCAATACCGTACCTATTCCGAGACAAATTAATACTAACATATCGTATCGTATGTAGATCTCTAGCTAGCTAGGTTAGTTATTATTTACCGTTAGTTTGATCTTGTCTTGTCGATATCTATCTATCATAACTAATTACAAACTGGTAACTCACAACTCCAACTTGTTTATAATAGTCGACTTACTAAAACAATTGATTCATTTACAAATAGTTAATCCATAATTTGAGTTTTTTTATCTATGCCAAGTCATAAATGCCTTATTGATAAGAGATGTCATAAACGTGACTCGAGGATGAGGGGGGGGGGGATGAATAATGTAATGTTTGAGGGAGAGGTGGTCTTTGAAAACATCTATCCGACTAGCAATGTCTCGTACTACAAAAACTACAAAATTATAATTGCGTAGTGTATGTCGTTATAATTGCTGAAAAAGAGCAAGTTTTGCTTTGCCCCCGTACCCCCCTTGCGGGAGAGGGAAGAAGAGAGGGGAAATAGTTTTTCTACATCAACCAAAGAAACCTCCTTCGTATGATAATACTACCAGGTTACGTTACACAATTTGTGTTATTAAATTGAATGGTTCACTTATAACACTCTTTTTCAATAACGATCAACTTGAAAATGTGCTGTGTTGTGTGCCTTCTGTATAATTGAACGTTGTGGTTGTTAAACGTTGCTGTATAGCGTTGCGGTTTAACCAATACAACCATAACTGTATATGATACCCATTATATAAAGTAGTGAGATAGAATCAACTTGACGGCGGTCAATAGTGATAAGAATCAGAACCGGTTCAACCTTTAAGCTAGAAACACGACAAATCATGCCTCTAGCCAATTTATGGTACAAGTCGAAGGCTGGGTAGTAGTTGTATAAAACAAGCTAACCGTCGGGAATTCACAGTTATTCCGAAACCAAACAATGCTTTTCTTATCAGTTGTTTGCCAAGGCAAATACAAAAAAAAAAAATTACATTTGACATTTAAATCACGGTTGAGTTAAAGAATTTTTAATATGACAGAAAACAGATGATGGTTTTATCCTAACGTAATTTTATATCAAAGTGATAGATAGAACAAGCCACCTAGTATTCAAGTCATTAATACCCCATAAGAATTCCATCCTTAGAAACTAATACAGTTTCATTTATAGCTAGTAGTCATTCCTCCCCCTCTCCACTCCCCACCCCACCCCTCTGCTCCTACCTTTAAAACCCCATTCACCATCATTTTACAAAAATACGAATTTATCTTATATTCAACGTCAAACTCAGCCTTACCCTTCCTTATCCTAGCCTCACGCTTGTATTCCTATTCCATCTCCTTACCACTTCCACCCCCCCCCACCCACCTATTCACCATCATTGTGTAATACAAATCGAATAGCTTATCTTTAATTCAACGTCAAACTCAGCCTTAACCCATTACTTATCACTAGCCCCACGCTTGTATCCCTACCAATCCCCTCCCCCCTTTCCACCCTCCCTCCCCCCTAGTCCTCTCTCCCACCAACCCCCTCCGGTAATACCACAGTAAAGTTATATCTGTGTGTGTAATAATTTGTATAAAAGACAGTTATAGTAATAAAGCCATGATTTATCACCAGTCCCCTCCCCCCTCCCCCTCCCTCCCCTCGTCTTCAGTCCTCTCTACCCACCAACCCCCTCCGGTAATACCAACAGTAAAGTTATATCTGTGTGTGTAATAATTTGTATAAAAGACAGTTATAGTAATAAAGCCATGATTTATCACCAGTCGTCCTGATTAATTCAACTTTAAACTCGACCATTTATATTCCTTGTTTACGCTACACTTCGATAAAATATCATTAAAAGTACAGCGACCATTACGACAAGGACAGACGTGCGGCAAAGAGAATCATTAACGGAACCGGAACCGTAGGGCCATGACAAATCGGAAGCGTGACGAGCCAACAAGACGCACGGATAGCGTATCGCCAACAAGACGCAAGGTTAACTTATCGCCAACAAGACGCAAGGTTAACGTATTGCCAACAAGACGCAAGGTTAACGTATCGCCAACACGACGGAAGGTTAACGTATCGCCAACAAGACGCAAGGTTAACGTATCGCCAACACGACGGAAGCTAAACGTATCGCCAACACGACGGAAGCTAAACGTATCGCCAACACGACGGAAGCTTAACGTATCGCCAACACGACGGAAGCTTAACGTATCGCCAACACGACGGAAGCTAAACGTATCGCCAACACGACGGAAGCTAAACGTATCGCCAACACGACGGAAGCTTAACGTATCGCTAACAAGCCTGAATCTTAACGAATCTCGTGATGTGTAGATTGACCAGCATATATCCTCTGTCCTGTATCCAGAATCGTAGTCTATTGTAGCAGAAAGATAAGAGACGCACGACTGTGGAATAATCCAATTACATTTTGACGCCTAAATACGACAGAGTAATAAAATGGCGATTACTGGTAAATAGTTAACCAATCAAATCTCAATAAGCTTGGTTTAAACTGATTAATTTTCAATTACAGTTTAGATGACTACAGACTACAGTCACTGTGTCCAGAATACCGAATTAGACTCGAACAAATTACTAGAAAACCAAGAAGTAGGCTGTATTGGATGAAGTTTTTTAAGTGTTTGATTTTAACCAAAGTTCGTCTCAGTTTATCTGTAGAATAAAAACCGAGCCATATTTCAACACTAGCTATGTTTACCTTCCTTAATACACCGATTATCATTTATTTTATAACGATCTCCATTTATAACAGAAATTATATTAGGCTACAATATTGTGAACCGTACTAAAGCACATCTTAATCTAACGGTTAAAGCGTTGGTTCTGAACGTCGAGACGTATTTGCTTGGATACGTTGAAAATGTCGGACGTGAGTCGTTCCTTGAGTAAGTCATCTTCACTCATAATTCCAATCCACCCAGCATTAAATGGGTACGGATAATCCGGGAAATATCAATGCCAAGAAGTCTGGCCAAGGACCAGTTTTGCTGGTAGAAAGAATCCCTGTCACGGCGGACTTGTGAACCTAAGTTGTTATCCTTGTTAAATATAGTTGTTTCTTTCTTTTTTGTTTCTTTCTTTAAAACTTAGTCTTCCCATGTTAATACAAACTATTCTTGGATTGTTCTGAATCCGAATTTACAGGAATATCTTTGGTGAAGTCACGACCTCCATTTTGCCTGTAGATATAGGTTTATTTGGTGTCATAATAACCTTTTCTCACAATCCTGAAGGCTGGGATATTCTGGTAACCATACAGAATTATTCATTTGTTATATAGACCTCACAGTATCTAGGCTTAGCTAGCTTTTATTTCGGTAGCCTTAAGATCAAATACCGTATTTTGAAGAAAATAAAAATCACTTAAAGCAAGCAGTCACTGCCATTTAAATAATGTCAATTTTCGAGCTATAAAGAGTAGAATAATGCCACTGTCCTTCACTGCACCTTGCATGGCTCTGTCCGTCTTCATAAACCCATTAGGTACAGACGAGTACGACGTAAATCTCCGTATATTTAATGTTTATGTCTTACTTCCGGTCGGCCAGTTTGTTGGTTGATGGACAGCTCTGAGACTCAGTAGTTGTTGATGATAGCTCTGAGACTCATAGTTGTTGATGTATAGCTCTGAGACTCAGTAGTTGTTGATGTATAGCTCTGAGACTCAATAGTTGTTGATGAATAGCTCTGAGACTCAATAGTTGTTGATGAATAGCTCTGAGACTCAATAGTTGTTGATGAATAGCTCTGAGACTCAATAGTTGTTGATGAATAGCTCTGAGACTCAATAGTTGTTGATGTATAGCTCTGAGACTCAGTAGTTGTTGATGAATAGCTCTGAGACTCAGTAGTTGTTGATGATAGCTCTGAGACTCAGTAGTTGTTGATGGATAGCTCTGAGACTCAATAGTTGTTGATGAATATCTCTGAGACTCAATAGTTGTTGATGAATATCTCTGAGACTCAGTAGTTGTTGATGATAGCTCTGAGACTCAGTAGTTGTTGATGAATCAGCTCTGGAAAGCACTCAGTAGTTGTTGATGTATAGCTCTGAGACTCAGTAGTTGTTGATGAATAGCTCTGAGACTCAATAGTTGTTGATGAATAGCTCTGAGACTCAATAGTTGTTGATGAATAGCTCTGAGACTCAGTAGTTGTTGATGAATAGCTCTGAGACTCAGTAGTTGTTGATGTATAGCTCTGAGACTCAGTAGTTGTTGATGGATAGCTCTGAGACTCAGTAGTTGTTGATGTATAGCTCTGAGACTCAGTAGTTGTTAATGGATAGCTCTGATACTCAGTAGTTGTTGATGGTAATGGTATGATGGTTAGATTTAGATCTATTCGTTAGTTTGGTACCGTAGTTAAAAAGTTTGTGCAGTTGTTGGGTTAGGAAGTTAAACTCAGTACTTCATCACAATCATATCGATCTATTTTAATTAAAATAATATTGAGAGTTTATTAAAATAATAAATACAGAAGACTGGATACCTAGATACCACATGATCTCTTTCCTATCAACAAGTCGTGTTGTTATTGATATAGTTCAATATGCTTTGAGTCAATATTGGCCCTACATGTATCGTATCCATACCACACCCAATATGTCATACTTCCTCAAGGCAGTAGTTCCTTTCTCCTTTTATTCTTAATCCCCGTGAATCCAATAAATATACCCCCTTCCAATAACCTACTCTCACCTTCTTTCCACACCCCCTCTTTATCTCCAATCCCTATTCATCCTTATAGCCAGCCCCCCCCCCCTTTCTTTCCAACCTCTTTATCACAACCCAATCCCTTTATTCTCAAACCCAATGAATATATGCCCCCAATATCCTACCCCCTTCATCGCTACTCAATGCCTCTTATACCAATCCGCTCCCTTCAAACTGAACCCTAAATCCCTATATTCTCGTATATATCTCGTTGAACCAACATCCCCACCCCACCCCTCCTTTCTTCTAATACCAACCACCACCCATCAAACTGCACCATGGTATAATTTAAATAACGTGTACTATATAAGTTGTCAGACTCTATAATATATATTATAACTTGTAAATATAACACCAGTTTATTTATTTACCAGTTATATTTAATCTTGCCTCGTTTGTCTTTTTTGACATATTTATACATTTTCTCTCTTGTAATCCATTCTTCCTACTCGTCACATTTGTTTCTGATTTCGTTTTAATAGACAGTAGTAATATATCGCCGTCATCATGCAGTCTTTAAAATTGTTTTGACTATAATGGCATATTTTAACTCCTGATGGTTTTTAAGAGCTTCGAACTCTAAGCCCCATTCCATAGACAATCGCTGTTACTGCCAAGAGTTCTCAAATCTGTACACAGCGGTTAGAGCTTTGGTTCTTTACGTTATGACGTCATTTGCTTGGATACGTTGAAAATGTCGGACGTGAGTTCTAATCTCGACCAGAGTGTAAAGTCCGATGACCTTTAATAAGCCATCTTCACTCATAATTCCAGTCCACCCAGCTGTAAATGGGTACAGATAATTTGTTATCCTTGTAAAATATAGTTCTTTCTTTCTTTCTTTCTTTCTAGGGTAAGGGCTTTCTTTATTTCTTTCTCTCTTTCTTTGGTACCGTTATATGAGGTTTCGAACTCTAAGCCTCATTTGACCATTCCTTAGACTATAAGAATCCTTGTTATTTAAATCCGGACATTTGCACCGTTATATGAAGTGTTTCGTACTCTAAACATCGTTGTCTCTGACGGTTTTAATAAACCCTAGTTAGATATAGGCCTATATAGTCGCCATCCTGTAGTTTCAAAGATTGTTTTGACTAAGTATCTTGTAGGTACTTCAACTTGAAGAATCTCGTTATGTTATGGACTCTAAAGTTTTCTTGTATTTCTATAACATTTGTTTTAACCATAGGTACCGATATCCTGTTTGAAAAGTTTTAAACCCGGGGTATTTTTTAATGGATTTTTCCTTATAAGTTTTCTTGTATTTTTTGTAAACATTATTTGAAGTGTTTCGAACCCCTGGCATAGTTGTCCTTGATGATATTTTAATTGACTACAGATATTCAAGCTATTTTGAATAATAAGTGTAAACATTAGTCCTTGTAAACATTGGTTAGTGTATTGATACCGCTGGTTGAAAAATTTCCTTTCACGAGTATATTTAAAAGATTGTCTTCCCTTGCATATTCATGCTTCAGCCTTGACCAAACGTGCAGTTATTTTTTATGGAATTGATATAAAAGAACATTATGATTTGAGTGTATCGGATGGCCGTCTAGTTTCCTAGTTTCTGGTGTACGGCACGGTTTTATCCTGCCAGTTCTTACCCTCGGGATGATCGTTTTACTGTGAGTAGGTTGTCTAATTAAAACATCTAAATCATAGTCAGTTCTCGAGAGATACAGCAAGAAAATCTTCTGTCGTCTCTACCGTATGGTTTTTAAATTTTGTCAGTACAGATACAGCGTGTGGCGAGTTGACGATGTTAGAAAGGTTTCTTTAATACAATGCGTCTTTATCATAGCGAGCTCTCCTGAAACACGGCAAGGAAGGCTTTTTAATGTTTTTGCCTCTTTACACCAATTTTATATTTGAAACTTGGCTCTGCCTATACAGCTAGACTTCCATTGGCGGAGATTCCTTTGGAAACGTCAATGTTCTAGTCCTCCTGGATTTTCAACCCTTTTTTCTGTCTTAGGTAAATTGTTTATCAACAAACAATGCAGTGATGCTGGTCGGAAAAACCTTTAAACTTGGATAAGGTTTATTTATCTCGTTGTCCTCATCGCACACTGCATTTTCATTGGCCAAATCTTGAGTAGAACCGGGAGGTGTAACAGTTTACATATTCAAACTTTTTAATGTCTAATACCATATTATTTCATATATTCAAACTTTTGATATTTAGTTTCCTTTTCATTTTCCAAATCGGAATCTGAAGAGTTTGATTACCTAAGGATTAAAATGATATAGTAAGACGTGAAACTCTATTTCATATTCTGTTGTCAAGCTGTTGATAATAAGAGTATGCAGGTGTCTGTTGAAACCTATTTTATTTCCATTTACCATGAAATATGTAGTATAACAGATGACAATATAATTTGTCTGTCGTACATCATCTTCAAATGGCTGTATTGGGTCACGATGATCTAGATCGCCATTTGGAATGGATTATTTATCACAAAGTACAGTCGAATTTCTTATGACTGATCTGTTTATATTCTGGAATATTAGATTATAATGTGCTGCGAATTCTTTATTTATTTTAGTCCAAAAAGGTTCTTTACTTTGATCAAGTAAGATGGATATATTCAATCATGAATTCCCGAGTTCTCTAAGAGTTGTCGACGGCTCTTAAAAGAAAGAACTTGACCGTCTTTTTGTAATCTTGATGATTCTTTACCGAATTTGACTGATGGACAATATTAGGTATTGGTTTCTGTCTAATTACCAATAATGATGTAAATTAGCTATCGTCTTGGGGCTTTTTCGAGATTCACACTGCCCGTCTTGATAAGCTCAACCAGATTGTAGGATGTTAAACTCCATTTTATTTCATTTATATATTCGTAGTCTTAGAATAAACTTTCCCCATAACGTATTGAAGAATAACTTAGCGATGATTCGTCATTACATTTGAAATAAAAGACAATCGTGTATTGAAATGTCTGAATAAGACTTGTAAAACTTGTAAGAAAGAAAATTAGCACATTAAATGAGACAAAGAGATATTAAGTAGGAGAGAGGGATATTTTTCTCGTTATTTCTATATTTCACAATTCAATATTAACATGGGAATAATTCGTCTTTATGTTAAACGTCTGGCAGATTGTTTCTAGTTTTACATTTGACTTTTTTCACATTCATACCGACTTTATCTCTACGTTTTGTATACCATATATTGAAAAAAAAAACTGTACAGCGAAATAGTTTCAAAATAGTTCTAATCACAGTTGTACGGTAACTGAAACCGAGTGATTAACGTTTTATTGATGAATATTCCGTTCGATATAGTAGGTTCCGTATGGTCTGCGACCGGTTTTAAACGACTTATCCGTGTCTAAAAAGGGCTAGTTAGGACGTGCTGAATGCAGTTTGACTATCAAATTCTATTTACATACGTGTATTATACTAGAAAAGCTCCACGATAAAAACAAATAAGACCTAGTTTGTTATACCCTGAGAGTGTGAAGATGATATGAAGAAGGGTATAATAATAGTAATAGCGACTAATAGATCTCAATGTTTACTTTGTTTCTATTGTTTATTTCAGTTTATTCTCGGTCTCTACAACCAATAATTAGTCTCTCAAACCATTCATTATTAGTTTTATCAATCTTTACATGGATAGAGAAATACTAGATAATCAATGTGAACTCTCTGAAACTTGAAACCAGTTAACAAATCTAAATATGAAATAATTATTATGTTAGAGATGTCTAGTTAACAAATCTAAATACCAATTGAACATTACTAACTATGTGGACCCTCTAAAAGGGATGTGTTGATAAGCCTAAATACAAAATATATAACTTATAAGCTATAAAGACTGAATGTCTCACAGAAAAGTGTATCAGCTGGTACCGAGTGCGAAGAAGACATTCTTACTCTTTTCAAACACTTAATGATCATTCTCTCGTTTAAGTTAGTCCACTTCTACAGCACCATTATTCCCGAATTGTTCATGCTTATTTATGGGAATAATACAGATTAGTTTTACTCTCTTACTAAGCTAGAGGTGGTTCAGCACATTCCATTATTAATGTACACACTTCAATCTGTCCCTTAGAGTTATCAATAGTATTTATAGTAGAACCTGTAGTAACTGGCGATATACAAAGGACATTAATTCAGTAAATATCAGAAACAAACCCACGCATGTAAACAGCAACAATTACAAACCGTGTATTAGGGAAATAAAAATATGATATTGAATCAGAATTATGATTGATCTATTAGGCATATATTTGCATAGACTTGATTGACATTACAAATTGACCCCACACATATAATTCAAAGAAAACTTTGCACAGATTCTGCAGAAAATGTTGATTAAACTTATTTCAGTATATCGTAGGCTAATGATGGCTTTGATGAACGTTGAACTTGTAGACATTTTGGATCTCAAAGAGAAAATAAGAAAGGTGTTTATTAGGTATAGCTCTTAACTCTTGAATAATTTTGTGGAATTTGCCCCATAATGTATTACAATATATTTGGCTAGACATCTCTGGAACATGTTGAATTTGAAATAAATGACAACTATTATTGTTATCAAAATTTATTGGCCCTTTAGACGGCCTGAAATCTTGAGATCTGATTTGATTAGATTGTTTCTAAAGCTCGTTGGAAGGTAATTTGTGTCTTCAATACCCTTCAACTTATCGACTTGTCTAGGAAGAAGGAAGAATTGAATTAAACATGGTCCAAAATAAATTTCTATTAAAATAGAAAGTGACAATCCGAGTCTAAAGTAGTTAATGTTTTTATTGTAGAGTGTGGACTTCTACTGTGGCTATACCTCACTCGCTATACTCGGTCTGTATTCTCATGTCTTACAGATTGTATCTTAAATACACCTCGTCTGTTGGGAATCAAGAAAACAATAGGCTTTATTGTATCGATATTCTTGGTTGTTTTCCAGTGATAGAATATGTTTAAGTTATCATTCTACCGTTACGGAAAGATTTCTTAGGAAGCTATACTTGACTCGGTATACTTGGTCGTGTTGCTTGTGACAGATTTCTTAGGAAGCTATACTTGACTCGGTATACTTGGTCGTGTTGCTTGTGACAGATTTCTTAGGAAGCTATACTTGACTCGGTATACTTGGTCGTGTTGCTTGTGACAGATTTCTTAGGAAGCTATACTTGACTCGGTATCTTGGTCGTGTTGCTTGTGACATCGTGTCTATCTTAGGAAGCTATACTTGACTCGGTATACTTGGTCGTGTTGCTTGTGACAGACTTCTTAGGAAGCTATACTTGACTGGTATACTTGGTCGTGTTGCTTGTGACACTTCCTTAGAGTTTAAGCATATCTTGTGTATCTTTCGTTTTTGTCACTTTTAGCTTTGAACTCATAGTGTTTCTTTGTGTCATTCTGAACTATCAGTAACTTTGTTCATTATAATCTGTCTAAGAGGAAGCTGGCTCAATTTAAGTAAATCGCCAGGTGTGAGTGTAAGCACGATCTGCCTAGCTAGTCCAGTAGAGTTATATGTCTATTTTTATCGAGTCAAATGTCGATATACATTAAGACTGTGGACAAGATAAAGCTCTAGATATTAATAAGTAGTCTGACCCTGGCTGACTTTAAACTAATATAATAATATAACAAGATCCTGAATTTAAATCTTGTTATTTTCTGAACATGGAACCCAGTCTAGTAAATTCCACCAAAAACTGTTTAGACGACGACAGATAGGACTGATAGAGGCGACGGTACATAACGGTCCAATTCATGACATAGACATGTATAGTATAGTCCAAAACGCTTTAAGGTGTAACGGGTTCGAATCCTGATCAAGATAAGAAATGATGCCGTAGTCCCGCTTTCGAGATTCATCCCACTGTCAGCTTTCAATACTAACAGTAATGAAATCGGCAAAGGTCATCTTATAATAGGGGAATCCCCTAGATCTGTATCATCTGTAGAATGTCTAAAGTTAAAATGTGTTGTAGACACTTCACATCCCATTGGACCTCACTTCTAATGGTTGGTCTGTAAACTTACAAACGCCTTTTCACAAACAGAATTAAAAATATCCCCTGTGATATATTGGTTGTCTCTAGTTAGTTCTTACAAGGTTATGTTATTTTTGTCAGTCTAGATTTCTTTTGATGTCAGGGGATACGTCCTTATACCTAATTAGGATCTCAACCCCGGTAGCTCTACCCCCAGCCCCTAAACCCTTCCCCCACCCCATACGGTCATCACTAACAATATATCAGATTGTAACACACTGCTAGATTAATGATATTAAAATTATTTAAAGTATCACATTGTATGAGAAAGGTCTATCGTGTATTTACAGTGTTATTTGTAGTTATCGACTTTCTATGTTAAGTCAGCAGACCGTACGATACTAAGTGTAACTAAGTATTACTAAGTGTTGTTCATTATTCAATGAAATGATGTTTATTGCTTGTACCTTCAGGCTATATCGGTCAACAATTAAATTGACCAACCAGAAAAGACGATTAATGTGATTCCTGCTTTTGATCACTGTCTCTCCATCCACGGAATAAATTATACAGTTTTTCTAAACTTGTTATGTGTATCAGGGACACGGATAGCATCAATTTACACCATTCTAATTTTCAATCAGATGTCTGTAGTTAAAGAGATTGTAAAGAGGTTTTCTAAACTTGTTATGTGTATCAGGGACACTGATATCATCAATTTACACCATTCTAATTTTCAATCAGATATCTGTAGTTAAAGAGATTGTAAAGGGTTTTCTAAACTTGTTATTGTATCAGGGACACTGATATCATCAATTAACACCATTCTAATTTTCATCAGATGTCTGAGTTAAAGAGTTTGTAAAGAGGTTTTCTAACTTGTTATGTGTATCAGAGACACTGATATCATCAATTTACACCATTCTAATTTTCAATCAGATATCTGTAGTTAAAGAGATTGTAAAGAGGTTTTTAAACTTGTTATGTGTATCAGGGACACTGATATCATCAATTTACACCATTCTAATTTTCAATCAGATTCTGTAGTTAAAGAGATTGTAAAGAGTTCTGTCTTGTTATGTGTATCAGGGACACTGATATCATCAATTTACACCATTCTAATTTTCAATCAGATATCTGTAGTTAAAGAGATTGTAAAGAGGTTTTCTAAACTTGTTATGTGTATCAGGGACACGGATAGCATCAATTTGCACCACTCCGCTAGACGTATAACTAATGCGTTTTTCATGCAATATACAAACCTTAAATGGCTTTGTAACAATAAGTAAATTAGAAAACCATCCCTGAAAGTAAACTTGCAGTCTATTTTGTATGTTAAGGTGTTCCAGAACCAAGTCTCGTGATTTATAAACACGTGTTCCGATGTCTTCCCGTGCTGAAAGCTAGCCTTTGTAATTCAGATATTTATAAAATATTGTTGTAGTGTTCCTAATTATATCAATCGTGATAGTCTAAGATCATTTTGAAATCGTTAAGAATAATTGTAATTTTAGATCTGGATTGTGTTTTGTCTACAAGTGGTTGTCGACCGTCAATATCGTGATTTTTTCAATAATTATTTCAAGTTTGCGTGACAGTCGCCTTGGAATATTTGTGAGAGTTGTAAACAAGAGGTTTGTCAACTATTATATTCAGTCATATGAGACTATAGTTTTACAAAAAATGCTGGGTCTAATTAAGAAGCATGAACTACTGTCCCTTTTTTTTGACAAAAACACTTAAGTAATGCATTTGGACAAGGTACATCAATAGTTGTAAAGAAATTTAACGATCATGCGTGAATTGTTCTGAAGGGATGGTGATACTTTTCAGAGCACCCACTATCTTCAGATGAAATCATAGTTATTTTAGTGGTATCAATAGAGAATAGTTTGGATTGTTATTTTGTACACTTTTAGATGTACCAACCTAAAATCGTCTCGTTATTTTGTACACTTAAACCATGTTAATTGGTCCAGGTAAATTGGAATCGTTTTCAGGTGATCTCTTTATGGCTGTCCCAGCATTATCATACGAAAATGCTCATACGATCACACTACCATACGATCACACTACCATACGATCACACTACCATACGATCACACTACCATACGATCACACTCCAATACGATCACACTACCTAGGCCAGTGTTTTCATCGACCACTATTATTCGATCATCGACCACTATCAACGATCCACTACCATTCGATCATACGACCAGGCTATCACACGACCACACTACCATTCGATCATACGACCAGGCTATCACACGACCACACTACCATACGATCATACGACCACAATACCACACTACCATTCGATCATACGACCAGGCTATACATACGACCTACTACCATACGATCATACGACTCAGTACAGACCACACTACCATACGATCATACGACCACACTATCATACGACCTCACTACCATACGATCATACGACCACACTATACATACGATCGATACGACCAACTCATACGATCTACGACCACACTACCATCATATCGATCATACGACCACACTACCATACGATCATACGACCACACATACCATACGATCATACGACCACACTATCATACGACACACTACCATACGATCATACGACCACACTACCATACGATCATACGACCATATCATACGACCACACTATCTCATACGACCTACACTACGCTACCATACTATCGTACGACCTACATACTATACATCAACACCATACTACCATACGATCATAGACAACCATACACATACCAACATCCATACGATCATACGACCATACTACCATACTGCAATACGATCATACGACCATACTACATACGCCATACACATACGATCATACTACCATACTGCCATACGATCATATCGTACCTCACTACCATACAATCATACCCAAAAATACTGTTTATACGTAGTCATATTGAATTTCAGTTAGACAAAGGAAACCTTTTAATAACTACATAAAACGAATACACATTGGAACCTCATACGATATCATAGCTTGACCACTATTCTATGATTTTTAAGATTGTTAACAATAATTCCTTTACATAATTTGCTATTTTTTACGTAAATCCTCAAAAAAAAACTGTTTATTTCACCGTCAGGGTCATATTGAATTTCAGTTAGAAAGAAGGGAAACCTTTTAATAACTGACGATAAAACGCAATACAGCATTGGAAACCGATATCATAGCTTGCAGCCACTATTCGCTAATGGAATTGTTTAAGTATTTGTTAATCAATGAATTCCTTTCACATAATTTGCTATAATACGAATATATAGTCCATACAAACACAAAGGCACTCGAAATGTCACTTTGGGGCACTGTTACTTGTTATTTTACTAGGTTTTTATTGTGTTTTGACAAGGTTTTAACAGTGTTTGATTAATATTGGAACGAAGGTTCATCATTCAATGAAACCTATTAACTTAGTTTGTACTTGAAATTTAAAATTAGAGCTAATCTTTTCAAGAAATGGATGACCCTTGTTATTTTTAAAAATTTTCGGTTTATTTTTAAAAGGAAGTGAAATTTGTTGAACGAGTTTATAACTACAAGAATTTCTAGGTTGTTCAATCATAATCAATGTCTATTAGACCACAGGCATTCGTAATGTTTCGAGTGTTTGGTTAATGCTTGATCGGTATCGATCTAAAATGTTATTTGTTGAAATTTGTAAAAACATTTTTTTTTTTTTTTATGTGCAGAAGCATAAATATATCACTCCAGACGAATGGCAAGAGATTAATGTGATAGAACGGAAATAATATCAAAATTGTCTTATTATTGTTTGTCGAAATAAAAAAACGTTTCTACAGTTTCCAGGCAAAATTGCTCTAGTTTTAACTGTTTTTTTTTAATGATAAATCTGATATAAAGTTACCGGAAGTGAATCTATATTTGTTATTAAAATTTAGATTAAGCTCAGTACACAAAAGAAACGACTGAAGAAAATCAGTAAATATTAGTAACAGTTAATCTATCTCTTAGCTGTAAGGTTCGGTTAATACGGGACAGATTAGTGCTAAAACTAAGGACCAGCTGGTAGAAAGGGTCCTTAAGAACCTAAGTTGTTATCCTTGTAAAAAGGCTAGTTTTTCTTTCTTTGTCAACTTTTACTAGCACTAATCTTTCACAACTAGAGATTCAAAATACAACATCTGGTTTCCTAACAAATAATAATTAAATATGACAAAAAAATTTCGTTTTCGACTCTGGAATTACTACTGAATTTACGTGAAGTTGTCAATATTTTTAACAAAGAACATCAACTGTCATTGATGAAAGAGACGAACTGCACTGATGGAATTAATCGATGTGATTTTTTGTCTCCTGCTTTTTGATTATTATTATAGTTCTATAGAAATTAATTTCCGCTATTGTATAAACACGTTAGGGATCTTATATTGTATAAAGCTTAAAGCTAACGTGAAGTTATAAAAATGTTATGAATTATACAGAAGTGAAGAATGAATAGGTGGAATTTGATTAAAGTTATTAATGACGTAATACAATAAACATAGTTATTTATATTTTAATCCGTCTGTCTTTTATAGAAAGCTTAAAGCTAACGTGAACAAATCAAAAAGTTAAAGCAAACTGAATTTGAATGAACGTTCTAATACTTTGATCCTTGCAATAAACAAAACTGTTATTTTTACAAATTATTTGATTATATTTAAGTCATATGTAAATAAAATTATGTTATGAATAAAAACCAATTTTAATTTTGCTCTATAATCTCTCATTATTCCGTTTGATTGCATTTTTATACTATTCTATACTTATAATGAAATTTTATCGTAAGTCTAGTTTTGTATGATGAGTATAGCTTTAATATTTATTATTCATTGATTCTTACCGCTCTATTACCTCGCTAGTAATTATTATATAATATCGTTTTAGATTAACACTTTTCTTATTGATTCAGCAATTTGTCTGTTCATCTGACTGATTCGTCATTTAGTCATAGCTAGTACAGAAAGGGTTCATTTAAACCATCTAATCTTAAAATGGCATTTAGAAGTAGGTAGGATTTTTAACAAAAAATATCCTATTATAGATATACTACTACTTCTCTTTAATTTAAGCAACGTTTCAATTCACATACAGCAATCTTTATCAAGTAATACAATAATAGATATAGTAACTTTAGATAAATAAGACCACTATTATAGATATACTACTTCTCTTTAATTTAAGCAACGTTTCAATTCACATACAGCAATCTTTATCAAGTTATACAATAATAGATATAGTAACTTTAGATAAATAAACCACTATTATAGATATACTACTTCTCTTTAATTTAACCAACGTTTCAATTCACATACAGCAATCTTTATCAAGTTATACAATAATAGATATAGTAACTTTAGATAAATAAGACCACTATTATAGATATACTACTTCTCTTTAATTTAACAACGTTTCAATTCACATACAGGAATCTTTATCAAGTTATACAATAATAGATATAGTAACTTTAGATAAATAAGACCACTATTATAGATATACTACTTCTCTTTAATTTAACCAACGTTTCAATTCACATACAGCAATCTTTATCAAGTTATACAATAATAGATATAGTAACTTTAGATAAATTAGACCACTATTATAGATATACTACTTTTCTTTAATTTAAACAACGTTTCAATTCACATACAGCAATCTTTATCAAGTTATACAATAATAGATATAGTAACTTTAGATAAATAAAACCACTATTATAGATATACTACCTCTCTTTAATTTAAACAACGTTTCAATTCACATACAGGAATCTTTATCAAGTTATACAATAATAGATATAGTAACTTTAGATAAATAAGACCACTATTATAGATATACTACTTCTCTTTAATTTAAACAACGTTTCAATTCACATACAGCAATCTTTATCAAGTTATACAATAATAGATATAGTAACTTAGATAAATAAAACCACTATTATAGATATACTACTTCTCTTTAATTTAACCAACTTCAATTCACATACAGGAATCTTTATCAAGTTATACAATAATAGATATAGTAACTTTAGATAAATAAGACCACTATTATAGATATACTACTTCTCTTTAATTTAACCAACGTTTCAATTCACATACAGGAATCTTTATCAAGTTATACAATAATAGATATAGTAACTTTAGATAAATAAGACCACTATTATAGATATACTACTTCTCTTTAATTTAAGCAACGTTTAAATTCACATACAGCAATCTTTATCAAGCAATAATGCAATAAGTATCTATCCCGCAAAGCGAAACCTGAAATTCAGGTTAACATTTTGACATATTTTGACAAAATATTGGTTGCAGCTAATAAGGTAGTATATCAATCGTAACCAGTTTATCATTCTTCATTCTTTCGGCATAGGTCGAGATACATGTAATAACTTTCAACCCGGTCTCCCGGCGTCTGTGATGCAGGTAGACCCCGTGTGCTACAAGTAGATCTGTGATACAAGTTGAAAGGACCTGGTCTTGGGTTCAAGTCTGACATAAGTCGAGATACTACTCATTTTTTTAGCCAGTTTCTCGGTTGTCCAGATGGAGCAATAAACCACGGCATCGTTGTGATTCAGGTAGCTCAAAATCAGTGTATCATTTTGTGTTCTTTGTGTTCGTGGTGCTCACATCTCCTTTTCATCTTTTAATTCTTACTAAAAATTACACTGGATCTCAAATCGTTTCCTGTATTTAAATGAAGTACTTCAATTTCAAATTCTGTTTTCATTTTCAACACTCACACGGTCTTTCAAGAGATTCTTAATATTTATTGTCAAAACTTGGACGATAATTATCAGAGTATCAACTGTTTTGAGAAAATATTGTTTAATACTCGGAGATTATTCAGGTTCAATAACTCGAGGATATAAAGAGATTATATGGTTTTAGTCTGTAAGCCTGTTTAAGAAACATTAAGGACTCTGTATTACACTACAAAGTATGTTTTAAATAATTAATATCCTTTTATTCAAGAAGATTGTAACTTAAGCTATGCTCTATATCTAAATGGTAAGCTTTGATAATCTTTTTAAAACAAAGCGGTTAAGCCGATATAAAGTGCATTTGATGATAATACCATGGAACTTGAAAGATTTGGAGACTTTATTAATATTTATAATGTAACAAATTGTTAAGACTTTCTTCATAATAATCTTATGAAAGTAAATAATCCGTATAAGCAAGATGATTCCGCTAACCAAAAGAAATCACAATAGGAGTAATAGTTGTATAATAGTGGACTCCTCCAATGAGGAGTACCATCAGATCCTTCAAAAAGACTAAGCATGGCCTTACGTTTCTCTATCGAATCAGACAAACCCAATGTAGCAGATTTAGTTTCTGTCGAGTAAGCACACGCTGTTGCCTTATTGATAGCTCTATAGTAGTTTGAGGTAAAATTAATTAATACATTTGATTCTCTCTCAGCGAGATGATACATCTTAGAAATGAAAAATGAAATACAACATCTGTATTTAATCAGATTAATCTAGAATATTCAAGACAGTGACATTATGACATTTTAACAGATAAAACGGTCGCGAAGCAGCAAAGATAAGAAGACAATCCACTGTTTTCAATCATCATAGAGTTCAGCAAGTTAAGGGAATTGACTAGATTATGTAAAATTGTTGTATTTTGAGAGTAAACGATTCCTGCAGTTTCTCAACTTGGAAAGATTAGGTTTTCTATTTTCCACCATGCTGTTTCAACGTTTTCTTCTCTACTTAATCTGACAGTGATATTGAACGTTTGCCATTTAAATTTAGCAAATACGTCAGTCATGATTAATTCTCTTAAAAATAAAATCCATTGTTTAACAAAAATACAAAATTAGTTCCATGTTTTGTTATGAAAATTGCATATAATTTTTTAGCCGATGCCATCACATTTTCTAAAAATAAAATTTCTGTCATTGAATTCGTTAAATTGTTTCTGTAAGTCTTTTAAAAATTTGAAATATCGATATATGTTAATGGCGACTCTCCAAACAAACGATTTCTTTCAAAGACAAATGTATTCTTATAGAACATGGCAGAGATAATGCTTTTCTTTTTAATAACCATGGTAGAACAATAAAATAAACCTAGAAAATTTTCCCCATAGAGAGTTCAATAACAGTTTAGAAATGTATCTTGAATATATGTTCGTAACCTTTTTGCCATGGCAATAACTTGTACCTTATGGATCTTATAAATATAATTTTGTGACCTTTCGCACTATGTGTAACTATGTACTAAATCACTATATTCGTCATTAACATGGTGCTTATTGTCGTCATTATTAATCTTTCTCTGGCCATCATCATCATTATCATTATCATCATTTCTCTCTATTGTCAGCAACAGTGGCATTATAAAACCAAACTAGGTTTCAGAAGCTGGTCTGTGGTCCAGATGTATTTAAACCAGCGACTTCTG
Source organism: Nipponacmea schrenckii (assembly GCA_030562195.1). Taxonomy (NCBI): domain Eukaryota; kingdom Metazoa; phylum Mollusca; class Gastropoda; family Lottiidae; genus Nipponacmea; species Nipponacmea schrenckii. The sequence goes on along the minus strand of JAUJPP010000012.1, from coordinate 25,291,485 downwards.
ACACCCACTACCACTCCCCATCCTGTTTTGGCTCCGCATTGCTTCAACCAATTCTCGTTTGTCGGAAACCATTTAAACAGTTCAAAGCTATCGAGTAATATTTGTATAGTCTGTTCAATAAAAGCTTATTAGATTACCGGGAGTTTATCCACTGTATTTTTATAGCCTATTTCATATTAGTTTTATTGCGCCATCAACAAGTCTACCGCCATTTATGACGCTAACTAGTTTTTTTCTAGCTAATTCTATTATAGTCTGTTTTTAGAATCCAGGAATTCTGGCATCGATTTAACTACTTTATTTTATTGCATAAACCATTATTTTAATTTGTGTATTGTAGCCATTAAATGGCTAACATTAACCCTGTACAATGTGTTTTAAAGTGAAATCTATTAAAATAAGAATAAACCCATGGATAAGGAAATTACTGTCTGAATGGAGCGAAAATAGAATAATTATTGTACCTGTTTATATCACTGTATCATTGGTTATAACGATGTTATTGAATAATTTAATTGTCTTAAGTATGTTGTTTTTTAAATACTTGAAAAGTCTTGGATTACCCTGGTGAACTCAAGGTCGTTTAAGGTCATGAAAGTAGTGGAAAGGACATACTGCTGGTGAAATTTAGTAAATCTATTTGCTGTTATTCCGATTCAAGACTGATAATGAAAGAAGTCGTTTAATTTATATCAACCGTATATAGTGAAAAAGATTTCCGTGGGTAATAAGTAAATTTTGAAAGCATTTCTATCGTTACTCGTCCTTTATTAGCCAAAAAGATGCCGAAGAGTAGGACGTAAAACTCTTTTAATTTTATTTCTCTTTACTCGTCTCTTATCCTGTTGGCTGGAGAAACGAGTGATTATGTTTGGTTACAAAAGATGGCTTTAAAACCAGACAAAATCGTGTCAGATAGAAAATAACAAATTCTGTGACCCGTATAAACATGATAATGTTTGAATTTCAACTTGGAACTTTCAGGATTAAAACAGTCTGGGTGATCAAGAGATAAGGTTGTAATCTAAGTCTCTTATTTCCAGTGTGATATATTTAGTTGCAATCTGTCGTCAGATTTAATGGCAGTGTCTTGATAATATGTTATCTTTAATGATGTCGGTTAGCTGGACTCAGAAAAAAAACATATTTAATATCCAATTAAAGCATTGGATACTAGATTCGGTTTGCTAGATTCATGAACATCGGTATGAAATGTCAATTGTTATTTAAATCTCAAGGATTTCGGTTTGCTAGATTCATGAACATCGGTATGAAATGTCAATTGTTATTTAAATCTCAAGGATTTCGGTTTGCTAGATTCATGAACATCGGTATGAAATGTCAATTGTTATATAAATCTCAAGGATGTCGGTTAGCTAGATTCATGAACATCGGTATGAAATGTCAATTGTTATTTAAATCTCAAGGTTCTTATTTCAGTGTGATATATTTAGTCTCAATTGTCGTCAGATTTACATCGGTATGAAATGTCAATTGTTATTTAAATCTCAAGGATGTCGGTTAGCTGATTCATGAACATCGGTATGAAATGTCAATTGTTATTTAAATCTCAAGATGTCGGTTAGCTAGATTCATGAACATCGGTATGAAATGTCAATTGTTATTTAAATCTCAAGGATGTCGGTTAGCTAGATTCATGAACATCGGTATGAAATGTCAATTGTTATTTAAATCTCAAGGATGTCGGTTAGCTAGATTCAGAACATCGGTATGAAATGTCAATTGTTATTTAAATCTCAAGGATGTCGGTTAGCTAGATTCATGAACATCGGTATGAAATGTCAATTGTTATTTAAATCTCAAGGATGTCGGTTAGCTAGATTCATGAACATCGGTATGAAATGTCAATTGTTATTTAAATCTCAAGGATGTCGGTTAGCTAGATTCATGAACATCGGTATGAAATGTCAATTGTTATTTAAATCTCAAGGATGTCGGTTAGCTAGATTCAGGAAAACAATTAATAATGAACTTAATTATACCTATAGTTTATATCAAATGTATTGACTTCAAACCGTCCCTCTGTTGTTGGTGTCTGTACTGTTATCACAGGGCCTAGATTATCTTTCAAATTGTCTGATCAGCATCTTTACGGGGACTTAAAGAGACGAATGCACGAACCGTTTCAATAATGCCCCGTCCTCTTTTTTTCCCCTTTCACCCTCGATCTTTCCCTCTCGACCTTCCCTTCTCCCTAAGGTTTGTCTGAACCAGACACTATTGACTTTGGTTATCTTTGCATTCGTTTCTGGTATCTCGGTCTGAAAGAAACGAATTCAAGAACCTTTTCAATGATGTCCAGTGTTATTTTTTCCCTCGACCTTCAAGCCCTTTGGGTTTGTCTGTTTCAGTAAGATACTGTCGACACGTGACCTAGGGTTATCTTTAAATCTCAGAAAAAGTCGAGACAAGAAACCTTTTCTCTCTCCGTCCTCTTGAGTATGTCTGTACTTGATATACACCACCCCAAGTTATCTGCAGGTCGGTATCGGTCTATCCAGCATCAAGTGCTCTTTCTCTACGTTTTACATGAAACCACAGGGGATGAACAATATCAAACCTTATATTTACTCCGGTCAATCGATAGTTTGGTCTAGTCAAGATAGAACGAATATTAACGAATGAATGAAAGAATGAATGAATAAATCCCTGAACCCCCCCCCCCCCCTCCTGTCTTTCCTTTCGTCTCCCCAACCCTTGATACTCTCTATATACAGCCACCATATCTTCGCGAGATATAAACGATAACAATAAACTGTCTGGAATCCCACCCCACCCCTTCCTATGTAAGCTCACGCAACTCCCGATATCTAGCTGATAGATAAATTTAATACCCTCTCTCCCCTGTCCCCCTACCCTCAACTATAGTCCACCCTACCCCTGGTGCCGAGAAGGTGTAATAAAAGAAATATATTATGATAGAGAAATATAAACTGTCAGTGGATCTAGTTTACCATTGATTTATCATCAGTTGTTATCATCAGATGTCTCTCCCGATAGCTAGTCATTCTCATTCCACAGAAACTTTACGGTGTCGAGATAGATAGAGTATTGTTTTAGTGAAGTAGGCTAATTGTTCATTCATTCATTCAATAAATCACTCCTTTGTTCTTTAAACCATCCAATTCATTTCATTATTCCTTCATTCGTTCATTCATTCATTCATTCAACGAATCACTACTTTGTTCTTTCAACCATCAAATTGCTCATTCATTCATTCATTCATTCATTAATTCAGTCTAGTATAGAAGAGGTTGGGGTACCATCAGAATGATCTATAAGGTTAGTTTTCTAAAAAAAACTGAGGTTAAGGCAACCAATCCAATCAGACAGACATAGTGTGTCCTGGAAGAGTGGCCACATCCCTTCTCGCTGGCTATTACACCAGGGCTCAAATAATCTGTAACTAAATTTAAACATTGACTGATTCTCAATATTTGTTTCCAGTAGTCAGTTCACAGTGGCATCAGGTGACTGGACAATCAACATTTTCCGCCTGGTTAACCATTATACTATATCTGATCTTCCAGTATTAATATTGACATTAGTAGAAGATCTTATTTATAAAATATCTAATCCATTAATCGACAAATTGTTTCCGTTGTGCGGAAATTCTCCTGAATGGCTACACTGTGTAATTCCAGTGTACTTTTATTGCTTTCTATTTTTCTTCTATTTTCTTGTCCTTTTTTAAATTATTTATAATAACTCGGTACATTAAAGCCACTTTACTTCAGATATTTTTTAGATCACGATGATAAATCCGACATTAAGTGATATTAACGTTACAATTTATTCATTCATTCACCATTATAAATCCGACTTCAAAAGACATGTATTCGACACCCACCCCGTGGGCCCTATTTTTCGCTGGATATTTTAGACTATAATAGGTGGCAGCTACTAATGACACCCCTGTAATACTCGACACCCACCCAGTCCGCCCTAACCTCCCCTTTCGCCACCTCCGATGGGAACTTATGTACAAAATTATGATACCTTTTGGATCTGTTATATAAATGAACTATATGTTTCTGTTTTTAAACTTCACTCAAGTTTTATTTCAGAGTACCTTTTCTGAAAACATTTATTTAAAAAATGTCATTTAAAATTTAGTTCAAGGTAGATATTGTTGATGTTAATTCCGTTGGTCCAATATACAAGTTCCAGACTTCGCTTCCTGATATTGAAGAGACTTATTTTTAAAACAATAGAATTAAATCGAGAATTCCCCCCGAAATAAAATAAATTGCATTACCTGGTGTTTACACTGATGTTTATTTTGTAAACTTGTCAATAATTTTACCGTTTTTCTCTCAAATTAATGTATAAACGTTTCAGCGAGGCTGTCTGTCGAAACTCCAGGTCAATTGTCTTCCAAATTAGGACTCGAGAAAAACTTTCAATTCTCAAACATTCTAAAGATAAGGTTGAGTGTAGCTAAGTCGAATTTACTTGTCAGTATAACCCGAATCTATGAATAAAGATTTCTCCCAAAATCTTGTATGGACTGTACGTACTGTCATGCAAATAAGACTGTGATTTTGACGTCGAATTCTTAGATCTACCTGTTCTACCTTAATTATGTGTATATTTGTCGTTGTTGAAACAGAGGCTTCGTTCTAACACGATGTTATAATCGATGGTTATAACAAACTATATCGATGATAAGTGGAAGGTGCAGTAGTTTCTCTCTTGCATGCTCTCCTTATCACCCTTGGAGGTATGATGGGATATTATCAGGGGTGTTCGATGCCTGTACAGACGATGTTAATTGGAATGAATACTAAGTCGAATACAGACTATTTTACAGTCAGCGAGAATTTCGACTGCCCTCGATGAAAGCCTGTATTTAATTGGTCTATTAGCCGTCAAATTTAAAAAAATAAATAAAGCCAATTTATACTCATTTCGTTTCTATAGTGTTAATTAGATTGTTTACATTGATGACGTCAGTTCCGTTATAGCGCGTAATTTATCAGCCATCTCGTCTGCTGGTTTAATTTTCACTAAGATTGTTTGATTGTGAATTCTAGTTTCATTGAAAACTATTTCTCCATCGAAACAGCAGACACCCAACTTTTATCCCGCTATTACAAACTTCGTCTTATACCTTGACTACGATCACCTTTCTTGTATCACATCTTCTAACCAAATCACTGCATTTTTAAACTTGACAAACCAAAACCTTATAGAAACCCTCGACTGTTAATAATCGAAAATAAATCGTATATATGTGGTTTATTTTCTATTTTCTAGTCCAGATTATAATATTGATATATATATTATCTATAATAACAACTCCGGGGTTTGTGTATTTAAAATATTGTGGTATTTATTTTAGATTTTGTTGTAAATATTTACAGATTCTGTTTTATTTAAAGTAAGGATTGTTAAAGATACTGACTATATTTGTTCTTTGAGATTCGATCAATATAACGATCTGAGTCTAATCGTCTAGAGTTGTCGTTCTTGATTTCTGACAGGCCTATAACAGAAATGACGTTAAGGGTATCCATCCATAGTTGTCATAGGTTTAAATTTGTGTACTTGAAAGGGAACGCCTTCTTCGCCAATAAGGTGCAGGAATGTAGGACGTAAAACTCATTTAATTTTACTTGAGGCACTAGGGGTCGGAACGATTTGGAAAAGGTCGTAATGTATGTTGTATAGTCTTTGATTTCAAGCATTAATGTGGGAACGACAAGGGGCTTTCTTAATGTTCACGGGGGAGCACGAAAAGAGACTATGACTTAACCTATTCCATTAGAGTACTGATCATGTACAGGAGGGTGTCTAAGTGCGTCAATGTTCTTAAAAAAGGAGCACGACCTGGACCAGTCCATGAGACTGGGCATTAAAGAAGATAAGACATGATTAAAATTGTCTGTATTTCTCTTTACCAATAGATAAATAAATACTATTTATTTATTTAATGTATTTGAATATTGACTCGACCAGGCTGTATCTAGACCTATATTTACTCATCATATTTACTATTTACCTTTAGATCATTATTTTACCTTCTGATTAAAAAAAAAAATAGAGTTTTGAATTTCAAGTTGCTTGACATCGTTTCTTCTCCTAGTCTTCAAATATCACACGTTATACCGTGTTTTACTTCAGCAAGTAAACCACGTAGGATATCTAACCTCTTCCATTTTACCGTGTTTTACTATAGCAAGTAAACCTCGTAGGATATCTAACCTCTTCCATTTTACTGTGTTTTACTATAGCAAGTAAACCATCGTAGATACTAACCTTTCCATTTTACCGTGTTTTACTTCATTTAAGGTATTTAAATAAACCTATTTCATCATTTCATAACACATCATAAACACATTATACCGTGTTTTACTAAAGCATAAGACCTAGTATTAGGGATGAAGGTAATACATGACGTCACATGACTTTCAAACTAGCCAATCAGCAAGCTTACATCTATACGGTTTGTTTTACAAATATGAACACATGCAAGAAACTCGTTAATATAATAGAATGGATATCGTCTCAGAGGGAAAAATTTAAAAATCCAGCACGTCCTCTGAGTTAGACCAATCGAACCAATATCCCATCTATTGAAGTTTTAACGCTGCTGGTTGCTTCTGTTATAAAATATAATGAAATGGAGTATTACGTCCTATTGTTATGTTGTAGATTTAAAACACTGAATTCGAGTAGCTAGAAATAGTAAGAGATAATACAATATTTACTCAGACTTATAATAGATGATAAACGACAGGAATATAAAATAAAGGAAAGAAATATGAAATGTAAAATCGTGTATATGACGATTATTATAATAAATCATACGTAATACGATATCTTCAAGGGATACTGCCCCACAATTTTTGGGTTATTTCTGATAACTTTGTATTTGGCTCTAAATATGACCATAACCAAAGCAACTCGCTCCTATTATTTGGCTTTGAATCTGACTATTAACTAAGTAATTGGCATCTATGTCAGGCGCAAAAAAATTCAAAATAACACAGAAAAAAAAACCAATACATCCAGTTATAATTGAAACAATTGTAGGGGGCTAAACCTTTACGAGTTCAATCATCAATTATTTTTATTTATTAAATTGTTTTTTTTTCGCCTGATGATGACAATGTAAATCGTAGAAACGTTGTGTACAATAAAACTAAAGAGCAGTATACTATATAAACTGATAGTAACGATGTAAATTGTAGAAACGTTGTGTGTAATAAAACTAATGAGTAGTATACTATATAAACTGATAGTAACGATGTAAATTGTAGAAACGTTGTGTATAATAAAACTTAAGAGTAGTATACTATATAAACTGATAGTAACGATGTAAATTGTAGAAACGTTGTGTAAATAAAACTTATTAGTAGTATACTATATAAACTGATGATGATAATGTAAATTGTTGAAACATTGTGTACAATAAAACTAAGGAGTAGTATACTATATAAACTGATAGTAACGATGTAAATTGTAGAAACGTTGTGTAATAAAACTTATTAGTAGTATACCATCAAATTTTGTTCCATTATTTAATGTAGATATCTATCCCTAGATTTCGCCGAAGGATCAGATATAATTTTGTGAGTGAATACCTCAATAACCCAGCAGATTTAAGTATGACGATTAACTCAGAAGAATCTAAACAAGATATTTTTAATTTGGCGATAAATTTGAACAAAACACCTATTACGCTGGAAATCTCGGACAAATATCTGGAAATCGGAGCCGATACGAGAAAAGCCCATTTAACGATACCATGCTAATGGTCGAATACAATGTCAAGGATCAACAAATTTGATTTGCACAAAAGATAAAGTGAAAATGGTTTGTTCAGGTCGGAACACAGATCAATCTCTTAAAGGGATATAGTTCCTTATTTTTAAAACGTATATCTGGGACACTGATAGCCTCAATCTATACTATACAAATTTTCAATCAGACATCTGTGGTTAAAAAAGAGATTGTAAAGAGGTTTTCTAAACTTGTTATGTGTATCAGAGACACTGATATCATCAATTTACACCATTCTAATTTTCAATCAGATGTCTGTAGTTAAAGAGATTGTAAAGATGTTTTCTAAACTTGTTATGTGTATCAGGGACACTGATATCATCAATTTACACCATTCTAATTTTCAATCAGATAGTCTGTAGGTTAAAGAGATTATAAAGAGGTTTTCTAAACTTGTTATGTGATATCAGGGACACTGATATCATCAATTTACACCATTCTAATTTTCAATCAGATATCTGTGGTTAAAGAGATTGTAAAGATGTTTTCTAAACTTGTTATGTGTATCAGGGACACTGATATCATCAATTTACACCATTCTAATTTTCAATCAGATATCTGTGGTTAAAGAGATTATAAAGAGGTTTTCTAAACTTGTTATGTATATCAGGGACACTGATATCATCAATTTACACCATTCTAATTTTCAATCAGATATCTGTGGTTAAAGAGATTGTAAAGATGTTTTCTAAACTTGTTATGTGTATCAGGGACACTGATAACATCAATTTACACCATTCTAATTTTCAATCAGATGTCTGTGGTTAAAGAGATTGTAAAGAGGTTTTCTAAACTTGTTATGTGTATCAGGGACACTGATATCATCAATTTACACCATTCTAATTTTCAATCAGACGTCTGTGGTTAAAGAGATTGTAAAGAGGTTTTCTAAACTTGTTATGTGTATCAGGGACACTGATATCATCAATTTACACCATTCTTATTTTAAGACAGACGTCTGTGGTTCCTGTAATTCCAGAATAATATGCAATTTATGACGTCACTGTCTCCACAGCTACCAATGGTATCTAAGAACCTTCTTGAGGTGACGTCATAAAGGGATTATAAAACCTCTGTATTCTCCCTTTAATAGATGTTATCAGGGAAATTCCCCTGGGTAGTTTTCAAGGTTCAGGATAGATTTTCAATTTTAGATACAATCAGTATTTAATTAATCGTATTGTCACGTGACTAATTAAAGGCTTAGTGTCATGATCGGAATACGTTCATAGTAGTTTAAGAGGCCGTGCCATTTCTACCATCAGTTCTGTGCCAGTTGGAATTGTTTTCTTTCTAATAGGCCTACCTTATTCCATTTTGCGACTGGTTTCATCATCAACTCAGCATCCCTTTCAGAGAGTCCACATAGCTAATATTGTTTTGATATTCGTGTTCTTCAGCTCTACATCCCTTTCAGAGGGTCCACATAACTAATTTTTAAGGTCTGTCAACCCAGCCTCCCTTTCAGAGAGTCCACATAGCTAAAATTGTTTTGATCTGCATGTTCGTCAACCCGACATTCCTTTCAGAGAGTTCACATAACTAATGTTGATAGTTTGACGATAAGGTCTGTCAACCCAGCCCCCCTTTCAGAGAGTCCACATAGCTAAAATTGTTTTGATCTGCATGTTCGTCAACCCGACATTCCTTTCAGAGAGTTCACATAACTAATGTTGATAGTTTGACGATAAGGTCTGTCAACCCAGCCCCCCTTTCAGAGAGTCCACATAGCTAAAATTGTTTTGATCTGCATGTTCGTCAACCCGACATTCCTTTCAGAGAGTCCACATAGCTAAAATTGTTTTGATCTGCATGTTCGTGAACCCGACATTCCTTTCAGAGAGTTCACATAACTAATGTTGATAGTTTGACGATAAGATCTGTCAACCCAGCCCCCCTTTCAGAGAGTCCACATAGCTAAAATTGTTTTGATCTGCATGTTCGTGAACCCGACATTCCTTTCAGAGAGTTCACATAACTAATATTGATAGTTTGACGATAAGGTCTGTCAACCCAGCCCCCCTTTCAGAGAGTCCACATAGCTAAAATTGTTTTGATCTGCATGTTCGTCAACCCGACATTCCTTTCAGAGAGTTCACATAACTAATGTTGATAGTTTGACGATAAGGTCTGTCAACCCAGCCCCCCTTTCAGAGAGTCCACATAGCTAAAATTGTTTTGATCTGCATGTTCGTCAACCCGACATTCCTTTCAGAGAGTCCACATAGCTAAAATTGTTTTGATCTGCATGTTCGTGAACCCGACATTCCTTTCAGAGAGTTCACATAACTAATGTTGATAGTTTGACGATAAGATCTGTCAACCCAGCCCCCCTTTCAGAGAGTCCACATAGCTAAAATTGTTTTGATCTGCATGTTCGTGAACCCGACATTCCTTTCAAAGATACTTTCTTTAGTTCTACGACTGTCACACTTTTATCTGTGTTCTTTTCTAAAAAAATTCTTCAATTCATATTTCCTTAAGGTATCTAGTTAATAACGCGAGTCTTTAATCTATGGAAGATTAATCGAACGCCGCCCGAGTCGCTGGTAATCGTGATCACAGGCTTATTGTGACAGCAGACATAAGGGAAAATCTCAAAGAAAAAAACGTTTGATAATAAACGGAACTAATTTTTTTAAATTAATTTAACATTTCGTTAAGCTTCATATTTCTCATTGTGTTACATAATTTCATTTCAATATAATTATAAAATACAATAGCCAAACGATATATATTATATTATAGTGATAATAGTAGATTATCAAATATAAAAGGAAAGATAAATTTATTCTATTTTATTGACAACAGTAGATTATGAAATAGGAGAAGAATTCTGAAAGCAAATGAATTAACAAAAAGCAGGATGAATAGATCACGTGGAAGTCGGTACTCAAGAGACTGGGAAAAACATGACCGTATTTGATTTATCTATATCGAGTTTAATAAATCCAGTCTCATTTTTATATTTACGATTCCCCTGTATATTGCGCAACATTTGTCGCCTCTTCATAACGCCCGATATTATTATATTACTATTATCTTTTATTGTAGCAGGTAGCCTCGTTTAGGCAGCAAGGAAGTCGAATTCCGAACAACACCTCATTTCAATCCCGACTTTGGTCAAGACAATACTTTTGGACTTTCTTTCCGGTTTCTCCCCTGTCAGTGATGTAGGTCAATCAGAGGGGCTGACATGGAAAAAAAGTGTCTCGTTGTTAGGATGGGGCAATAAACTGAGGCCCTGTGTGCTACAGGCTGTACCGGTACATGTTAAAGATAAGTTCACATTAAACTTGCGTAAGCTAATGCCCTAACTTAAGTAGTCCAGAGAAGTTGGACGTCGTACTTTTAAGAATGCAGAAGGTTGTTTCGAGGTTAGATACACAAACCAAATTCGGCCACTCAAACTAATGACTGAAACCTGATTAAGAAAAGATAATAAAGACGAATAAAAGCGAATAAACCAAGTTAATCTAATCAGCATGAAGGGGAGAAAATAAAACGATGGCCAGGTGAGATTAATTACGTTCCCCAGGTGGAATATACACGATTTAAGTACCACGATTGGCTACTTTACAATGACAGGAAGTACTTCATTATCTCCCCTAATTTACTCTTCAGTGTTGAAAATCAGTAATGGTCGTATGGTTCCAATCAAGCGCGCCAATAAAACTCACGACGTTATCCAGACATAGTAGATCGTTTTACAAATAGTTACTTGTTGATCGAATCTCTTAAAGGAGTTCCTGTCATTTGTGCCAAATAAAACACGACGGCGTTATCCAGACGTTATCTCCATTGTAGATCGTATTACATATTATAACTTGGTGATCTAGTCTATCAAAGGTGTTCCAATAAAACTGACGACGTCATCCAGACCCATCTAACCAGATCAAGTTACATAATATGTACGACTTGATGATCGAGTTTGTTAAAGGTGTTGCCTGCCAAATGTGTCTTTAATTGACTACTTAGCTACAGATCTTGTTTCGGTTCTGGAAACTTGCCGAACCGTAACTGTCAGAAATTAGTAAATACATTTGCCATTCTGTTTATATTTAGATAAGACGATGTTTTTCTAAGGAAATGAACTCTACCACTTAAACTGGGACTCGGACCACAGTTAACTGTTAATATAAACCTCAATGGATATAATAAGTTGTTTAAGCCCCGAGGGAAGATACAAGTGCTTTTACTTCAAGTCGAGTTAGACAGAAGAATTGTCAAGAAGAACGAAGACAGTAATCTAATAAATTGACATGTTCATTAAAAGACGTGAAGGACTGAGGCGAATCTGTATAGGGTTGTATCCTAACCAACAAGCTAGCCCACCCAACCCTAGCCGCCTGAAATTCGCCTCATTGTATACTACCAGTCATCCTTTTAAAACATGACCCGGTAGTCAAACTCATTAAATTCTCACAAGAAAATGATAATCATATAAAATAACCCATACAATGGTGCTAGTCTCTTCAGTCTAACAGCGATCTGATTATTCTATCTCGATCACATTCCCTCATTGGACACCGCAAGGAGAAATGACAGGACGTTAAACCCCGGATCCTGTCTGAGGCAAGGTATATATTATAATTTGGTTCTTGCCTCCCCTAGGACGAGAGTCGACTGTGATACAGTAATAATAGAACCAACATAGACCTGTCGACTTGCCAATATCATAGTCTATTGTACTATTATTGTATTTGGTGCAGATATATAGGAATTATATTAAGTCTTGATGTTATAGAGGCGATATTAGTCGTTGGAATCTCAATCGCCTTGTCTACTCAACTACCTTTTATAGTGCAGTTTAACTAAATGTACAAGTATAAAAGTATATTTGATGAAAAGAGGTCGAAGAACCGTCAGGTGTTTTGCCAAACTAAGTCTCTACACTATCTTTATTATTGAGGCAGTAGAATAAAATCATCAGAATTCTATTAAGTATGGTGTATTTTAAAGCGGCATTGAACGATATAGCTTCGCAGAATGGTTAGAAACAGGTGCTCGTTAGAATTTTACCTTCTAATCCAAGGTTTATGTATTTCTCTATATAAAGTTATTTATTTAAAACAAATTCTTATCGTATATTCTATTGACGAGCGGGTCACGACTCTTCTATTTTAACAGAGACAGTATTCCTAGTTGTTTTCGTTAGTATAGGCTTCATTCTAGTCATAAGGCATACCACATGTCAATTTCATTCAGTAAAAACAGTGAAGAGTTATTTTCTCTTGATGGTATCGTTGATTGATTTCGATGCCACGGAATCCTGCAAATCTTGCCATTAGACAGGGCTTTAAGTCGTTTCTTTTCATGAACGATGCTATCAATTCCTGCAAATGTCAGACTTACAGCTGTTATTCAAGGAATCTTCTGTTCTTGATTTCGTCGTCATTAGTTCAATTGGGTTGGGGGAGTAGGACGTTAAACTCCATTCATTAAATTTAATTCCCTCTTTACGATTGGAGGCTGAGGTGCTTAGGAGAGATAAATGCTTGCTTGGTCTGCATCCTGAAGGTCCAAGGTTCAATCTCGACAAAGTATCAACCCCCTTATAGTGTTACAGGTCACAGGTCGGAGGTCATTTTAAACAAGGAGTCATAGAAGCATATTGAAATAACTCACATAATGCACATATTTTAATCACGTGCCATCTGGTTGCTATCGACAACTGTTTAATCCTGTTGATGTAGAAGAAAAATGATCAATCTAATGGCCGAACTATCTTGTAATTGACCGAGCAAATAACCCAATTAATGGCCGAGCTTGTTTGTCTTGGCTACTGAGTATTTTAAAGAAGGTATTTAGTGCTCGGCTTTCTGCCAATCTCTTCCAGTACCGAGTTGATTAAATGGCAGAAATTTAAAGGAATGTAAAGTCGAGGTTGTCGATTGGTCAGGGTTCGAGGCCATTAATCCAGCCCGGGGGTCAAATCAGATTAATGGAGGTCGACTTCAAATGGTACTTGTCATATTTCATTAGGGTCTGTACGTTGAATATTTTAGATATCTGTTGTTTCCAGTTTTTCTGTCATATTTTATTAATGATATGAGGAGACAGGCTGGTTGTCTGATATTTTGGTTATCTGTGATTCCCAGTTAAAATTCGACGTTTTATTGAAAGAATATTTTCACTGCAGTTCAACCACAATGGTTAAATTCCTCTTGACAACGACCTTGGCCTTGGTTAAAGTGTGATGTTTTATTATCAGTAGACTGAGGCAGTTCTTGGCATGGATCTTTCTCGGATTATCCGTACCCATTCACAGCTAGATTGACTGCAATAATGAAGAAAGGGTAACTTATTCAGTACCCATTTACGTCTGAGTTGACTGGAATATTAAAAAAAAGTGTTACTAACCAACCGAGATCAGTCTCCATGACAACTAATTATTCAACGTAATCAAGAAAATGACGTCATTTCCCGTTTCTAAGACTCGCCATGCCTCCTCGAGACTTTAAATGTACGAATTGTAGATGGACCTATTTTAGATACCGTCATTACGGCGGAGTTTTTTTAATAACAGGTTTTGACGTAAGAAAATTACAGATCTCTCGGTCTAGTTCTACCGGCCAATTACTCTTCATCTTCAGTCGTTTTATTCTTTTCACTTAGAGTACAGTCGTCATCTACCGTCATCTATATCAGCAATACCATGGCATCGTGTTATTTGGTCCTCTATTCATGTAGGTCTTTTGTTAAGATCTAAAAAACTTCACCCATTGGACAACATTATGTGGTTTTACGTTAAACTGAATCTAACGTCGCCATGGGAATGGCTTAACTACAGTAAAGATTAAATGACCGTAGTCACCCCCCCCCCCCTCTTATAAAAAGATAAATGAGAGGATATGTCATAAAATGATTTTTCAGTAACGGCTACCACCCCCCCCCCCCCTCACACAAACACTCATCTAGTGATGCCACTGAATTAACTTTCGTTAGTAAGGAAGATTCGACGGCTAGCTTATCGAGATCTGATCGCTTGAAATGGAGAGCCCGTTTCTGTTAAATACATTAGAATCAATATGATTAGAGGTGCATCAGAAATGGCGAGTTGGTGGTTTTCTGACTTACAAATAGAATTATTCTACATCTCGATTGAATCAAAATAAAAAAAACGAGATCTGCTTGCTCTGATGGATTTAAAATTGATTTTCAGATGCAACTAGAATTTTAACTCTTTTCAAATAACAGGAAGGAATGAAATGCAGATGTGGCCAATTTCTAGAATTTTCTGTTTTTGTCAGATTTCGTTCATCGTTCTTTCTTTATAATTGGACCGTCTTAATTAGCCAATAAAGTGCAGAAGAGTAGGACGTAAAACTCCATTCATTTCATTTTCTTTATAATTGGAGTAGAAAATACCACAAATAAACTTTGACAGCCATTGGGCAATTAAACACCTTACGTATCCTATTGTTACGTGAACTATCCGACCCCTGGTCGTAAAGAGTTCCCTAGGGTAAAACTAACCTGTCTCACGACGGCCTAAACCCAGCCCACGTTCCCGGTTGGTGGGTGAACGGCTTCCACCCCTATTCCTAATGACCCCTATATCTAAACTAACTGTCCTGGTGAGAATTGTGTATCTGAAACATGTGTCAGCAGTTTGTAATGAGCTCTAGTTAAACAGGCGAATCAAAGCAACAATTTAAAGTTTAAATGATCCATTTATTTATCTGTCTGGCAGTAGTATTTAAATTCAATTATAGCAATACTTCAAAACTACTCGCCATTTCTCGCTACTACTCTACATCCGTTTAAACTTCTTTCATCTTTAATCTAGTCTATCTTAACGTCTCTTTGATTATCCAGACGTTTTATAGTATTGACGTTTTATTTTTAATTGCGACTTCTCGCTGACAAATTCGCATCATAAAAAATCCTCTTGATGTCTACTCGAATAACCAGACGACATTTATTTATGACATTTTAATGCATAAACGTCTGAATGAATGTGTCTACACTTCACGTCATCTTAACATAGTGATGTCACGTCTGTCGTTAAGAAGCTATTTTTTTGATTGACATCTTTATGAGTCGTAGTTGATTTTCGAGTGTTAACGATTATTAGAGTTATTTCCCTTAGTTACATGTCGACGCGAGGCAGCCTTAGAAATTGCAATTTAATCTTTTAAATCTTTGACAATTAATCTGTAAAACTCGACGTACATCGCACGGGTTTGATTTTCAAGTGTTTTCGGTAAAGTATTATGGAGTTATTTTCTGTGTTTTCTGAGTTATTCCCTTGATTAAATGGTTATATATAACTCTTATAACCGTAGTAAATGATAGCTTACCGATCAGAGATGTTATAGTATTATGACCGACTGAGTTATTGCCCTTGATTATAATGGTATATTATACCGATACAAGAGATGTTATTATATTATCTCATGAGAACTGAATGTAATTGTTAACTATACACATTTAGGTTTCAACTTTTATCTGTACTTGATAGTCAATAGGACAGTTAGATAAATATAATTAACTATGTGGACTCTCTGAAAGGGGATGTAGAGTTGACAAACCTAAATACCAAATAAACATTATTAGCTATGTGGACTCTCTGAAAGGATGTAGAGTTGATAAACCTAAATACCAATAAACATTATTAGCTATGTGGACTCTCTGAAAGGGATGTCGAGATGAAAACCTAAATACCAATAAAATTATTAGCTATGTGGACTCTCTGAAAGGATGTAGAGTTGATAAACCTAAATACCAAATAAACATTATTAGCTATGTGGACTCTCTGAAAGGGATGTAGAGTTGACAAACCTAAATACCAAATAAACATTATTAGCTATGTGGACTCTCTGAAAGGGATGTAGAGTTGATAAACCTAAATACCAAATAAACATTATTAGCTATGTGGACTCTCTGAAAGGGATGTAGAGTTGACAAACCTAAATACCAAATAAACATTATTAGCTATGTGGACTCTCTGAAAGGGATGTAGAGTTGACAAACCTAAATACCAAATAAACATTATTAGCTATGTGGACTCTCTGAAAGGGATGTAGAGTGACAAACCTAAATACCAAATAAACATTATTAGCTATGTGGACTCTCTGAAAGGGATGCTGAGTTGATAAACCTAAATACCAAATAAACATTATTAGCTATGTGGACTCTCTGAAAGGGATGTAGAGTTGAAAACCTAAATACCAAATAAACATTATTAGCTATGTGACTCTCTGAAAGGGATGTGAGTGAAAACCTAAATACCAAATAAACATTATTAGCTATGTGGACTCTCTGAAAGGGATGTCGAGATGATAAACCTAAATACCAAATAAACATTATTAGCTATGTGGACTCTCTGAAAGGGATGTAGAGTTGATAAACCTAAATACCAAATAAACATTATTAGCTATGTGGACTCTCTGAAAGGGATGTAGAGTTGACAAACCTAAATACCAAATAAACATTATTAGCTATGTGGACTCTCTGAAAGGGATGTAGAGTTGACAAACCTAAATACCAAATAAACATTATTAGCTATGTGGACTCTCTTGGACAGACTCTACCCCTTGCTAGCCCATCGACCTTTTTCTTGTAATCCTCATCTTGACCCTTCTTTTGACCCCAGAAACTAGTTGATATTACTAGAATATTTTGTTACATCTCTGATTATTCTTCACCTAGAGAATTATCTCTAATTTATGATCGATCTTCATATCGTTTGTCTAATAGAGAAATTATTATCTTATATAGTCCGAAACTTTGTACTTCCCATGTCTAATAGAGATATAGTCCGAAAAACTTGACTTAGTTGAACACAATTCATCCAAGTGTAATAGAGATATTACATGTAGTATTATTATTAAGTGTGATCCGGAAGTCTTTACTGATCTGATCTAAGTTTTAACCACGTAATTCCGTCTTGTGTAATATATATATATATTGGTTTATAATTATATTTATACTCTAAAATCTTATATTTATATCCCACCCCACCCCCCACCCCCCACACCCCCAAACAGATCTAATCTGAATATACCGAAACTGAGTAGATTAATCAATTAAAAGGTGACCTCAGGATAACGTAAAGAGAAATCCCCTAATGGCGCAGGTAATTTGTTTTTCCAGCTCTAACACGATGGTCTTGACCCAACAAATCGTAATGAAGTCCAATCATAAACAAGTAGACAGCGTGTTGGAAAACTCTCTCTAGTGAAACTGACAATGTTTTTACCAACTCAACAGGATACGTACTAGGTTGTCCAGCCCATTTACAAGTGTTTAGGGTTGATTAATATCCCCAAAAAACCTTGTAAACAACTAGACTAACATTTGCTTTAATAAGACAACTATCAACTTGTATACGACTGATGACACGTCTCTTATAGGCTTGTCTGGTCGATTAACTGATTGATCGTACAGTAATCTTAGAACAATTGTAAACAAGTTACAAGACTGACCATTGTTCTATCAACAACTACCAATTTGTTTTCTTGTCTCCACTCGACCCCAATGTTTGTGTTTTGAGACCAGAGATACATAAAAACGAGTGGTTTCTCTTCAATAAGCTAACAGAAATCTAAATAGATGTAGTCATTTGGAGCTAACGAATATTATTTCTGAGTGAACTCGATATGTCCCTGGAGAATCGCCTTCACGACTTGACGATCGATTCTTATGATCGTCAGTAGTCGAGGTCAATCAGACCTACAGTTTGAATGCTATAATTTTAACGTCTTGAAAACTGCTCTTTATCTTTGTTTTTGTAGCTTTGCAGTCTTGATAACTGTTCTTATCGTCAAAAGGCGAGATTTTCCAGACCTTAAATATAACAATTTGTTATCATTTTAATAATCAGCATAATCAAGAAATACAAGATTGCTTACAGAAGCACAAAGCGTCTTGTTGAACTCGATTATAATAATTCCTAGAGAGAACAAATGACTTGATAATCACTCATTCTTTACTTTCGGTTTATAAAAAACTTTCATTTTATTAATATTTTGTCACTTTTATGGTAATTTATTACGAGCTCATTAAACCTATATTTCGATATTCGGGAGTGTAGAATCGGTATATTGTGTAAAATGAGAAAGTAGTAATAAGTAGGTGTGGAGTCGTTAAGAAAATGGTGAAATCTCGTGACGAGAGATATAAAAATTAATTTTAGTTTCCAAATGGTTGATAATTAACTTAGCGTTAATTAACACATATATCTTGTGTAGGCTTGTTGTAGAGGAGGGGGGGGGGACTATAGCTCAGGCGGTTAGAGCTTAATAAACTGTATATGACGTCATTTGCTTAGTTATGTCGAACCCATGGTTCGCATGTGCTAATTTCGGTCAGTCTGTGGGAAGCTGTTTCAGATGACCTTTCCTGTAAAATTAAAAAAGGTTGCTACAAAGGAACAGACATGTTAAGTATAGACCTTTGGCGAAAGGAGGTAAGAGAGTAGTCTAGGCTAGACGTGAAGGAAGTCTATCTATTGTTTGCTAGCCCATGATATATTAAATTATTACTCTCTCATCGACCACTGGCCTAGGATATAATTCTATTTTTCATTTCTCTATTTCCTAATAGACTGACAAACCCTTCATTGTATTTTATTTCCATATTATTTATTGACTGTATTGATTGTCAAAATAAATATTAAAAGGTCGCCATTGTCCGCCATGACACTTCTCGTTAGTTACCGATATCGTCTGATTTATGACGTTTGATTGTATGATATGACGTCAGCAGGATTAATTTGAAAATGGACTTGGACACAAAGAAGAAAACTTGACGTTCGCCATTTATTGAAATCTGTAGATATATCGTAGAACCATGATGGAATGGATAGATTAAGTTACAAGATGGCATCCACGATTCTCCCTGTCGCATACCACCCACATACCACCCATACCACTTTCAAATTTCTTATCAGGCAAAGGCTTTCCCATGAGCTCTGTGGCCTCGCCTCACCCATAGCACCCCCATCAGTAAGCTCAGTCTATAGACTATATGAAACGTGACGATCTGTGGTCGCCAGAAATCGACCAGAGTCTTGGTAATCGAGTCTAAAATATTCCAAAATTATTGCCACAGACGAGCACCAATTCACACCAATCTGGGAGAAATTTGGCGCCCAAATTATATTTCCACTTGAATTGATGGCAGACGATTCTTGACAAATGTGATCGGACAAGATTTCCCCCGTCCATTAATTTATTTATTGCTTGCCTCTCTATATCGACACGATCTGAAATTAACTGGGAATCAGAAACATAAATATTAACAATTTCTTCTTTCTAAATTTCCTTTCAATCAACCAAATTTCTCGCCATTTTTTTTTTAAATCGTCTTATGGTAAAGTTTCTTCGTTCCTTTTCCATTTTCAGAAGCTAAAAAAACTTTCTTGTAACATTGGAATGCGTGTGATGTATTGATATATTGTGTAATATATGATAGTTTGTCAACAACAGAAGATGATTTGAAATATCTTTGTGTCCTAGAATTCGACCCGCCATATTATTTCTAAAACATGACGTTGTAAAATACAAAAAAAGACGTCTTCTGTGGCAGGATATGACGTAGGGCCTCTTGATATATAATATACGTTTTGCTTATCTTCTATATTTATTTTTGATATACGTCATACTTTTGCACCAAAACTTTTAGTTTGTGAAGATGACAAGAAAATCACCGTGCCCTAGTTTTCTAACAGCCTTATTTTTCTAAAACATCTCATCTTTTAGAAATTAAAAAAAAAATAGTTTAACACGCTCTCGACTGTTCTAAAATCCATTTTATTATTAAACTTCTTATATAAGATTTATCTTTTTGTATTTTACATGAAATTGAAAAGCTTTTTTTTTTCAGATGAAAAATTTAAAATCTTAGAAAATGACGTTTGTTTTTTAAATACTTTGTTTGATCAAATGATGTCCTATATTTTACAATATATAACATTTTAGTTTAAATTTTTTTTTTGCTTCCCATTTAATATGTGAGATTGAACAAGATTCTGAAAAGTTCTGGAAACTTGAGGGATAGTTGAGATAAAAACATTGTTCAAATTTTATTTACCTTTTGACCAATTCACTGCGAAATTTTTTCTTCAAACAATTCATTTTGCTACCAATTAACCCTGTAACCAATTAACCCTGTAGCTAATTAACCTTGTTGACTGACTTCCAGTGACATATTGCGATTGTGACCATATCACTTACGGTTTTGACCATACTTACGATTGTGATCATACTTACGATTCTGACTTTACTTACGATTCTGACTTTACTTACGATTCTCACTTTACTTACAATTCTCACTTTACTTACGATTCTCACTTTACTTACGATTTTCACTTTACTTACAATTCTGACCATACTTACGATTCTCACTTTACTTACGATTCTGACTTTACTTACGATTCTGACTTTACTTACGATTCTGACCATACTTACGATTCTCACTTTACTTACGATTCTCACTTTACTTACCATTCTACTTTACTTACCATTCTCACTTTAATTACGACTGTGACCATATTACTTACGATCGTGACTAAAACCAATTATGAATGTGACCAAATGTCTACATATCTACCAGATAAAGTATACAATATTATATTATATTTTTTATTCACAATATCTGCCATAAAACGATGCCACTTACAAGACGATACCACATTTGATCTGTCCAATAAATCGCACCAGAATCCGAATACCAATTCCAATTTTCCTGAAAATCAAAGAATCATGGAATTTTGTTCTGGTTGGGTGAAAATATTAAAGATTTTATGACATAATTTCAGGAATTACGTTCATAACATTTCAAATATTCAATATTCGACCAGATATATTCCATGGTTTATCTCAGGTTTAGTTATTTCACGTTTACGTCTAGGAGATTTACCAACTAGGCGGTATTTCCTGGGTAAGGGATATCCTTTTTATATTGTAATTTTCTCCATGGTGATTAATATTATTATGTTTCCTTGGTTAAATTCAAAATTTATTTTATTTTTTGTATTGTAGTTCTACAATTTATGTTGATTTTTTTTTCCTGTCTACAAGTAAGGTTGCGTTTTTTTTTGTTTTTTTTTATTGTTTTTTTTTCCTGAAAATTGTGAGGGGGCTTTCATGTCTAAAATTGAGGGTTCTTTGGGGTTTTTGTAAAGTAAGCTCATAGAATAATTCTTATCTTCCGTATATTATAGTTATGTATCGCAAGGATCGCAACATTGTAACAGGTATTATCAGTTTTTTATTTTTTACGAACTTTTTAAGGATTGTGTCGTATTCATGTTTTGTATAACAGAAACATTGATAGTATAGTTTCGCACCAGTCGGATTTTTAGCCAGACGTCTGCGATTCTTACAATTTCAGTAGAACTAAGCGCTTTACGGTGATTCTATCACACTCTTGGAAATAATTAGAAACTAGAAATTTTTTTAGGAGTTTAGTTTGACTGTCTACAATTAGGGGTTGTGCTATTGGTAAATTACCACATTATTAGAAAGTAGTATAATAGTTTCACAGACGTCGGGCGAAAAATTTGAATGATGTAAATTTAAAATTAGCCATAAATACACATAAAAAGTTAGAAAACCTGAACTACGTCGTAAATATTGGAGAGAAATATGCAAATTATGACAAATTGACTGGTAAAACATCAATAATTTCCATTAGCTATTTGAATATTGGCGTGTTTGGTTTCAAAATTTGAAATTTGTATTTCATTAAAGACGCCTGTATATTGTCTGCAGTAAACACGGTAGCTGAACAAGTTGGTGGAAATTTAATTTCTCAATAACATTACGTCCTAGACGAGTTGAAGTAAAAACTGGAGAAGTTTGTGTTCCTTGGGGAGTACGGGAGTGTGTTTTAATATCACCTCGGGTAGTTATAAGTTTTATTTAAGTCGGTAAATAATAACCCCTCGCTTCTCATCTATATAGTACTTTAACTTTCACCCAACTTTATTCCCGTAGAAAATCAATGGTATTATATACGTGATGAACGGGACTATAGGGAACGATAAACGAGTGCATTAAAAACATTACTGGTTAATCTCGTCTTTAGACTGTTGGCGGGAGTTTGCTCGCGCTGAAATCCGATACTCAAGTTTGATTTACGGTCTTTAGTATTGAGATAAAAACTTGATGTTCAAGACAAGAATGGAATCTTTCAGATTCTTTGTTTGATAATCGAGAGTAATGGGACCCCCAGTAGACGGAGTGGTATTATTCCTCAGGGCACGAGCTGATGAGAATTGACGGCACGAGGAGTTGTTATGGTAGATATTTTTGGCAGTTAATAGCACGTGGTATGCTCTAGGCTGTGTTACAAGAGAGTAGAAAGAGATGAAGAATTTATTTGAAGTAAAGTTTTCAATGTTTAACCTCACTTCCTGTGTTTCTAACCTGTGAAACAAGTCTCGTATTTTAACATTTAAAACGTGATTCTCTGTGGACTAGTGTCGTCTGTCATATCCAGGTAATTACCCGCTATTTTTACCAGTTTTAACGTCTGTTGTATTATTTCCGATTGTGTTATTATGAAAGTTAGTAACGCGATGCTAATAGTGTTTAGTTTACTTGTGTTTTTATAATTGTCTGAAAGTTAATGACTTTGTACTTGTGTTTTGAGTGTTTAGTGTTTTTTGGTTTCTGAATATGACGTCGATTCGACGAGGACAGTTCAAGGTCGTTTCCACGTGACCTCTGTGATAGAGAGCTAGTGATAAAAAGGAGTAGAAATTGTGAATTAGATTTCAGTTATCAATGGACGGTTTGTCCATCATGTGTTTTAATTAAGTTTTCTTTTAGTTCAAATAGTTATTAAGTTTTTTACTATGAACCTAAGCTGTTGTTTTCTTTCAACCTTGTTGATTTTTTATCACAGTTAAATGGGCATTTTATGTGTTGTCAACTTCCGGTTCGAGTGCTTTGATGACACTTAGAATTTAGTTCCGGTGATGTTTGACTGTATTTAATTCTGTAGTCTACTAATTTGAGAAACTAAATGTTTTGTTATCACTGTTATATCCATAGTAACTTTCTTCAACTGAAACTACTGCTTTTAAACTAGACCTGTTCGTACCACCATTAACAACGTTTATTTTAAATTATCTACAAGTTTTGCTAGTCGGTATCCATACTTTTGGTTTTTGTTTGCGCCATTTTCTCTAACCCCCAGTCCGGTTTGTATCATCATAAATATCTTTTATTTCAAATTCTCTCCATTACAAGTTGGTTAAGTTCAGTATCTTTTGTTCCAGGATTGATAGGGTTAGAGTAAAAGCAGAACCCTGTGCGATTTACTTCAGTTCACGTCTGCTTTAATCACCCCCCCCCCCCCCTCCCCACCCTATATTTCTACTTCCTCTGATCCTGTCCTCAACTTCCCACCTAATTAAATTCCACTTCAACAAGAAGACGTCAAGGCGGGAAAATGTCGTCTGCTGATTAACGTCTGGTGTTTGTTGGTAAATATCGTCTGTTTATCTTCACTTCTGATAATTCACTCTGGAAGCTGACACGTGACTCGATGCCAAGAGATACTGGAATGATGTCTATTGTTGCTAAGGTAGCAAAGTTTTTAAAATACGAATGAAATCTATTTGTTCTACCTTGTACCACAATCCATCCAAAATCTACTTATTTCTTTTCAAGATTCCGGCATTCAAATTCAGCAGTTGTTGTTTCTTTTCGTAGAAATTTTACAGCAGGACAGCAGCATTAGCACATCCTACTACTCCCCTAAAACTGGAGCCTGTTTCACGAAAACCTAACTTAGGGTGATTTTAGTGTTCCACTGGTCAGATTGGTCAATCACTAAATATGAGTTTTTATAAACCAATCAGGTCACTGTCTTGATTGTATCTTTGTTAAAATTTTATGAAACAGGTACTTGGTACTTGACCTGGCGAGATTTAGAAATGTAAATCTAACCAAAGAGGTTGAACCTAGAGTAATTACTGTGATAGATTGATAAATCAGAAATGGAGAAAACAGTTAGCTCGTTAAGGTTCCATTAGATCGGTATCTTCCTTCAAATTCTTCTCATAATTATACAGACCCTTCGAACTCTTTGGTTTTAAATATCTATAAACTTAGAACAATATACATCAGTCAGATGGTGAGATGACTTCAAAGTCTTCATCTAGTCTGTTTGGAGGATGGTTATTTGGTGGGGCATTACAAATGTACATTTTTTAAATGACTTATTAAGCTACTGATCGAGTCTTTTTTTGTTAATTTTCTGGACTTATAATAAAGCCTGGGTATTTTTTAAAAAGGAGGTAGAGCCCGGTTTTCCCTTGTCATTGATGCAGGTCTGAGGGACTGACATGGAAAAAGCATCTAGTCATTCGGATTTGACAATAAACCAAGATCCCCGTGTGCTACAGGCTGTGCACGTTAAAGATCTCTCGACAGTTGGAAATCTCAAAAAGAGTAGGCTGGTGCCGCTGTCCCGGCTGAATTTAAGGTGCAGATGAGTAGGACGTAAAACTCCATCTATTTCATTTCTTTATTTTGAAAGAAGGTGTTTAATAGGAGATTTAACTAATGATTAATCAGAGCTGGTCTGTTAAAATACTTGATAACTAAATACAACCTATTAACAAGTCGTTTAACTTCAGCTCTCGCTAGTCCAGGTTAATAACGGTCAGTATAGGTATATTGTTAATAACGGTCAGTATAGGTATATTGTTAATAACGGTCAGTATAGGTATATTGTTAATAACGGTCAGTATAGGTATATTGTTAATAACGGTCAGTATAGGTATATTGTTAATAACGGTCAGTATAGGTATATTGTTAATAACGATCAGTATAGGTATATTGTTAATAACGATCAGTATAGGTATATTGTTAATAACGGTCAGTATAGGTATATTGTTAATAACGGTCAGTATAGGTATATTGTTAATAACGGTCAGTATAGGTATATTGTTAATAACGGTCAGTATAGGTATATTGTTAATAACGGTCAGTATAGGTATATTGTTAATAACGGTCAGTATAGGTATATTGTTAATAACGGTCAGTATAGGTATATTGTTAATAACGGTCAGTATAGGTATATTGTTAATAACGGTCAGTATAGGTATATTGTTAATAACGGTCAGTATAGGTATATTGTTAATAACGGTCAGTATAGGTATATTGTTAATAACGGTCAGTATAGGTATATTGTTAATAACGGTCAGTATAGGTATATTGTTAATAACGGTCAGTATAGGTATATTGTTAATAACGGTCAGTATAGGTATATTGTTAATAACGGTCAGTATAGGTATATTGTTAATAACGGTCAGTATAGGTATATTGTTAATAACGGTCAGTATAGGTATATTGTTAATAACGGTCAGTATAGGTATATTGTTAATAACGGTCAGTATAGGTATATTGTTAATAACGGTCAGTATAGGTATATTGTTAATAACGGTCAGTATAGGTATATTGTTAATAACGATCAGTATAGGTATATTGTTAATAACGGTCAGTATAGGCCGGTATATTGTTAATAACGGTCAGTATAGGTATATTGTTAATAACGGTCAGTATAGGTATATTGTCAATAACGATTAGGCCGGTATATTGTAAATAATTTTTTAATAAACGTTTTCAGTTTATAAGATTTGTTATGATCAGATTAGTCTTTTAAAGCGATCAGTATAGGTATATTGTTAATAACGGTCAGTATAGGTATATTTTTTTAATAACGATCAGGTATCAGGTATATTGTTAATAACGATGTGTTTATTAGGTATATTGTTATTATAACTGTCATCATGAGGTTATATTGTTAATCTTTTAGACGCATCAGTAAAAATAGTTATTCTTAATACGTTTCAGTATAGTATTTGTTAATAACGTGTATTTTTAAAGGTTTTAATTGTTAATAACAGGTAAAGTATAGTGTATTGTTAATAACGTTTCGTTATTTTTAGGTACATTGTTATATCACACGTTCGTATTCATTAAGTTTACTATTTTCTCGTAAACGTTTCATCAACAGTGTTATTTTTTAAGTTAATTTTTAACACTTTCCGTATATTTTCTTAATACGTTTCCGTATTTCTCTAACATTTCCGTTTTTTTAACGAGTTTCATAGGTATATTTCATAACACAGTATATCCGTATTTGTTATACACGGTTTCCGTATTTTTATAATTGTTATTTTTCTAACCGTTTCAGTAATTGTGTTAAACTTTCCGTTATTTCTCTAGTACATAGTTATTCTTAATTTCCGTTATCAACACTTTCCGTATTTCTCTAACACGTTTCCGTTATTTCTCTAACACGTTTCCGTTATTTCTCTAACACGTTTCCGTATATTTCTCTAACACGTTTCCGTTATTTCTCTAACACGTTTCCGTAATTTCTCTAACACGTTTCCGTAATTTCTCTAACACGTTTCCGTTATTTCTCTAACACGTTTCCGTATTTCTCTAACACGTTTCCGTTATTTCTCTAACACGTTTCCGTTATTTTCTCTAACACGTTTCCGTTATTTCTCTAACACGTTTCCGTTATTTTCTCTAACACGTTTCCGTTATTTCTCTAACACGTTTCCGTAATTTTCTCTAACACGTTTCCGTTATTTCTCTAACACGTTTCCGTTATTTCTCTAACACGTTTCCGTTATTTCTCTAACACGTTTCCGTTATTTCTCTAACACGTTTCCGTTATTTCTCTAACACGTTTCCGTTATTTCTCTAACACGTTTCCGTTATTTTCTCTAACACGTTTCCGTTATTTCTCTAACACGTTTCCGTAATTTTCTCTAACACGTTTCCGTTATTTCTCTAACACGTTTCCGTAATTTTCTCTAACACGTTTCCGTAATTTTCTCTAACACGTTTCCGTAATTTTCTCTAACACGTTTCCGTTATTTCTCTAACACGTTTCCGTAATTTTCTCTAACACGTTTCCGTAATTTTCTCTAACACGTTTCCGTAATTTTCTCAAATTACCAGGTAAATGTGATCACGGACTGCGGAGTAAGCATCACGGACGCTTCCTGTGTTTTTGTTTGGTTATTTCCATATTTTTTACCCGGTTAATCTGATGACGGACTACGAGGGAAGAGTTAATTCAATATGCACCTCACCCCTGACCAGCCTTACCCACCTGTGGTACCTAACGCCCAACCCGAGGTGATATATAAAAGGCAATACCAGAGAAACTACCATAACATTGCCCGTCTACCCAGTCCAGACCACCGTGACATTGACACCACTACAGAACCAGCCACCTTCACCCCACGGGAGACCTAGCTAACAACAAAAGACCACCGTAACATTGTTACCTGTGTTAATCTTAGTTTGTTTTCCCCCAGTGATTTGACATTTTAATATTATGATAACTAACTAGTAGATTTACCTGTAAAGAGACGGGAGGGAATAGCCAGCCAGGAAGAAATAAGAACACGTGCTAGCAATATGAAGGTACTTACATCTTCAACTAACAACACCTCTACATTGTTCTAACATTATCAAGATCTGTACCACAAAGTAGTACTGAGTAAGATTGTGCCAACACAAACTAAACGAAATAAATTGAAATTGGAGTTTGACGTCTTAATTTGTACTGTACAAATGTTTGTTAGAATTGTTACACCCACTCTCTTCTTTTTCGATTTTCAACTGTTAACAGATCTGGCGATGAACCAGACATTAACTGGCCAGTTTCATACGATAGTTGTATTAAAACAGAAAGCATAAAGCGTTGTATCTCGAATACAGTGTTATGTTAGATTTGACGAATGGGGGTGTAGTTTGGACACGATGTTACAGAAAGATGGTTGAACACCATGGCTCTATAGGCATGTATTTCCGGTAGTCAGGACTGTTTGGATAGAGTTTATAGAAGTTAGTTAGTAGGTAATATTAGAGAATTATCATCATTATTACCTGGATAAAATACTAAGATGGGATGATATATACTTATTTATGCTGTTTTCATAACGTATAAGTGTCGAACATAGTTTTATGAAAGTTGATATGATTCAGGTATTCGACGTATGAGTGTTAATATTCTTAAAATTTCTATTTTCTGATTCTAGTCGTATTTTCTTGTTAATTAATGTAACTGAATTAACTAAATCATCAGGAATATTAAGAACGTTCTGTTTATTTGGTTTAATATCTAATATACAGGATTGGTTGGTGTGTCGTTGTCAGTTTTTACCTTGCTGTATCAACCTACTGCCAGGTGAAATTTCTCTCACTGCATTCGCTGATCATTGTATCAACATAGTAACAGTCAGACGGTGATGTCGTCCTTACCCCTGCAAACGTTAGTCTTACAGATGGCACATAACTAGGAAAAGTTTCCTCACTCAGCACAATGGCTGTCATTTTAATTCTCTTAAATATAGATGAGTTAAACAGAAAACGTTTCTCGTCGTCAACTTCACTTAAAGCACAGATAATAAATTTCGGACCTTCTTCAATTAAATATGTACTAATTGCCCACGCACTGAGGTTTTCTGTGGAAAAACTTGTATTATCTTTTATATTTGTTCTGGATCATAGATATGTTTGTTTTTGGCTGATTCTGTACGATGTTGTAGGCCAAGATAAGTCGATGTTCCAGGGTCTTATTCTCAAAAACCTTAACTTAAAATGACATTTGATCACTCAATAGACATGATTTAAAACTTAGTTTTATTATCCATTCAGATTACTGTATTTCTTAAAATCTGGATATTATAGTCGTTACGTTTCCGAGAAAAAGTCCAGAGTATGAAAATATACAGGTATATCATATTCTACTCTAATTATTAATATCATTTTCCTACCTAACTTTCTAAATCACAGCACGATTAAATTTATACCAACATCTCTCCCAGTAGGCTAGTACTTGTATTAAAGTTGTACCAGGTAGATCTTGGTGGAAGAAAATCTACTGTAAAGCTATCAGAGAATATATTATAGAAAGTTAATGTAAACACGTTACGGTCTGGTAATAAAACATGTAACATGTTGTGATGTTAGTATCAGAGTATATTAAAATATTATCAAATTATTTATACGTTTGATATCTAAATCAACCATTACTGGTGATAATAACACATCTAGATTGTCGGCTCCTGTTCGACAAGTTACAATGTCTGGTTAACAAGACTGAAACATGTTGTTGCTACAGAACTTTATTCTTGAAATAACTTTTTCTAAAGGCTCTCTTCTTCCCTCATAGAAGCACGAGTGAAATTGGTTCAGACCTAAAGCCCATAAATCCCTCGGGTTTTGATTCTTCTATTTTGATATCGACTGTGCATCAGTGAACCGTACTGGGTAACCGAGATCTATTTAAGTAGATAATTACAAAATTAACTTGTTATTAATTGCTTTCAAATAAAACTTGTTGATGCTTACACTACAGTCCGTGTCATTCATCTTCATAATACAATATACCTGATGATGCTTTCAACGAAGCCCGCGTTCGTTTATCTTCACTATACCAAAGCACCTGTTAGTGCTTACACTGTAGTCCGCGTTCAATCATCTACTCTATTCCAATATATCAAGTTCTAACGTGAAAAAACAATCAGCGAAAAATACATAGAAATGTTTATTCAATTTGTACCAACTTCGAAACGTCTATGTATAATGTGAAAAATGTTTCATTAATTTCTTTTTTGAGTTAAGTCACTTGAGAAATAAACCCACAAATATTGCTGTTGTATGTTTTATTTAAAATTTGATCAATAAGGCGTCAAAAACAAAGAAAGAGGGTCATTCACGGTTGATGACAGACTCCCTCAAGTCTTGCCCAGTCTCTGGTATATGGAAGATGATAACGATATTAACTATACTTATTCAATATAGACTCACAGTAAACAAATAAATAAAACCACAGTACTTGTACTTACTTGACCGGAGTATGGAATCGACAAAACATGTTAATAAACTTGTTCCTGGGCCGGCATTAATTAGTTGATCACATTGCTGGAATTCCTGAGTTTAACAAGCTCTTAATAGAATACAATTTACATCTTTAGAAAAAAGGTCTAATGACCCAGAAAAAAAAAAAGAATCGTTTTGGACAAAGTTCCAGTCTTTTAGTGGGATCACGCTTTCAGTGGGACCCGATTTACATCATTATAAAAAGGCCTACAGGTATAACTTTTCTCCGTAGTGGCTCAGAAAAAGAAAGAAAAAAACAACAACCAACCATTCTGTATAAGGATAACATCTTGGGATCCTTTCTATCAGCTGGTCCTTGGGCAAACCTCTTGGTATTGATTTACAAGTATAACAACTTAAAGTTTACAGGATCCTTTCTACCAGCTGGTCCTTGGAAACCTCTTGGTATTGATTTACAAGGATAACACTTAGGTTCACTAGGATCCTTTCAAACCACTGAGATCCTTGTCAAACCCTTGGTATTGATTTTACAAGGATAACAACTTAGGTTCTTTAAGGTTCCCTTGATATTACAAGATAACAATAGGTTCAAAGGTCCTTTCTCCACTGGTCATCTCGCAAACCTTGGAATATTTTAGCTAGGTAACAACTTAGTTCAAGATCCTTCTCCAGTGGTCTTTCATACTTTGATATATGATTTTAATAAACTTGAGATTCTTTTTATTATTCTAGAAAAATAGAACCAGTATTATATTTCAAACAAGATGGCGGCTATTCTAAATTAGAAACAAACGTGGTTCCAGTTGGCCCCCTGGTGGTAAAATAAAATTGATTGATTCCTGTTGAATTATGTAACGGATCTGATGAGAAATCCGGCAAGAATATAGTTTAACATCCACTGTGAGAGGAAGCTTCTATTTCAAATAGTGTTTACAACTTATATCTTCGTGCTATTTCAGTAAAAGATGAAACTTGAGATTTTTTTATTATTCTAGAAAAATAGAACCAGTATTATATTTCAAACAAGATGGCGGCTATTCTAAATTAGAAACAAACGTCGCCAGTTGGCCCCCTGGTGGTAAAATAAAATTGATTGATTCCTGTTGAATTATGTAACGGATCTGATGAGAAATCCGGCAAGAATATAGTTTAACATCCCACTGAGAGAGGAAGCTTCTATTTCAACAAGGATCCATATCTTTCAAATGACATCAAGTGAACTTCACAGATTCTTGAAAACCTACGTAGACATTTTCACATTCTTTAAGTTTTTTATTTTGTTGGTCAGATTCTATTTGTATCAATTCGTCGTTTGAAGATGGTGTCATTTTGTAAAACTTGTTGAAAAACAAAAGTACGTGAATTTATAACGGTATATATAGAACAGTATTCTGTACACGTGCATATTATATACTCAGTGTCGGGCAGTGATTCTCTCTAGTTTCAGTTTGATGCTCGTTTGAATAGAGTTTATAACAAAACGACTTGAACAACTTATTGTTGCTCGTTTTGTTGTGGTTCGGGTTTTGTTGTCTGAAAAGGAGTTACGGCTACAATTCGTCTTGTCCATTGTTTTATCTGAAAAGGCTCCTGTCTGGAGTTGTTAATACGTTCTTACAGACGTCGCACCTGATCGCAATGGTACGGCATACTGACAATATAATATACAATATTCTAAAAGATGGTTTTTTTTAAGTAGAATCATCAACTTTGTGATACATTGACACATTTATGTTGGTAAATTTACCAATAAAATTCGATAATAATAATCATTAACTAGTAGAAAAATAAACACATCGTATCTTGAAACAGAACCTTTATTAAACCTTATTATATTTTACGAGTAAATTGGAATAAAATTGTGTTTCATTCATCGGTCAAATTTACATAAATCTCTATAATATATAAACACATAAAAACGAGTCTAAAATTCACCAACTTTTAAAAAGTTAATTTATCGTTCAAATCAAATAGTTTTTCTTTTTACTCATTTCACTGATTTTTCTTTAATTTGGGGCAGAAAGGTCGTTTTTTATCGTCTTTTCTCCAAGTTGTAGAATTTTATCGTGGAATTTGGACTGCTATAAATCTAGACAAAGTGCTTTTCTCTCGACATTTATTGCCTGCGACTTTTATTTATGTTTTTTCTCCGATTCAAACCCTTTCTTTCACATCGATCGAGCAGAAAACTGTTTCTAGAATCTTTTTAACGACATCATTGGTGTTTATTTCTAGATTCCACGTTCAGGTGACGACCATTTCAATGCATTTAAAGAAATTTGATGGTTTTTAAGAAGTCTATTGTCGTACACGGTATTCATGAGTTTGGTGAAAAATGTATTTTTTTTTTAATGTTTTCTTGATCCGTTCTTGGTTTAAAGCTACCAGAATAGGAATGTAAGTTTTTAGAAGTTTGTGAATATTGAAGGTATTATCTCTTGTTACAAACCAAGGTTTTGGGGATAATTGTCAGAAATCGGGTGTGTATTAAGGAAGGTAGACTACGGCGCATAGCTTTTAGGTTCATCTATACCCGATTGACCGACATTTTTTAGATATTCAACCTGAAAACTCGAATTGCCCCCCTGATCAAACTGATTAATTTAACATTCCCCTTGATATATTACTTGCCCCTCCTTTCTGGATATATTACTTGCCCCTCTGGATATATTACTTGCCCCTCTGGATATATTACTTGCCCCTCTGGATATATTACTTGCCCCTCTGGATATATTACTTGCCCCTCTGGATATATTACTTGCGCCACCGAACAATTATGTCTGTTTACGGACATGTATTTACACAAGTTTTATTTTATCGGGATGTTAATAGAATAATGATTTGTGATATACAATAATAAATTCCACGGAGACGGTATATTAAAATATAGAACTAAAATAACACCCAATCTCCTTTCTTATCGGTTAGTTTAGACTTCACTCATTCAGTCGCGTACGACCTTGTCATTTAGTTTCAAGGTTACGGGAGGTTAAAAGTAACAAGTACCGATTAAATGTGAACTGAATTCAATCTAACAATGAAATCGAACGTTCTAGTGTCAAGTACTCACCAATTTCTCAACCCTTACGTGAACTGAGTTCTGAATCTAACACGGACTCGGAAAGGGTACAAACAGTTGATATACACGATTTAAAACAACAAGACCTACCTAAAACAACATTATACAAAATAGATGAAAGTAAGTAATAAAATTATAACGTTATATTCTTTTAGGTTTGTAACTGAGAAAATAGATAAAACATACATTAATAATTAAAGCATCTCTAGAATATACGTAGATAGTCTTCAATATTACTTGTGGTATGCACATATAGAATTTTAGTGTTTTCAAACTGGGTTTTTAAGACTCAAGTTACGGTTACTATCTGAATGTTTTTCAATCTTGATATCAATGCATCTAAAACTGTTTGGAATCTGTGTAGGTTAAAGGAAAAACACTTGTAATTATGGTTAATAATATTGGTTTGATAACAGCCTGTTATTATTATTGATATATTAAAACTGTTAGAAGAGGTAGATTTGGGTAGTTTGAGGTAGTAGTTTGAGGTAGTTGAGGTAGTTGAGGTATTTGAAGTTGTTTGGGTAGTTTGAGGTAGTTGGAGTTGGGAGTTTGAGGTAGTTTGAGGTGTTAAACTGAAATAGAAATTAAAACTGCTAGGATAGGAAAGTTGGAGGAAGTTTGAGGAAGTTTGAGGAAGTTTGAGGCTGTTTGAAAACTGTAATAAAACAGAAATTCAGGTCTAACTGATCTGTTTCTGATTAGACTAATGATTGAACACCCTTTATTTAGTGTTCTATAATATTATAATTCTGTTTGATGTTGGTATTGATAATAACATGGTGTATATGAACACTGGAAGTAACACTGTGATGATTGATAATAACATGGTGTATATGAACACTGGAAGTAACACTGTGTGATTGACAATAACATGGTGTATATGAACACTGGAAGTAACACTGTGATGATTGACAATAACATGGTGTATATGAACACTGGAAGTAACACTGTGTTGATTGATAATAACATGGTGTATATGAACACTGGAAGTAACACTGTGATGATTGATAATAACATGGTGTATATGAACACTGGAAGTAACACTGTGATGATTGATAATAACATGGTGTATATGAACACTGGAAGTAACACTGTGATTTATTGATAATAACATGGTGTATATGAACACTGGAAGTAACACTGTGTTGATTGATAATAACATGGTGTATATGAACACTGGAAGTAACACTGTGATGATTGATAATAACATGGTGTATATGAACACTGGAAGTAACACTGTGTTGATTGATAATAACATGGTGTATATGAACACTGGAAGTAACACTGTGATGATTGATAATAACATGGTGTATATGAACACTGGAAGTAACACTGTGATGATTGATAATAACATGGTGTATATGAACACTGGAAGTAACACTGTGTTGATTGATAATAACATGGTGTATATGAACACTGGAAGTAACACTGTGATGATTGATAATAACATGGTGTATATGAACACTGGAAGTAACACTGTGATGATTGATAATAACATGGTGTATATGAACACTGGAAGTAACACTGTGATGATTGATAATAACATGGTGTATATGAACACTGGAAGTAACACTGTGTTGATTGATAATAACATGGTGTATATGAACACTGGAAGTAACACTGTGATGATTGATAATAACATGGTGTATATGAACACTGGAAGTAACACTGTGATTTATTGATAATAACATGGTGTATATGAACACTGGAAGTAACACTGTGATTTATTGATAATAACATGGTGTATATGAACACTGGAAGTAACACTGTGATGATTGATAATAACATGGTGTATATGAACACTGGAAGTAACACTGTGATGATTGATAATAACATGGTGTATATGAACACTAGAAGTAACACTGTGATGATTGATAATAACATGGTGTATATGAACACTGGAAGTAACACTGTGTTGATTGATAATAACATGGTGTATATGAACACTAGAAGTAACACTGTGATGATTGATAATAACATGGTGTATATGAACACTGGAAGTAACACTGTGATGATTGATAATAACATGGTGTATATGAACACTGGAAGTAACACTGTGATGATTGATAATAACATGGTGTATATGAACACTGGAAGTAACACTGTGATGATTGATAATAACATGGTGTATATGAACACTGGAAGTAACACTGTGATGATTGATAATAACATGGTGTATATGAACACTGGAAGTAACACTGTGATGATTGATAATAACATGGTGTATATGAACACTAGAAGTAACACTGTGATGATTGATAATAACATGGTGTATATGAACACTGGAAGTAACACTGTGTTGATTGATAATAACATGGTGTATATGAACACTGGAAGTAACACTGTGATGATTGATAATAACATGGTGTATATGAACACTGGAAGTAACACTGTGATGATTGATAATAAAATACAGACAGTGAGGTACTGAATACTGTTTATCAGAAACAAAATCAACCCACTTGTTGAATGTATCATCTTTTATATTCTTACTTTCCTACAAATATATTCTCAGGTTTTAAATACAAGGCTTGTAGTAAAGAGGTGGAGGGGCACCCCTTGTAGAATACCCCCACCCCTCCAAAGTTATACCCTATCCTGTTAAGAACACAATGTAATCTATATGACTTATCAAATATAGACCCCAACAACCCAACCCCACCTCATACATACCCACTCTTATATACACCTGCAACCCAAACCAACCTCACTCCAATAGACACCACCCAATATTTGTTTGCTGCCCACAAAAGGTTGTAAATGCAATAAAATCTATCTTATCTATCTATCTATCACCCCTATAGACTGCAACCCAAACCAACCCCACCTCAAGCCTATATATCTCACCCCAATAGACCCCAACCTGTGATCAAGTGTTTGTTATTTCTATACTAAAACAATACAACTATAGAATCATATCTCTCGATCTCTAAAAGTGTTTAAACTTGGAGTCTGATAACATCGCTCCAGTTCTCTTGGTATTTTGGCACCGTTCCTGATTATTTAAAGAGAATTCCATACCTGCAGGTTTTTGTTTTAGTTCTATAGAGTCTGTTTTGTTTTGACAGAATTGTTCTATTTTTGGAATCGATTCCTGATAAGTCTTCTGGAACTCTGTTCATGATTTTAGACTTGACAAATTTGTATCTTTGATATGTAGGCCTATTCTTTACTGTTTTCAAGTGGACGTCTGTGGTTCCTGCGAATTCCTGCAATTCCACTAGATTTAAGAGATTTATGATGCCACTATTTCAAAACCTGCTGATATTATTTACGGCCATTTCAATAGCAATGTTGTAAAACTCTAAGACTGAGATATTCTAGTCTAGACTAACAACACAATCTCGTTCCTTCATCATTTTCAAGTTTACCTCTCAACGTCCAGCCTTTTATTGTGATTTGATTGTCCAGTTGTTGACCATGTTTATCCAGGACGTTATTAAAGTGGAAGTTTGTTGATTTAATCAACAGTTTTGTTTGAACAATGAATTATGGCGGCAATCGTCAAACAGACGACGCGGACATCTTGGATTTTAATCTTCACTGACCTCTCATCCTCCCTGATTAAAAACTTTAAATCTTGACGAATGTTTTGCTCGGTTTGTGTTTTGTATATAAGGGAATCAGGGAGAAAAGTGAAGGTGGTTAGGAAACAGACTGAAGGTCTTAAAGTGAAATCCAATGAACGTGTCCTGTACTTCCGTCATACAGTATACATGAAAATCACAATGGTTTGTTAGTGAGATACAGGTAAAAACGGTCTCACATTTTTGGTTCTTTCGAATGTTTTTCCGCAAGGAGATATCCCATATGTGACAAAATGGTATTTATAACTTCAGGTCTCTGTCATGTGACACATAGAGTGTGGTGAATTTTGACTCATCCCAATGCTCTACCATGTATCGATTTCCCCAATGTGACATTTTAGGCTTTCTTGTCTTTCTGCCCTCCATATTTTACCATCTGTATTGAAGCCTGTGTAACACATTTCAAAGGATAAATGAATTAGGCTGGATACAGGAGGCCAAACTTTCAACATGACATCATGGTTTTAAGTTCCATTTTGGAATTAACGGAACAAGACAATTTAAATTTTTTTACTCCATTTTTACCAGACGGAAAAAATATTGATTCAACTTTTCATGGCCATCTTTTAAAATCTTCTAATGATGATCGAGTAAAAGTGAAGCAGGTGATGACGCCATCTTGGATCTCGATTTCTCCTTCACGTCTACTCTATACTCAAGTTGAAGAAAAATTATATCAATTCTTACGATACCAAATCTCAGGATAAATGACATTGATTGCCATCATCAAGTTTTAAGTGTTGATAAAGTCTGGATAATCTAGCCTTGTTATTTCAAGTCCTGATAATCACTGGATGATCTAGACTTGTTTTGTTTAGTTACGTTTCTAAGCAAGCTTATGACCTTCAATCTGAAATTGTGTTGGGCGCAGGAGATGAGCTCTCGTCAATTAACTCAAGTCCTGATGAGGATTGTATATCTGAAACATGTCAACAGTATGAGATGAGCTCTAGTCAATTAGCTAACATTAAGTCCTATATTAGAAAGTTAACCTCCATTTCTAAAACTAGCTGTCCTGATGAGGATTGTATATCTGAAACATGTCAGCAGTATGAGATGAACTCTAGTCAATTAGCTAACATTAAGTCCTATATTAGAAAGTTAACCTCCATTTCTAAAACTAGCTGTCCTGATGAGGATTGTGTATCTGAAACATGTCAGCAGTATGAAATGAGCTCTAGTCAATTAGCTAACATTAATTCCTATATTAGAAAGTTAACCTCCATTTCTAAAACTAGCTGTCCTGATGAGGATTGTGTATCTGAAACATGTCAGCAGTATGAGATGAACTCTAGTCAATTAGCTAACATTAAGTCCTATATTAGAAAGTTAACCTCCATTTCTAAAACTAGCTGTCCTGATGAGGATTGTATATCTGAAACATGTCAGCAGTATGAGATGAACTCTAGTCAATTAGCTAACATTAAGTCCTATATTAGAAAGTTAACCTCCATTTCTAAAACTAGCTGTCCTGATGAGGATTGTGTATCTGAAACATGTCAGCAGTATGAAATGAGCTCTAGTCAATTAGCTAACATTAAGTTCCTATATTAGAAAGTTAACCTCCATTTCTAAAACTAGCTGTCCTGATGAGGATTGTGTATCTGAAACATGTCAACAGTATGAGATGAGCTCTAGTCAATTAGCTAACATTAAGTCCTATATTAGAAAGTTAACCTCCATTTCTAAAACTAGCTGTCCTGATGAGGATTGTGTATCTGAAACATGTCAGCAGTATGAGATGAGCTCTAGTCAATTAGCTAACATTAAGTCCTATATTAGAAAGTTAACCTCCATTTCTAAAACTAGCTGTCCTGATGAGGATTGTGTATCTGAAACATGTCACAGTATGAGGATGAGCTCTAGTCAATTAGCTAACATTAAGTCCTATATTAGAAAATTAACCTCCATTTCTAAAACTAGCTGTCCTGATGAGGATTGTGTATCTGAAACATGTCAGCAGTATGAGATGAACTCTAGTCAATTAGCTAACATTAAGTCCTATATTAGAAAGCTAACCTCCATTTCTAAAACTAGCTGTCCTGATGAGGATTGTGTATCTGAAACTAGTCCATATTGTGATCTACAACTAGCGATAACTTATCCCTATATTAGAACGTTAACCTCCATTTCTAAAACTAGCTGTCCTGATGAGGATTGTGTATCTGAAACATGTCAACAGTATGAGATGAGCTCTAGTCAATTAGCTAACATTAAGTCCTATATTAGAAAGTTAACCTCCATTTCTAAAACTAGCTGTCCTGATGAGGATTGTATATCTGAAACATGTTAGCAGTATGAGATGAGCTCTAGTCAATAAGCTAACATTAAGTCCTATATTAGAAAGTTAACCTCCATTTCTAAAACTAGCTGTCCTGATGAGGATTGTGTATCTGAAACTAGCTGTCCTGATGAGGATTGTGTATCTGAAACTAGCTGTCCTGATGAGGATTGTGTATCTGAAACTAGCTGTCCTGATGAGGATTGTGTATCTGAAACTCTAGTCAATATAATATGAGTTTAAGGTTATCCTAGTATACAACATGTTTCCGTGGTAATCAAGCTTATTAAGTAGCCATTTTGAATCCTACATCACAGACGATACACCCAGTGAACCCGTCTGTCCGTGTTGTTTTTATTTTTTAACTGATCTATCTCTAACCTGGTGGTATGTTTGATGTTGTACCAAACGAAGCTAGTTTTAATATTTCCTTTTTTTATTATTGATATACTTCCTTATTGAATACTAATTCTTTTTCTACCAACTGTTCTTTGTCAAACAGTTTTCGACTTTGCCTTTTAGTTGTGGTTCTCATCATTGAGATCTTTGTGACTGACATTATTCTAATCTGATTTTATTGTTCCAGTATTTTGTTTGCTTAACTATGAACCTAAGTTGTTATCCTTGTAAAAACAATGCCAAGAGGTTTGACCAAGGACCAGCTGGTAGAAAGGATCCTTGTGAACCTAAGTTGTTATCCTTGTAAAAACAATGTCAAGAGGTTTGACCAAGGACCAGCTGGTAGAAAGGATCCTTGTGAACCTAAGTTGTTATCCTTGTAAAATCAATACCAAGAGGTTTGACCAAGGACCAGCTGGTAGAAAGGATCCTTGTGAACCTAAGTTGTTATCCTTGTAAAATCAATACCAAGAGGTTTGACCAAGGACCAGCTGGTAGAAAGGATTCTTGTGAACCTAAGTTGTTATCCTTGTAAAATCAATACCAAGAGGTTTGACCAAGGACCAGATGGTAGAAAGGATCCTTGTGAACCTAAGTTGTTATCCTTGTAAAATCAATACCAAGAGGTTTGACCAAGGACCAGCTGGTAGAAAGAATCCTTAACTGTGAACCTAAGTTGTTATCCTTGTAAAATCAATACCAAGAGGTTTGACCAAGGACCAGCTGGTAGAAAGGATCCTAGTGAACCTAAGTTGTTATTCTTGTAAAATATAGAAGGAATACAAATCTATTTTTGAAAGTTGATCTGAGACAGTCAAACTTTTTACAGTCTGGTTACCATGAACATTAATTTTCCTTGCAGACGACAGTCCTTTGTCCATGTGGCAGATTAAAATGGCTTCTATCTCTGTGAGTCATGTCTTGTCGTCTGCCCCTCCCCGCTGATATAGTTCATCTGTTTTACCCTGATATTTATCTTCAGGTAATTAGACAGTTTCTGTCTGACTTCAGCCATCTTGTTGAAGGTTTCTATTTGTTAAACTTATTGTTTCAATAATAAAGGAAGCTATAACTAATGATGGCAGTTTGGACTTACAAAACTAGATTGTCAAATGTTTCACAAACTATGGAAGCCACATTCAAGATGGTGTTTGTTGTCCCTTTTCAAGTTTCTAAATCCATGACTTTCTAGAGTTAAAAAAGTTTTTTGTTATTTCACTAAAACTAGGTCACCATGCCAACAACTCTTAGATATTATAAACAGTTTTGAAACATCCAACACTTAGCTTCAGTGGAATTACAGGAACCACAGACGTCTGATTGATAATTAGAATGATTCTGATGGTTGCTGTTTAGGCATTGCTTTTACTACGAAGGAAATCATATCAAAGATGGCAACCAGAGTTGTGTCTGCTCATCAAAATATAAAATGCAGCCAAGTTCCATTAAATATCAGAAACTTGATCATTCAATTTCTTTTTATAGTGTTTATGGTCGTGAAAATGGTGGAAATTTCACACGGTTTCATTCCTTTTTAAACTCTCTTTATTGTCGTCAAGGGCCATAACCATGTCAAAAATGGCGGGAACTTTCATTTCTGTTTTATTTTGTGAATTTATTTCTCTCTAGAGTTAGTTGTCGACAAAGTCTGGACGTTTTTGTTTTTATATCCAGTCTCTAATCTTGATAAATTGAATTGTTTCAGAGTTGGGATCAAAATTTCCACCATTTTGTTTATCTGGTGTATCTTTGGTCTGCTCTTATTGTCTGATCATTGACGTCATGACGACAATCAAGTTAGATAACTGTCATAATATTTGTCAAATTTCAAGCAGAATGAAATTTAATTTGTCTTCTGTACTGCCATGTTCAATCGTCTGAAGGAGGTACTAACTTATTTAATCTGGAAATGTGGAAAATACAACAGGATAATTCGGTAAGCTGATGTTTTATTTGTTTCTTTGTGTATTGAGGAATTTTGAAAATGGAGTAATGATGCTAAATATTGCTTTCATGGAAACTGGAGAACTTGGTGAGCCTGCACTTGTTGTTGCTTTCTGTCCTCTACTGGTG
Organism: Nipponacmea schrenckii; assembly: GCA_030562195.1. Classification (NCBI taxonomy): domain Eukaryota; kingdom Metazoa; phylum Mollusca; class Gastropoda; family Lottiidae; genus Nipponacmea; species Nipponacmea schrenckii. Next base: position 25,249,413 of record JAUJPP010000012.1, on the reverse strand, counting down.
AATCTGTGCCCTGTGGACAATTGGGAAAAATTGATTATTTTGTTTATATGTTGTTTCTAATATAGATAAGTGGAAGAAAATGGTGACCCTGCACTTGTTGTTGTTGCTTTCTGTCCTCAGACTAGGGTTAGATTCTGTGCCCTATGGACAGTTGGGTAAATTGGTCAGGTTGTATTTATGTTGTGTCTAAAGAAGCTGGTAAGCCTGTACTTGTTGTTGTTGCTTTCTGTCCTCAGACTAGGGTTAGATTCTGTGCCCTATGGACAGTTGGGTAAATTGGTCAGGTTGTATTTATGTTGTGTCTATAGAAGCTGGTAAGCCTGCACTTGTTGTTGTTGCTTTCTGTCCTCAGACTAGGGTTAGATTCTGTGCCCTATGGACAGTTGGGTAAATTGGTCAGGTTGTATTTATGTTGTGTCTATAGAAGCTGGTAAGCCTGTACTTGTTGTTGTTGCTTTCTGTCCTCAGACTAGGGTTAGATTCTGTGCCCTATGGACAGTTGGGTAAATTGGTCAGGTTGTATTTATGTTGTGTCTAAAGAAGCTGGTAAGCCTGTACTTGTTGTTGTGCTTTCTGTCCTCAGACTAGGGTTAGATTCTGTGCTCTATGGACAGTTGGGTAAATTGGTCAGGTTGTATTTATGTTGTGTCTATAGAAGCTGGTAAGCCTGTACTTGTTGTTGCTTTCTGTTCCTCAGACTAGGGTTAGATTCTGTGCCTATGGACAGTTGGGTAAATTGGTCAGGTTGTATGTATGTTGTGTCTAAAGAAGCTGGTAAGCCTGATTTGTTGTTGCTTTTGTCCTCAGACTAGGGTTAGATTCTGTGCCCTATGGACAGTTGGGTAAATTGGTCAGGTTTTATTTATGTTGTGTCTAAAGAAGCTGGTAAGCCTGCACTTGTTGTTGCTTTGTGTCCTCAGACTAGGGTTAGATTCTGTGCTCTATGGACAGTTGGGTAAATTGGTTAGGTTGTATTTATGTTGTGTCTAAAGAAGCTGGTAAGCCTGTACTTGTTGTTGCTGCTTTGTGTCCTCTGACTAGGGTTAGATTCTGTGCTCTATGGACAGTTGGGTAAATTGGTTAGGTTGTATTTATGTTGTGTCTAAAGAAGCTGGTAAGCCTGTACTTGTTGTTGTTGCTTTCTGTCCTCAGACTAGGGTTAGATTCTGTGCTCTATGGACAGTTGGGAAAATTGGTCAGGTTGTATTTATGTTGTGTCTAAAGAAGCTGGTAAGCCTGTACTTGTTGTTGTTGCTTTGTGTCCTCAGACTAGGGTTAGATTCTGTGCCCTATGGACAGTTGGGTAAATTGGTCAGGTTGTATTTATGTTGTGTCTATAGAAGCTGGTAAGCCTGTACTTGTTGTTGCTGCTGTTTGTCCTCTACAGGTGACTCTATGGTCAAAGTGATAATTTGGAAATCTTTATTTGTTTTTTTTATTCTCAATTGAATTTTGACTTTTGAATGTGATTTAGTGATGTTCTGTTTTCTATTTCTGTAAGTAACTTTGCCTCTGTGGATCTGTGTGTATTGGTCTGCTTGAATTAGTCCTGTAGGGTATTGTAGATAATCTGAAATGAATGGAGTTTTACATCCTACTCTTCTGTACCTAGAGGGGTAATGAAGACCGGGAGAAAACGTTGAAATCAATAGAGTTTTACATCCTACTCTTCTGTACCTAGAGGGGTAATGAAGACAGGGAGAAAACTTTGAAAAGAATAGAGTTTTACATCCTACTCCTGTTCTTCTGTACCTAATGGGTTAATGCAGACAGTGAAATGAATGGAGTTTTACATCCTACTCTTCTGTACCTTATGGGCTAATGTAGACAGTGAAATAAATAGAGTTTTACATCCTACTCTTCTGTATCTAATGGGCTAATGTAGACAGTGAAATGAATGGAGTTTTACATCCTACTCTTCTGTACCTTATGGGCTAATGAAGACAGTGAAATAAATAGAGTTTTACATCCTACTCTTCTGTACCTTATGGGTTAATGAAGACAGTGAAATGAATGGAGTTTTACATCCTACTCTTCTGTACCTTATGGGCTAATGTAGACAGTGAAATAAATAGAGTTTTACATCCTACTCTTCTGTACCTTATGGGTTAATGAAGACAGTGAAATGAATAGAGTTTTACATCCTACTCTTCTGTACCTAATGGGCTAATGAAGACAGTGAAATGAATGGAGTTTTACATCCTACTCTTCTGTATCTAATGGGCTAATGAAGACAGTGAAATAAATAGAGTTTTACATCCTACTCTTCTGTACCTAATGGGCTAATGTAGACAGTGAAATGAATGGAGTTTTACATCCTACTCTTCTGTACCTTATGGGCTAATGTAGACAGTGAAATAAATGGAGTTTTACATCCTACTCCTGTTCTTCTGTACCTAATGGGTTAATGCAGACAGTGAAATGAATGGAGTTTTACATCCTGCTCCTCTACCTCTAGTATGTTAATTTAGCTAGAGTAGTGTATTGTATGACCATGTATAGGTATAATAAGTTATGATAAATAGAATTCCGTTATTTGGTTATAAAGTTGTGTTGCTGTATCGGGACAACTAGAGAGGAGTTGGTTGTGTTTTCTACTGGAAGTGGTAAATGATAATTTGTCGTGATGCCGAAGTAATTTAGATCTGACTGGATAACAAAAGAGAGTGACACTGGATGATCTTGACTTCTATTCCCGGTATCTCTCTCCCGGGAACTTTATCTCGTTGTTTTATCTCTCAAGCTCGTACTTCGTTACTATATTTAGACAAATCATAACAACAACGAAATTTAGATATTTCAGAATTTAAAATATAATATTTGATTAGATCCAATATTTTCTTCTGAATTGACGAAAAATTTGATATAAGAAATTTCATAAACATAATTTATGCATAAAACATTGCCATATATAGACATAACTGTAAAAAATTATTTCAACTTACTTCAATATTTTTCAACTGATTTATTGATGCCCGTTAGGTACAAAAGACTGGGACGTAAAACTCCATTCATTTCATTTCTATTACAAACAGTCTATCTTCATTAGCCCATTAGGTGCAGAAGAGTAGGATGTAAAACTCCATTCATTTTATTTGATGAATTGATTGATAAAAATATCTGTTTAAGTAAAATGCTGTGTTTTTCAAGTTGTGAAGAATAAATAATCCATCTGTATTTCCACGAAGTTTTACCTTTCTTTTAAGTTGAAATATTTGTTTTTATATAAAAAATATTTTAATTATTTGCTCTCTAATTAAAAAGTTTTTTTCCCGTCTGTGTTTAGGATATGGGTGATTTTTTAGTATTTAGACGACTCTGTAAAACTATTTTAACATGGTCGTGTCTGTTTGAGATAAAAACATTGAATATAAATTCTCAGTGAGAAGTTAATTGATAAATTATTTTACAGTCAACATGTTACGTCAAAAAAATAACCATCAAAATTTATTTGTGTGAAAATTATTTCTTTTAGATTGGATACAGTCTGTTACTCACGTCTGCCAAGTTTTTAAAATTGTTCGCGCCATTTATTTCTCTGAATTTATTTCGATATTGTTTGATTAATTCGGTTATGGATTCCAGGTCATTCATTGGTTGATAAACTGCTGTCAATCCTTTACACCCTCTAGGTTGGCTTACTGCTATCTCTACTATACACTCTTTACACCCTCTAGGTTGGCTTACTGCTATCTCTACTATACACTCTTTACACCCTCTAGGCTGACTCAACAATGGACGTTTCATCTCATCAATAATTGTTGAGGACGAACAATTGACTTCTGCCACATTGCTCCACGATTAGAAACTATCATGATATTTTAAACGCTGCCGTGATGTTAATTATTCGGTTCTGGGACTAATTGAGGTGAAACCGTGACGTCAAGATCAATTCTAAACTCATTTAATTTGGAATAATTTCAAATTTCCTCGTTTTAATCTGTTTTTCTGATGTTTTTTAAAGCCAAGTGTAAATTATGTATGTTTTTAACTCTGTTATCACGTGTTGTATGTTTTCAACAAAAAGTTTCAAGTGAATTTTTATTCAATTTTTAACGATTTTGTTGCCATCTCGACATCGGTGTTTAAAGTTGAACAAGTTTGTGAGTTATTGAAAAGTTTGAAGTAGTTATATATTTGTAAATTGGTAGAAAATGGACAAACTGTGAGGGTGAAGTATAATGAAAGAAGATTTCTTGGTATTTTTTTTATTCTGTAAAATTGATGGGAGGAATAATGGTCGTTATAGAATAGTTGTAGCTGATTGGATTTTTTTAAAATTATTTTGTATTCATATTTTTCATCATCTTTGGGTGGTGAGTATTTTTATCTCTGTGTGGTCCTTCATTCATTCATTCATTCATTTATTCATTCATTCATTTATTTATTCATTCATTCATTCATTCCTTTTATCTATCTATCGCTTGATGTTTTCGTCCTGTACTGCCTGAAGTCAACTGTATTTTGAAGTCTTCAACTTGAATTATTCTCCAATTAGATTGAATTAACCTCCATGATCCTGGAATTGTCAGATATTTTTTGGAGGCTGGAGGCAACTGGAATGGTTTCTGTCTTCTGAATTATAGTTGATGTTCTGTCTTGTGAACTGTTTAAGTTATTTAATTCTAGAAGTTAGTGATATAGGGTGGTCTTGGTAAGTAAGTCTACTATATTTTACACTACTAGGTACTGACTCCATAAAACATTGAATTTAGTAGAAAATATTAAATATAGTTTGAGCCAACCTAGAGGATGTAAAGTATTGGTAATAACTGGTGAATAGAATAATATATTGTCTTGTAATCCTGATATATTCTGGTTTATGTAAGGTGATTTATGAGAAGATTGTGTGTTATATTCTAGTTCTACTGACATGTATAAAGATTATTTGTCTAATATTTGATCTCTGGCTGAATTAATTCTTCAGACTCGTGTTTTTTTAATGTTTTGTTGGTTTTTTAATATTTTTAAATATTATCTTTGCCAATGAATATGTGTTTGAATTTTGAGATGGTGTATTTCCATTGGTTGAATGATACTCAATACTTATAACAGTTATATATCTGGAGACTGGAGATTTTTTGTTTGTTTTTAAAATTGTGACAACCTTACCTTCTGACTCTGTTTTTCGTTTACAATCATTTTATTTCAACTTAATTCAGGAAAAGTTTTAAAAAACAAGACCACTAACTAACTCTATAAAACAGGTAATTTAGTAGAAAATATTAGATATACCATTTTAGATAATTTGGACCATATTTGGGTAATATGTTCCATATTTTAGTTTTCTTGACCAAGTCAGTCTGATTCAAAAGGTTTGAACAACTTGTCTAAATTTTATTATTTTTTAAATTTTGTATAAGTTATAATCAACATTATATAAATCTAGTCCCAACAAACCAACAAAATGATCTGATTATTTTAATGTTTTCAAGTTTATCTGAATATGCATTAATATCTCTAGTAGTAATATAGTTTTTAGTGACGTTCTACGTTTGACGTGAGTAACGAATGCAACTGCTATCAGTTGATTGATGTCTGGTATTGTATTAGGAATTCATACCCCCCTAATATATTCTATTTTTATTCTACAATCGAAATCCTAGGACTTCCAATTAATTTGACTATCGGCCTACGTTTTATATTCATCAGTATTTTGAACATTCGTCAGTTTTTACGTTAGTTTGTCAGAATAGAAGGAAGATAATTCTTATTGATGAATAAACGTTGGATTATCACGATTCGGTGTTTGAGGAAGGGTTAGGATAAAAATAGTGGTTATTTATTATCACCATCGGGCTTCGTTTTGACACCAGTTTTTACGTTCCACAATTTGAGTTTCTCAGAATGGAGCATTAGATATGACTTTAAAAATGAGGGTACTGTGTTGTATCTGTAGTTGTACCAACAACTACCTAGTCTGTGATATCAACTTTAGTTGGAAGGGAACGTTAGCTTATCATCTACCAACAACTACCTACCATGGTAACAGAAGGATCCTAGACTTGCATACACTGAAATCTTTCAGAGATTCATATTGGTACCGTTAAATAGAAACCTAAAACAATCGGACGAACTACGAACTTCGCTGATATCATTTCAGTCATGTCACAACTAATCTGTTTATGTCATCAAGGGGGATAACTGTAGTGATATGTTTTTGATTAAAGGTCAATGAGAAGGTCAATGTAATGTTTTCTAGATCTATCAAGACGAATGTTAGTTCTGTATCTGCTGGTATGATAAGATGTGTGTGGTCTCAGATAATTTCTAGTTGACTGGAGATTATTTTGGAATGATTCTGGGGTGTTTTTGTTATTTTGGAATGATTCTGGGGGAATTTTTGTTATTTTGGAATGATTCTGGGGGAATTTTTGTTATTTTGGAATGATTCTGGGGTGTTTTTGTTTTTTGGGATGATTCTGGGTATTTTTTGTTATTTTGGAATGATTCTGGGGTGTTTTTGTTATTTTGGAATGATTCTGGGGTGTTTTTGTTATTTGGAATGATTCTGGGGTGTTTTTGTTATTTTGGAATGATTCTGGGGGTATTTTTGTTATTTTGGAATGATTCTGGGGTGTTTTTGTTATTTTGGAATGATTCTGGGGTGTTTTTGTTATTTTGGAATGATTCTGGGGTGTTTTTGTTATTTTGGAATGATTTTGGGTATTTTTGTCCATTTTGGGAAATTTGGCGGTGTTTTTGTTATTTTGATGTTCTGGGGGTTTTGTTATTTTAAGATTCGGGGTTTTTGTTATTTTGGAAGATTTGGGTGTTTTTGTTATTTTGGTGTTCGGGGGTTTTGTTTCATGGGGGATTATGTTATAGTTTTGGATTAAATTCATGAATGTTTAATTAAATTTTTATTTATTTTTCTACTATCAAACTTCTTAGTAAAGTTTTGGGTATATTTTTGGGAATTATTTGTGTTAAAAAGAAGTTATTTCTTGAACCTATTTTTGTTTTGAGAGTCCACATGTTCTATGTTATTTGATGGATTTATTTTTTTTACATTTCTAGGACTTCTTAATAAGCCAAGGTTTTTTGGGAAATTGATTTGGTTTGAACTCCTTGTAGCGGTTTGTTTATACGTTATCATCTTATTTCTAGAATTTACAATTCTGTTGTTATTGGCTCAAGGCTTGTTTGTGTTTTATGGTATATTTGGATTTATAGTTAGTTTGTACTATTTCTATGGATTTTGTAGGCCAAGGTTTTGATTTATAATTAGTTGTGTACGATTGCTTGACTTCTTGTAGGCCAAGGTTTTGGATTTATGACGTTTGTACTATTTCCTAGGACTTCTTGTAGGCCTAGGTTTTTTATTGTTTCAGTTGACAGGTTGTTTAAGTTAAATAGCTCAGAACAATGATTTTGACCAACCTGTTTTAGTCTCTGAAATGTTATCTATAGTTGTGTAGGCCTGTATTTATCATCTGAATTGAATTTTAATTTAATTTTTCAGAACAATGGACATTGTTAATTCTTGAAATGGCCGACAAACTTTATCCTTGTGGACTTTTGGATAAACGTGAGTTCGTGTGACCTTTGTAAATAAAATGTGAGCATTGAAATTTAAGGTGAGAAAAATGGGATCGAAATACATCCGAGGTTGTTGTGTTGTTATTATCTACCTAGCGTTGCTATGGAATGACATCACAAGTGAGGTCATCAGACAACGATTGAGTGACAGAATTATTCGAACCAAACAAGGTCGGATACGGGGCGTGGAGGTACGTTTTATCACCCATGACGATTTGGAACTAAAAAATGTGACAGCTTATCTTGGATTACGATACGGTGATATTCAGGGAGGACAACTTCGATTTAATCCCTGTTCAAATCCATCAGAAAGATGGCCGTTTGTGAAATCAATGGTGGACTATCACGCTGTCTGTCCACAACGTATCCCAGAAGTCACCTCGGATACGACACTAACGTCAAGGTTTATGAAGAATATTATTCCGTTTCTACATAAACAAATAGAAGATTGCCTCACTTTGAATATTTACGTTCCTAATCAAGGTAAGATGACCGTTTTACTGCTCGATATTTTCTGGTCAAATAAAGAACTGAAAACCAATGATCCAAACTTTTTGGTATCAAATAAACAATCAAGGGATATAATTCAATCATATCACTTCACTGCAACTTATTCAATAATCCTTTCTTTAAAAACATTTATACAAATTTATCATGTACATCACATCCCCACATCATTGTCCATAATATTCCCAGACACATAGCCAGAGAAAAAAACATTAATCCCTCCCCCTAAACATTCTGGGCCAGAGAAAAAACATTAGCCCCCTCCCCCCTTTACACTCAAGTCTAAAGATAAAACATGGTCCTGGGCTAGTTCCCCACCCCCCTTTACACCCTAGGCTAGCTATAGGTCTGACGATACTGTCGGTTTAGTTGGTTAAGTCAACTTGTATTTTTATTTCACACATCACATTTTATTACCCACAAGTTTTATCTGTTACGCTTTTTAATCTCAACGGATTTATTGATTCTATTATCCAATCAAATTAAAGTATTAGTGCTGATATTAACCAATTGAATTTCAGAATTAATTCTATTCTGATAATATTATCCAATCAAATTAAAGTATTATCTTAAACAAATGTTATTAAAATATTTTTAACCAATCAAATTAAAGTTATTATCACTTCAGGGGGATATTTTTATTATCCAATCAAATTAAAGAATTATAGTGTTATTTTAATCTGATTACCCAATCAAATTGTAGTATTATGGCCTCATGGTGTTGTTCTAATCTAATTAACCAATCATATATCATTGTTGTGATAACCTTTTCTGGTTTTTATCTCTAGAGAGTTACGAGTTAAAATCGATTAAGCATGTTATGTTTTTTTTTGTGTTAAATTTGTCATTTGTAGGCAGAACATTTTCTCAGTTTTATCAACGAGAAATAAAAACGAATTAAAAAGGAATAAAACATGAAATTAGAATGTTGATATGGACTTCTAGAAATGTTGTATTTTGAATTACGCTATCTCTTGGATTGGAGGAAGTAGGTGGGGATGATTTACTATAAAAGTGTTATATATCTATAGTTCATTGATTCTCGTCAACTCATTTAAATTTTCAATCAGATATCTGGAACTCGTATAATAATAGAAATTCTACGTTAAAGCGACAGATTCACCATTATCTGGCAATGATTTGGATCTTGAATATATGAAAATAATCCTTAGAAATATACAAAAAATCACATAATTTATTTAAATATACCTCAAACAAAGAATTTTACTTTCTATTTCTATATATATCTTTTCTATAAGGGGTTGATTTGGGTCTTGAATATATGTAAATAGTCTTCAGAAGTACTAGAAATACACAAAAATCACATAATTCCTTCAAATATACCTCAAACTAGGAATTTTACTTTCTATTTCTATATATATCTTTTCTATAAGGGGTTGATTTGGGTCTTGAATATATGTAAATAGTCTTCAGAACTACTAGAAATTTACTTTCTATTTCTATTTATATCTTTTCTGTATCACAGAGTCTCAATAAACAACAATTCATCATTTTAAATTTTAAATACGGCTAATTCATGAATCTTACGGCTTAAAATAAGAACTGTAACAAATTACTGTCTTAGAAATTCAACTAACCTGTCTATAGAAATAAAACCTGTCTATACGAAATTAAAACCTGTCTATAGAAATAAAACCTGTCTATAGAAATAAAACCTGTCTATAGAAATAAAACCTGTCTATAGAAATAAAACCTGTCTATAGAAATAAAACCTGTCTATAGAAATAAAACCTGTCTATAGAAATAAAACCTGTCTATAGAAATAAAACCTGTCTATAGAAATAAAACCTGTCTATAGAAATAAAACCTGTCTATAGAAAGGAATAGACTGAAATATTCTGTTGTTGTAGAAATTAGAAATTTTTTGTGACGGATAAAAATAAAACAGAGTGTGACTTTAAATACAATGAATGAAAAATAAAAAGATTGGAATGATTTACGAGGGTCATAAAAACGGTTCAATTTGTTTAGGGAATCGATTCCAATCTAGTGGAACTCTGCTAGTCTTAGATTAAAAACAGTCGCAGGACGTTTAATACAATATGGCGCCGCCTTGTGTCAACAATCAACCAATCACATTGATCCTTACAAAAACACTTGAACCACTCATATCGTCTCTTACATAAACATGTCTCTCTTAGTTAATTTGATCAAGGTCAAAGTTCAATAGCTTAGTGTTTTAAAGAGACTGTCTGATTGTTTGAGAGAAGGGGTAGGGTAGAGGGGGGGGGGGGTGTAGCGGGCAGATATTTTGCTGACTGTCAGAGGAACTGGTTGCGGATTCAGAAGTTTCTTTTCCTTGAGTATTTATTAAACCTACGGATCTCTTCTTAGAAACAGTTATTTTGGGAAATAAAATCAATGGAGTTTTACATCCTACTGTTCTGCACCACTTGGTCTATTGAAGATTGATTTATTTCGGAATTCAGAAAGGATACAAACCCTTAGCACCTAATTGCCTAGCAACAGTGGTAACTGTATAACAACTAAAATCAGATATTGAATACTTCCATGTTACTATTGATACGGAAATTTATTTCCTGTTTGATACTTCAATATTACTAGATAGTTAATACGTCCGTTTCCAGTCAAATATAAATTGATGACTTTCGGAGAAATTTCGGAGAGATGTAACTAGAGAAATGGGGTGTTGTCGGGGAAACAAGGATGTTGTTATATATTTAAAAATACAGATGCTTCGATTTGCTAATATTTCAAAGCTCTGTGACCTTTTTATGTTTTTTGATCCATAACACTTTCATCAACTGTTCAGAAACCGAACTCAGATTAATAGAAAATATTTGAAATATGTCAGTCTGGATAAAAAAGGACGAGAAGATAGCGGCGTTTGGTTTTGACAGCGAACATGTCATTTTTACTTCCTAAAATAAAAAGGGAGATTATTAAACCTAAGTGAGATGATTTAATGTCATTTAGAAAGTGGTGTTGCAACAATATTTTCGTTATTGGGATAACACTTTCTTGGTATAGCACAGATTCTCGTGGTGATAATTGGTTCGAAACTGGTTCGGGTCTCTGCCAATTTTCAGCACTAGAATCTGTGCTATACCAAGAAAGTGTTATCCCAATAACGAAAATATTGTTATTAAACCTAAATGTTTGTGTTGAATTGTTAGATCTGTAAATATTCTCACTCGAACATAATTCAACAAACAACTTCAATATTTAAACAAATTACAACTATTAATAATTATTTATCTATAATAGCTACTATACACTTCAATTAGACTTGTGTATCCAGACTTCCTCATCAATTACATTTCATTATGTCTACTTTCATTTTATTATAGTCTCAATTGTCCAGACATAACAATCAATTACTAGAGATTATCAAGTCATTTATTTAATTAGAGTAGTAAGGTGTCTGGATATCGATTCTGTAGTCTCAGACTATTTACATGGTCTTTTATTAAAACTGATGGAAATACTTCGTTTGGTGCCACTCTGAAAAAGTCAATATTTTGTCTCGACTTGTCTTTTTCTAGAATTACCGTCCAATCATCTCAGTTTCCTTCTGACTTCCTTCTATTGTCATTGGCTATTAGAGGACTGGATAGTGCTGCCTACTGTTTTTTTTTCTGACGAATAGAAAGTGTTTCCAGTCATTTTGAGTAGGTATGTCCCATTTGTAACAATTTGGTAATGTGGTGCCAATCGTGGAATTCTATATTTGGTCTCAACCTGTCTTTTACTGAAATTATCTTCTCAAATTTTAATTCTTCTTTGTCTTCTCAGCAAATGGCTATTTTAGTTTGTCAACTCGACATCTCTTTCAGAGAGTCCACATAGTAACTTATATGGTACTAATAATGTATTTAACTCAACATCTCTTTAAGAGAGTCCACATAGTTAAGATATTGATTAGTTTGTATTAGGACACAATAAAGAAGCCAAGTCAGATGAAAATAAAATCAGGAAGAAACCTATTAAATTTCAAAGTACTACAGTTATGAAAATATCAGCCTGTGGCTGTTAGAAGTCATATAAGTTTAATATAAACAACTTAGTTAAAATTTAAGTTACTACTTAAAAGTATGAAAATATCATGTGGTTTATCAAAGTTATAGTTAATATGTGGATTTACAGTTTAATTTATAATTGTATAGATCTTTAGATTTTAAATCTTAAAATTTAACGTTATATTCTATATAAGTTAAAGTACACACAACGTTTCTACAAATTACATTTTCATCATCAATTTATATAGTTCTACTCCTATTTTATTGTACAAATTTCAATTTACATTGTCACACAGTTTAATAGTTACTATCCTGATTTATTTACACAAGTTTCTACAATTTACTTATCATCATCAGTTTATATAGTATACTTCTCCTGAGTTTTATTGTACACAATGTTTCTACAATTTACATTGTCATCATCAGTTTATATAGTATACTACTCCTGAGTTTTATTGTACACAATGTTTCTACAATTTACATTGTCATCATCAGTTTATATAGTATATTTACTCCTTAAAGTTTTATTACACACAACGTTTCTACAAATTACATTGTCATCATCAGTTTATATAGTATACTACTCCTTATTCTATTCTTATTATTATCATACTTCTCCTTATTTTTATTGTACACAATGTTTCAACAATTTACATTATCATCATCAGGTGAAATGAGAAAATGCAATACAATAATATATATATATATATATATACAAAAATAAATACCCACATGGCTCTGACTCGCCCTTTTTTGAAGAAATGATAACAAAAATGGTAGCTGGGATTGTCGATTTAGAAATTTATTTGATTTGATTTGAAGAAAGAAAAAAAAGACACCCACAACCCGTCCAATATCGAAATTAAACTGTTTCTAACAATCACCTTGACGATATATCTTCTCCTTCAATTTATAGTAAAATTAATGTTATTGTCATAGGATACTTCTGACATGTTCCGAAGATCGTGAACGACGGGGAAACTTGATCCCAGAAACGTGCTCGGAAGTTTGCTAAGAGGTTCTATTAATTTAGTTGATTGGTCGGTTTTTATTACGGGCAGACGCGACTTAACAATGGCGGGAAAAAATAGCATGGCGTCAAACATGAAACCGATATGATGATATTTAATAAAATGGCTTGACCTTTGCTTTCTAGGATAAAAGTTTTCAACTATGGTTAAGAAGTTCTTCTGAAGGTTTTTTGAAAGATATCAATTTCTCTCCTTGACCTTCAATTTTTTTTTATAATTTAAAGGGATACTGCCTCTTAGAATTAATAAAATTATAGTTCTCAAGAACGGTCAATATGAGTATATATTCATCAGTGAACTTACCTGGTGTCATGAAGTAACAGAATCCCTGGAAAATCTGAAAAACTCACAAAATTAATCAATTTATTAAGTGTTTTTCAATAACCAAATGCATTTTTAATGAATAATTACTAAGTTTTTTGGGATTATCTTGGTTAAATGTATACTTTTGAATGGACATAAAATTAAAGTTGTCAAGAAATGTCAATATGAGTATATATTCATCAGTAGATATACCTGATAAAACGTGATAATATGAACAATCTTGAAACAGTGTAATAGAAAGTAGAAAATTTATCCAATATCTAATAGTGGTATTTCTCTTCTGGTATTTAGCTTTGTTATTTGATACGTTATTTTTTACTACTGGTTGTTTGATCTTTATAACGACTATTTGATGAAAGAGACTGGAAGATTAGGATCAAACATGAGAGTTATCTGATCTTTGATTTATTAAAGGTCGTCATGACACTCGAATTATCTCTGCTAATTACACATCTATGTAAAACTTTCTACTTTCACTTTTTCTCTTTTAACTTTTTATGGACAATTTTAGACTTTTCGTATGATTTTATAGGCCGACATTGTTTTTTGTTTTCTCGCTCGGTCTTATTAAGCCTGTAAAAACTTACTGAACTTTGTTTTGTGTGAAAATTAAAACTAATCTATTGATCTGATTTGATTGGCTAAAATTTCCTAGAAATATTCTAGTGAAAAATATGATTGGACAATATTTAGCTATGGATATGTAATTTTCCTCACTTGTATTACCTTAGTCTTGAAGTATGGCACATGGGGTGTGGTTACGTTGAATTTCCCTTTACCACGGCCTCAAGGAAGTATGACGCATTGAGGCGTGGCTTGGACAGCCTAATTTCCAAGACAATTTTGTAAGTTTATGTTTAATTATCTCCAAGGTTATTTCCCCTTGGAAGCTGTTCTCTATCAGACTAATAATTTCCATATTAATCATACTGGATAATCCATACTACATTACCATCATCTCAATCATCCAGACTTCCAGATCAATACTCAATATACTGACCCCTGACCCCTGATAGAGAACCTTTCCATGGTTTGCTTAATATTTGATCATGGACTGTCTGTGTTTACAACATTTTAAATGGGATGGTAAATTTACTTTGACAGAAGGTCAAGTCCATGACCATGTTTTAGACTGAACTTACCAATTTTAGCGTCTGAGAGCAAATTTAATATCACGAAAAGCCGTCAATTTCTGTTGCTATACAAATTGGTAAATTGCGCTAAATATTACTTGAACATCCAGACATAATTTGTGACTTGATCAATTGTTAGTTTATCAAATAATTTTGAATTGAGGTTTATTTCTTTCTTCAAAACCTCTTATTGATGTTTATTCAATTGGATTGAAATTTCTATGACTGGGTTTTATAAGTAGGTCTATATCAACTGGTAAATTACATGTCTTCGTACCTGAAATAATACTGTGTCTTAGAATGGACATAAAATTTTAGTTCTCAAGAATGGTCAATATGAGTATATATTCATCAGTGAACTTACCTGGTGTCATAAAGTAACAGAATCTCTTAAAATCTGGAAAACTCACAAAATTAATCAATTTATTCAGTGTTTTTCAATCAGGAATAACATTTTTAATAAATTTTTTGGGGGAATTATAATATATAAAGGATTCTGTTATGTTATTTATGACAGCAGGTATATTTACTGATGAATATATACTCTTATTGACCAAGTTTAAAATTTTAATGTTTTGTTTGATTTATCAGATTATATAAGGATTCTGTTATGTTATTTATGACAGCAGGTATATCTACTGATGAATATATACTCTTATTGACCAAGTTTAAAATTTTAATGTTTTGTTGATTTATCAGATTATATAAAGATTCTGTTATGTTATTTATGACAGCAGGTTATCTACTGATGAATATAAACTCTTATTGACCAAGTTATCATAACACCTTTAAGTTCTCAAGCTGATTATATTTATAATCTATAACAAGTGTATATCTGATTGATGTGTATTTAGACCAATAGGAATATCTATAGAAATACTTTATGACAATTATACATTATAATCTTAGAAATCTGTGATTCTATTTATATAACTTACTGTTTAACTAACATGGGATAAACCACAAGAAATATCTCAGAAATTTTATAATTATACATAATTTGTTAGTAAGACTATATTTTACTGTTATTAACATTAACCAAAAATAAATAGAATATATTATACAGACCATTTTATCATCTAAAAGTCCACTTTGAGTTCTCAGATGGTAGTATATTTAAACTATTTATATTAGATGTGTTGATTTCAAGTGGATGTATTAATAAGATGTTGAATTTCTATTGAGAACGTGTTGTATAATTTAAATCTAATAGAATTTTAAATTAAATGAGAGTAAAAAGAGAGTAAGCTATTAGGGTTGGTAATGATGTAATTTCATTATTCATTCATTCATTCAGTCTTCATTTCATTCAATTTATCCTTTATTCGTGTAATCATTCATTCATTTGTTCGTTCCTTCATTCACTCATTTGTTTGTTATTCATTCATTCTATCAATCATTCATACAAGTCTATGTACTAGCGCCTGTCTATCTGTCTATCTATCTGTCTAGTAGATGAATTAATACACCAAGATAAAAATAGAATCTATTTAATTCCAGCTCTATATTCATTAATCTTTTGTTCCAATTCTTTATTTATTGTTACATTGACTGGAATATTTATTCATTCATTCAATCATTCATTCATTCATCTATTCATTCATTCATTTATTCATCTATTCATTCATTCATCTATTCATTCATTCATTCATTCATTCATTCATTCATTCATTCAATAATTTCTTATTTTAATTCATTCTTTTAATTCCTATATTTGGAATATTCATTTATTCATCCAAATGACAAGAATCAGTCCTCCAAACTATCGAATACCTAAAATTTTAATGATTTTTTAAAAATAATTAACTGAAGCCCAAACTTACTGAAATCTAGTCTGAGATTGCGACTGTTTGTTAAAGACGTGTGGACAGCAGCCCCCCCTAGTGTATAATTAGTAACCAATAACGTCCAGTTGTAATTTTAACTCCAGACAAGATGACCAGGTTTAAATAGAAATAGTCTGAGGTATCTACCAGAGTATGATTTAAAGTGTATATAATAATCAAACAGATTTACTGTAGCCGTGGAGATTAGGGTTCTATATCACCAATAGTTAGTTCTGTTAAAAATCTTTTAAAACTGTCTAGACACCTAAATATATACCACATATAACAAACATTTAGATAAATCAACGTACATAGAACATCAGTTACATATCAGTTATATATAGATAGGAGCCATGGTGGAGCAGTAAGTTAGATACTTGCTCTCTAACTTGAATGTCCAGCGTTCAATCCTAGTATAGGTTTACATGAACGTAAGGATTTTTCAGCCTGATTTTCCCTTGGCAGTGACTGACAAGAAAAAAGGTTCTAGAAGTTGAAATAGGATAATAAACTGGGGCCTTGTGTGCTACAGGTTGTGTTCGTTACAGATCCCTTGACAGTTGGAAATCACAAAAGAGTAGGGTAATCCAACTGTCCAGGCAAACTTCACCTCACTGCACACTGCATGGTGCTAAAATCAAATTGTGTCCGTACATAACATATAGTATGTAAACTATTTTAAAATACAAAATTAAAACACAACTTAAAAAAAGTTCGGGTTTAAATTTTGAATAATTAATTGTAATATTTAAATTTTTTCTATATTTCAGGTAAGAGAAAGTTAGTTTTATAATGTAAAGTTGGGTAAAGGTAGGACTGGATGTTTTCTCTATATTCTTCTACAGATCTACCATTAATAATTATCTCCCTTCCATTCTCATCCATTGTCTGTTTTATTTCTCTATATTCTTCTACAGATCTACCATTAATAATTATCTCCCTTCCATTCTCATCCATTGTCTGTTTTATTTCTCTATATTCTTCTACAGATCTACCATTAATAATTATCTCCCTTCCATTCTCATCCATTGTCTGTTTTATTTCTCTATATTCTTCTTTCAGGTCCACCATTAATAATTATCTCCCTTCCATTCTCATCCATTGTCTGTTTTATTTCTCTATATTCTTCTACAGATCTACCATTAATAATTATCTCCCTTCCATTCTCATCCATTGTCTGTTTTATTTCTCTATATTCTTCTACAGGTCTACCATTAATAATTATCTCCCTTCCATTCTCATCCATTGTCTGTTTTATTTCTCTATATTCTTCTACAGATCTACCATTAATAATTATCTCCCTTCCATTCTCATCCATTGTCTGTTTTATTTCTCTATATTCTTCTACAGATCTACCATTAATAATTATCTCCCTTCCATTCTCATCCATTGTCTGTTTTATTTCTCTATATTCTTCTACAGATCTACCATTAATAATTATCTCCCTTCCATTCTCATCCATTGTCTGTTTTATTTCTCTATATTCTTCTACAGATCTACCATTAATAATTATCTCCCTTCCATTCTCATCCATTGTCTGTTTTATTTCTCTATATTCTTCTACAGATCTACCATTAATAATTATCTCCCTTCCATTCTCATCCATTGTCTGTTTTATTTCTCTATATTCTTCTACAGATCTACCATTAATAATTATCTCCCTTCCATTCTCATCCATTGTCTGTTTTATTTATCTATATTCTTCTACAGATCTACCATTAATAATTATCTCCCTTCCATTCTCATCCATTGTCTGTTTTATTTCTCTATATTCTTCTTTCAGGTCCACCATTAATAATTATCTCCCTTCCATTCTCATCCATTGTCTGTTTTATTTCTCTATATTCTTCTACAGATCTACCATTAATAATTATCTCCCTTCCATTCTCATCCATTGTCTGTTTTATTTCTCTATATTCTTCTACAGATCTACCATTAATAATTATCTCCCTTCCATTCTCATCCATTGTCTGTTTTATTTCTCTATATTCTTCTACAGGTCTACCATTAATAATTATCTCCCTTCCATTCTCATCCATTGTCTGTTTTATTTCTATATATTCTTCTACAGATCTACCATTAATAATTATCTCCCTTCCATTCTCATCCATTGTCTGTTTTATTTCTATATATTCTTCTACAGGTCTACCATTAATAATTATCTCCCTTCCATTCTCATCCATTGTCTGTTTTATTTCTATATATTCTTCTACAGGTCTACCATTAATAATTATCTCCCTTCCATTCTCATCCATTGTCTGTTTTATTTCTATATATTCTTCTACAGATCTACCATTAATAATTATCTCCCTTCCATTCTCATCCATTGTCTGTTTTATTTCTATATATTCTTCTACAGGTCTACCATTAATAATTATCTCCCTTCCATTCTGATCCATTGTCTGTTTTATTTCTCTATATTCTTCTACAGGTCTACCATTAATAATTATCTCCCTTCCATTCTCATCCATTGTCTGTTTTATTTCTCTATATTCTTCTACAGATCTACCATTAATAATTATCTCCCTTCCATTCTCATCCATTGTCTGTTTTATTTCTCTATATTCTTCTTTCAGGTCCACCATTAATAATTATCTCCCTTCCATTCTCATCCATTGTCTGTTTTATTTCTCTATATTCTTCTTTCAGGTCCACCATTAATAATTATCTCCCTTCCATTCTCATCCATTGTCTGTTTTATTTCTCTATATTCTTCTACAGGTCTACCATTAATAATTATCTCCCTTCCATTCTCATCCATTGTCTGTTTTATTTCTCTATATTCTTCTACAGGTCTACCATTAATAATTATCTCCCTTCCATTCTCATCCATTGTCTGTTTTATTTCTCTATATTCTTCTACAGATCTACCATTAATAATTATCTCCCTTCCATTCTCATCCATTGTCTGTTTTATTTCTCTATATTCTTCTACAGATCTACCATTAATAATTATCTCCCTTCCATTCTCATCCATTGTCTGTTTTATTTCTCTATATTCTTCTACAGATCTACCATTAATAATTATCTCCCTTCCATTCTCATCCATTGTCTGTTTTATTTCTCTATATTCTTCTACAGGTCTACCATTAATAATTATCTCCCTTCCATTCTCATCCATTGTCTGTTTTATTTCTCTATATTCTTCTACAGATCTACCATTAATAATTATCTCCCTTCCATTCTCATCCATTGTCTGTTTTATTTCTCTATATTCTTCTACAGATCTACCATTAATAATTATCTCCCTTCCATTCTCATCCATTGTCTGTTTTATTTCTCTATATTCTTCTACAGATCTACCATTAATAATTATCTCCCTTCCATTCTCATCCATTGTCTGTTTTATTTCTCTATATTCTTCTACAGATCTACCATTAATAATTATCTCCCTTCCATTCTCATCCATTGTCTGTTTTATTTCTCTATATTCTTCTACAGATCTACCATTAATAATTATCTCCCTTCCATTCTCATCCATTGTCTGTTTTATTTCTCTATATTCTTCTACAGGTCTACCATTAATAATTATCTCCCTTCCATTCTCATCCATTGTCTGTTTTATTTCTCTATATTCTTCTACAGATCTACCATTAATAATTATCTCCCTTCCATTCTCATCCATTGTCTGTTTTATTTCTCTATATTCTTCTACAGATCTACCATTAATAATTATCTCCCTTCCATTCTCATCCATTGTCTGTTTTATTTCTCTATATTCTTCTACAGGTCTACCATTAATAATTATCTCCCTTCCATTCTCATCCATTGTCTGTTTTATTTCTCTATATTCTTCTACAGATCTACCATTAATAATTATCTCCCTTCCATTCTCATCCATTGTCTGTTTTATTTCTCTATATTCTTCTACAGGGTCTACCAGTAATAATTATCTCCTTCCATTCTCATCCATTGTCTGTTTTATTTCTCTATATTCTTCTACAGGTCTACCATTAATAATTATCTCCCTTCCATTCTGATCCATTGTCTGTTTTATTTCTCTATATTCTTCTACAGATCTAACCCTTAATAATTATCTCCCTTCCATTCTCATCCATTGTCTGTTTTATTTCTCTATATTCTTCTACAGATCTACCATTAATAATTATCTCCCTTCCATTCTCATCCATTGTCTGTTTTATTTCTCTATATTCTTCTACAGATCTACCATTAATAATTATCTCCCTTCCATTCTCATCCATTGTCTGTTTTATTTCTCTATATTCTTCTACAGATCTACCATTAATAATTATCTCCCTTCCATTCTCATCCATTTGTTTTATTTCTCTATATTCTTCTACAGGTCTACCATTAATAATTATCTCCCTTCCATTCTCATCCATTGTCTGTTTTATTTCTCTATATTCTTCTACAGATCTACCATTAATAATTATCTCCCTTCCATTCTCATCCATTGTCTGTTTTATTTCTCTATATTCTTCTACAGGTCTACCATTAATAATTATCTCCCTTCCATTCTCATCCATTGTCTGTTTTATTTCTCTATATTCTTCTACAGGTCTACCATTAATAATTATCTCCCTTCCATTCTCATCCATTGTCTGTTTTATTTCTCTATATTCTTCTACAGATCTACCATTAATAATTATCTCCCTTCCATTCTGATCCATTGTCTGTTTTATTTCTCTATATTCTTCTACAGATCTACCATTAATAATTATCTCCCTTCCATTCTCATCCATTGTCTGTTTTATTTCTCTATATTCTTCTACAGGTCTACCATTAATAATTATCTCCCTTCCATTCTCATCCATTGTCTGTTTTATTTCTCTATATTCTTCTACAGGTCTACCATTAATAATTATCTCCCTTCCATTCTATCCATTGTCTGTTTTATTTCTCTATATTCTTCTACAGGTCTACCATTAATAATTATCTCCCTTCCATTCTCATCCATTGTCTGTTTTATTTCTCTATATTCTTCTACAGGTCTACCATTAATAATTATCTCCCTTCCATTCTCATCCATTGTCTGTTTTATTTCTCTATATTCTTCTACAGTCTACCATTAATAATTATCTCCCTTCCATTCTCATCCATTGTCTGTTTTATTTCTCTATATACTTCTACAGGTCTACCATTAATAATTATCTCCCTTCCATTCTGATCCATTGTCTGTTTTATTTCTCAATATTCTCTGGTCTCTTAAAATTACTCCCTTTCCCTTCTCATCCTTGCGTTTATTTCTATTCTCTACGAGGATCACATTAATTATCTATCCTTCTTCATTTATCCAAAGTTGATTTTATTTCCTATATCTACGGTACCATTAATAATTATCTCCTTTTTGATATTGTTATTATTTCAAATAACCCAGATCTGGACACTATAATAATTTATCTCCTTCCATAATCCATTGCCTGTGTATTCTCTAATTACACTCCTTATAATTATCTCACTCCATACTAGATTGTCAAGTTATCAATATCTCATTCTTTAAATTTGATTTATTACATTATTCGTCTAATAGGATCTAGAGTTTATCATCTTGTTATTTATCAAAAGATTTTTTGTACAATAATAATGGACATAAAAATTTAAAGTTAATCTTTCAAATAACCCCAAACTGGAACACTATTTCTATTGAACTTTAGAAAATAAGTCTGGTAATTAAAACCTTAGTCTGTCATCTAATATACCCAAGATGTATAAACGTCCATCTGGATTAAAGATTGTACACTGATATCTAATAACTAAGTTTTCTCTGTTTTTTCAAGATGTACATTAATGAGATCACTTGTATTTTATTAAATTAGGTAATAAGTTGATACCAGTTGTTTAATAATCGTTGATGGACGTACTGGGTGATTAAAGCCTGGAATTTTAAATAACCCCAAGATTCCTGGTATTAGTATTATTTCTTGTGTACCCGGAAATCACTCGTGGTTAAATTTTAAAATTACAAACCCCCTAAATTTTTGGGAAAGGGAAAAGGAAAAAAATTCAAAATCAAAAAAATTTTTGAATTTCCAAATTTTAAAATTTGAAATTTGATCTTGAATATATCAAAGTTTCTTGATAAAGGAGTGTGAGATTATGAGCTGATATTAAACAGTATCATAAAAGGACTGGCTGGGGTGAAAAAAAATGTGACAAGGGACAAATTTTAAATTAATGAAATTTACCTCACCCCCAAACAGTTAACAAGCATTTTGATCAGAGAACTTAGAACTAACTCCTTCAAACTGTCATACATATATTACAATTTCTCATGGTTATATAGAAGATATAATTTATAAATATTGTCACCAACTGGTACGTTACCGTGGTAATAATATCTAGAAATATGAAGATGTCATCAATACTTCCGCTCCAATTTAAAACCATTATTGACAATCAAATTAAATAATTTTTTCACCATGGTGAATTAAAGATGGCCACCGTTGGTTGTCAAGGAATGAATGATGGAGATTTGATGTGAATTTAATTCTAGGTTTTTGACTGATGAATTTTTAAGTTGACTAAAAACGTTATTCTGGAAGATGCAGTAAAAACAGATTGAGGAAATTATTTCTAATGATTCGCTTGTCAAATCAAATTGAGGCGTTGTTAGTTCGAATATCGAACCTGTGTTAGGAATTGTAGACTGTAACATTGCAGTAAAGTGTTGTTAAGGACTATAAATTGAGGGGGTCACAGCAAGTTTTCAAAGGCAGCACAGGGTATTCTTTTACTATCTATAATAAATAATCGGAGGGGAGGGGACCACAAGGTTTGAAAGGTCGATAGGGTATTCTTACACTATCTGAATTAATAAAAAAAATAGGAGGGGACAGCAAAGCGACACAAGTTTTCAAGGGAGCCATTTGTTCCCTATTTAAACTGAAGAGAAATCAAAAGTAGAAACACCAAATGTTTAATGCTTGACTCTGATTGGACTTTGGACTTCGTGTAAATTTGTGTTTTCATTAAATTACTACGGAAAACATCAAAACAAAAAAACGAAAGTTGTTAAACTAGTGATCAATGAGGAGTGATTAATGTCAATCAAAATAGCAGACGTCAAGTCAATGATTCCCGCTCAAATCTCTCACTTTTGCTACAAGAAATGGCGGGAAAAGTAAAAAAGGTGGAAATCTGTCAAACGAGTGAGTTAGTGATAAATCAAGCCATTCAAAGGGAATTAAGCGTAAATGATAAATAACGATAGGACCAAGATAGAACACTATCGCTTTTCACAACGAAAAAAACTCACAATGTTTTTCATTTTAGCGAAAAGATTTTCGATTTTTTTTATTATTTATTGATTCGTCTATTTACGTAACTTTTACTCCTGAAGTAATTTTCTTTTTCTCGTTAAACAACTGGCTATTTGGATTCAGTGAATCTGTCTCTTTAGGTTGGGTGTTTTTTACAGTACTTGATGATTATGTCCCCTTATATACTAATGAAGACATGCAATACCATGTAGTGTGCAATGAGGGAAATTTTGGCAGGACAGCAGCATAAACCTACTCTTTTTGCGATTTCAAACTGTCAAGGGATCTTTAACGTGTACATGAAGTCTAAGTTGATGGTCCAATCTGACTGACTAGATATATTTCCGTGTCAGTCTCTTCTTCCTGTATTACTGACAAGGTAAAACTGGATTGAAAAATCCAAAACTTCATCTCAACCTCTGCCACGACTGCTATTATATCTATACTTTTCTGAAATACAAGTGACTGGGTGATACAAGTTTGACTGTAGCTGTTTGGATAAAGTGAACCTATCTATTAATTAAAAACAGTTAAATGGTTTACAGAGCAATGTTAATGTCTGAATTTGATATTGAGAGATTTTGTTTTTCTACTTTTGTTTAAATGCAGGACGACATCTGTATAACATCAACTCTATGTGAGAAATGTGTTTTTTACGAAACATAATTGTCTAAATGCAATAATATAATTGTTTTTTTCTCCAAACTAAATTTGCTGTTGATAAGAAAATTGAAAATTAAATTGCAGCGGTCTTCAGACAACGTTTATTAAATTTCCGTTTCTTTATTTCATAAACCTGACGTTTTGGACAGATAATGACGGCAGGTTTTTTACTTCCTGTTTGAATTTTCACCATGTCATTTAAAAGATAATTAATAATTGTAGGCTTCACTGGGAGTCTGATAAATAACGGGCCTTGTTTTCATTTTAACCGAATTAACGACTGCTTGATTTCTATTTGAACGCTTTGACTTAAAGGGATAGTAAAGACGTTTTCTAAATTTTTAATGTGTATCAGGGACACTGATATCATCAATTTACACCATTCTAATTTTCAATCAGATGTCTGTGTTTTTAATTAAAAGAGATTGTAAAGAGGTTTTTTTAAACTTTTTTGTGTATCAGGGAACATCAATGTTCTGTTTTTTTCCTGTAATTCTACTAAAACTAAATGTTTTTATATGTTACAATCTAGTTTTTAAAAAGTTTTTTATAATTATTATTTGTGTATATAGTGCTCCTCGATTCGTAATTCCTTCAATTTTAATATTTTATCTAATAATGATCTGTTGTTATCAGGCTTGAAAACATTTAAAAATTCTACTAATTTTAACTGAAGTTTAATTACGTTGTATAAAGCTCTTAATCTTGTCTTGATAAAAAACTGACAAACTGGAATTTACCCGAAATTTTTCTAAAATCAAACACAGTTATTCATTATTCGTATTCAAAAAATCTTTTATTCCCCAGCAACTCTGTAATTTTCACAGAATTCCAGGAACCGAAAAAACAGAAAATTGATCTGGTTTGAAAATAATAATAGTGATTCCAACACAAGATACATTAGTCCTGCAAATTTCAGACTTTTTGTATTGAAATTCGTGCAAATGATGATGTTTATTTGTTGGTTTTGGTCTGTGATAGGAAGGAATGAGTGATTAGGTGTTGTTGTGCAAGTGAAATTGACTTGGAATTAATTTCTAACTGTTTTTTATATCTCAGCAGAATGTAGTCTAGTATTCTCTATTTATTATTCTCTTAAAGTCATACTGTATCTTAGAATGAACATAAATTTTAAATTTTAAACTTGGCCAATGAGAGTATATATTCATCAGTAGATATACCTGCTGTTATAAATAACATAACAGAACCTTTTTTATTCATTCTTAAAGGAAAAACAGTATCCTTTCATCAGTAGAAAATTGCTTTATAAATAACATAACGTCCTTTATAAATTTAATCATCCTTAATCCTTGGCTAAGAGTATAACTCAAAAATTCCATAATTTAAATAAAAAATCTTAATAATCTGATAAGTTCAAACAAAATTAAATTATATTGGTCAACCAAAAACATCGAGCCTGGCTGTATTTACAACATTATCCTTATTCTCTGCTAAAAAAAAATTCAATTTCTACAGAAATAGGACAAAAGAGTATCACATAAAACCTCTATTTAAAATTTCATCTCTCTTCATTAGATCAATAAGTGTACAGAAGAGTTATATTTTAAAACTCCATTTATTTCACCTTTATCTTCATTAACTCATTATACAGAAGAAGTAATAGTAAAAACTATTATATTTAACCCATTGACTGATTTAACCATCCTTATGTCTTCATTAACCCATAGACAAAAGAGATGTAAAACTCATTTATTTCACTGTCTTCATTAGAATTAGGTACAGAAGAGTAGGATGTAAAACTCATTATTTCACTGTCTTCATTAGACCATGAGGTACAGAAGAGTAGGATGTAAAACTCCATTAATTTCACTGTCTTCATTAACCCATAAGGTACAGAAGAGTAGGATGTAAAACTCTATTCATTTCACTGTCTTCATTAACCCATTAGGTACAGAAGAGTAGGATGTAAAACTCCATTCATTTCAAGAAATAGAACTATAACTTTATAATTAATATCATTATCTCACCGAAGACATCGACCATGGAATGTATTTACGCCATTATCGTTAATCCCTCGTCACAAATCATAGCCAAGATCATCAAATACTGGAACTAAAATCATTAAGTTGGTGAATCTGGAGAAATGATCAGAACTGGCACCAATATTGTCGGCCATTATTCAGATTTATTGCCATGGAAATCGGCCATTTGTGTCAGAATAACCCCTCAATGTTCCCCTTTATTTCTGATTTATATCAGCCAATCGAGTGTGGGACGGGCCCAGAATTTTGATGGTGAAATTTATCAGAGTGATCTGACCTGAATATGCGAGTTATTATTTTGATAAAATGTCTGCTGAAGTTTTGATTAATGTATTATATTATTTGGTGTTAACACCCAATGTACAGCGTTAACAACAAAACAGATAAGGTCAGCACAGAACACTAACACCAGCACAGAACACTAACACCAGCACAGAACACTAACACCAGCACAGAACACTAACACCAGCACAGAACACTAACACCAGCACAACACTAACACCAGCACAGAACACTAACACCAGCACAGAACACTAACACCAGCACAGAACACTAACACCAGCACAGAACACTAACACCAGCACAGAATACTAACACCAGCACAGAACACTAACACCAACACAGAACACTAACACCAGCACAGAACACTAACACCAGCACAGAACACTAACACCAGCACAGAACACTAACACCAGCACAGAACACTAACACCAGCACAGAACACTAACACCAGCACAGAACACTAACACCAGCACAGAACACTAACACCAGCACAGAACACTAACACCAGCACAGAACACTAACACCAGCACAGAACACTAACACCAGCACAGAACACTAACACCAGCACAGAACACTAACACCAGCACAGATCACTAACACCAGCACAGACACTAACACCAGCACAGAACACTAACACCAGCACAGACACTAACACTAGCACAGAACACTAACACTAGCACAGAACACTAACACCAGCACAGAACACTAACACCAGCACAGAACACTAACACCAGCACAGAACACTAACACCAGCACAGAACACTAACACCAGCACAGAACACTAACACCAGCACAGAACACAACACCAGCACAGAACACAACACCAGCACAGAACACAACACCAGCACAGAACATAACACCAGCACAGAACACAACACCAGCACAGAACACAACACCAGCACAGAACACTAACACCAGCACAGAACACTAACACCAGCACAGAACACAACACCAGCACAGAACACTAAACCAACCTAGCACAGAACACTAACACTAGCACAGAACACTAACACCAGCACAGAACACTAACACCAGCACAGAACACTAACACCAGCACAGAACACTAACACTAGACACAGAACACTAACACCAGCACAGAACACTAACACTAGCACAGAATACTAACACCAGCACAGAACACTAACACTAGCACAGAACACTAACACCAGCACAGAACACTAACACCAGCACAGAACACTAACACAGCACAGATCACCAACACCAGCACAGATCACTAACACCAGCACAGATCACTAACACTAGCACAGAACACTAACACCAGCACAGAACACCAACACCAGCACAGAACACTAACACCAGCACAGAACACTAACACCAGCACAGAACACTAACACCAACACAGAACACTAACACCAGCACAGATCACTAACACCAGCACAGAACACTGACACTAGCACACAACACTGACACCAGCACAGAACACTGACACCAGCACAGAACACTAACACTAGCACAGAACACTAACACCAGCACAGATCACTAACACCAGCACAGATCACTAACACTAGCACAGAACACTAACACCAGCACAGAACACTAACACCAGCACAGAACACTAACACCAGCACAGAACACTAACACCAGCACAGAACACTAACACCAGCACAGAACACTAACACCAGCACAGATCACTAACACCAGCACAGATCACTAACACCAGCACAGATCACTAACACCAGCACAGATCACCAACACCAGCACAGAACACTAACACTAGCACAGAACACTAACACCAGCACAGAACACTAACACCAGCACAGAACACTAACACCAGCACAGAACACTGACACTAGCACAGAACACCAACACCAGCACAGAACACTAACACCAGCACAGAACACTAACACCAGCACAGAACACTAACACCAGCACAGAACACTAACACCAGATTTGATCTCAACCACTATTGTAGAAAGAAAAATTTCATGGCACTTTCAGGTAGATATCTTGACATCATTTAACAAAACTCCTACTTTACTAGTAAGCTGAAAACAGACGGGTTGAAGCAGACGGACGACCTGTCAGTGACCAGACAAACTTAAACTGACCAATCATTCTCAGTCTTGTTCACCCAATCAGATCCATAGAGTTTAATTTATATTCTGAGGTGTTTCTAGGACGCCGCTGTGGCTCAGTGAGTTAAATGTTTGCTCACTAACCTGAAGGTCCAGGGTTCAATCCTAGTATAGGTTGAGATAATACTTCAACCCTGTCAGTAGAGAGCTGTGGTGACTCAGTGAGTTAAATGTTTGCTCACTAACCTGAAGGTCCAGGGTTCAATCCTAGTATAGGATGAGATAATACTTCAACCCTGTCAGTAGAGAGCTGTGGTGGCTCAGTGAGTTAGATGCTTGCTCACTAACCTGAAGGTCCAGGGTTCAATCCTAGTATAGGTTGAGATAATACTTCAACCCTGTCAGTAGAGAGCTGTGGTGGTTCAGTGAGTTAGATGCTTGCTCACTAACCTGAAGGTCCAGGGCTCATTCTTGACGATGTCTAAATATTACCTTTTAATGTTGGGTATACTCTAGTCTCATTCTGACACAGAGAACTACCATTTACCATTTTGAAATCACAATCTTTTAGCCAGCTGAACTTACACAGTCTGATTTCTTACACATTATTCTGATTCTCTTACTTTCACGAAGTGTTCAGCACCATTGCTCTGGCATGATTTTATGTAATTTGTTGCCAGACTTTGCCTCATTCGTAACATCAAAGAAACAAAACGAACCAAGTGAACCAAGGTGGCGGGGCTAAATAATATCTTAAATAATGAAAATCATTCTGTGGAAATAATAGAGACTCATTATTCTAGACTACAGATCAAGGTCAATGATTGGCTAATCAATCAAAGCAATCTAGGTTAATTAGTCTTATTTATAGACCTAATGTTCCACCAAATTGATGGAGATCAGAATTCATGATGGTGTTTGACCTAATTCAAGATGGTGGTATGACCTAAATGAAAATGCGTTGATCCTAATTCGACCCTATTTAAAATGGCGTCTGTTTCCCCAAGGGAGAGAAGTAGAATGATCATTGTCGTTTGTGATCATTTTTATATTCTGTAATAATATTGCTAATTCTTCATAGCAAATCTGTTAATTGCTCTTGCTATGTTTTGTCTATTGTGCGTCTATTTCTGTTGTATCTAATTGCAAATTGCTGACCTAGTGATTGGTTGCAACTTCGATATTGTAAAATGGTGCATTCTGTTGGGAGATAATAGAGACTTGCGTTTGTTATTATTCTTGTACTATAATAGTTGTCCATGATTGTCTATCTAAGCAATCTGGTTAATCTTCTTTTTAAGACCTTATGTTCCACAAAGTTGTATTGGATTATCGTTCATGTTGGTTTTGCTATTGGTTGCTGGTTGCTATTGGTTGTCTAGTTGCTATTGGTTGCTGTTGCTAATGGTTGTTGGTGCTATTGGTTGTTGTGCTATTGTTGTTGGTTGCTATTGGTTGCTGGTTGCTATTGGTTGCTGGTTGCTATTGGTTGTTGGTTGCTATTGGTTGTTGGTTGCTATTGGTTGTTGGTTGCTATTGGTTGCTGGTTGCTATTGGTTGTGGTGCTATTGGTTGTTGGTTGCTATTGTTGCTGGTTGCTATTGGTTGCTTTTGCTAATGGTTGTTGGTTGCTATTGGTTGTTGGTTGCTATTGGTTGCCCGTTGATATTGGTTGCCGGTTGCTAGTGGTTGCCGGTTGCTGTTAGTTATGGTTGTTGGTTGCTATTGGTTGCTGGTTGCTATTGGTTGTTGGTTGCTATTGTTGGTTGCTGGTTGCTATTGGTTGCAGGTTCCTATTGGTTGCTTGGAGGACAAAGAAGCGTTGATGATGTTTTTCTTTCCTATTAAAATATCAGTTACCTTTAAGAAAAACATTGAGTTAGAGTAACGACAAGCAGACGACCTGAGACAAGATAATTCCCGACAATAAATAGCTTGTTAACAACAGACCAGATTGCCCAGACAGTTTCATCAATATTAACTATGATAAACGAGAGACTTGATAATCCATGACTTTATTATTAGATTTATTAGTCTTTCAGCAGACTAAATACTTGATAATCCATAATGATTTGATTAGACTTTATTATCAAGACCCTTCAGGCGTTGTTAATACATCAAAGGACTTGATAATCTGTCATAACATTATTATCTTGGTTATCCAGACTAATATGATCATGTCTAATAAATAAAGGCAATTTACTGTGACAAACTTCTGGCTCATTTTTAGATATAATTTCTTTTTTCTTTTTGATTATCGTAATATTTCAACTGAATAATACGTCCTTTAATTGTTTATCAATCTGAAACCAAGCAACAGTCTAAAAACCCAGGCCTGTTTCCGAAAACCTCACGCCATTATCATTTATAATTTCCCTACGCAACAATGATGGTACAATTTCCTGAATATATCAATGGACAATTGATTTTTCTTTGTTTTTTTTATCACAAGGAATCTATATTTTTCTTGGATGTAAAATGATCCCGCTTGGTCAGTGAGTTAGATGTAAAACTTCATTCATTTCACTGTCTTCATTAGCCCATAAGGTGCAGAAGAGTAGGAAGTAAAACTTCATTTATTTCACTGTCGTCATAAGCCCATAAGGTGCAGAAGAGTAGGAAGTAAAACTCCATTCCTTTTCATTTGGTTTGTCAATAGATCCCTCCCGCCAGAACAACCACCTGTTATGTAAAGTTGTGTATTAGAATAACAGTTATAAGTTTCAAACGAGTTGTGAGCTTGACTCAGATCTTAAACTTTACTTGTAATCACTATAGTGTGAGGGGATCTTTATTATTAAACTAGCTTTTAACACTCAAATTATTACAGATACTAGCGTTAAACAACCTCACAATTTTATAACGCCATCAATGAACACCACGCTCACTGATCAAACGTTTATTATAATTTAAATTCCGTTACGATATTCCAACTAATATCAGGAATTATATTTGGAAGTTCTAGTTTGCTGGAGTTATGATACTGTTACAAAGTGCTCTACGTAATAATGTTTCGTACCCTTCAGGGAATTCTCGCCGCAACGTCTTTCAAGGTTGATTCGATAAACAGAAAACGAACGTAAAATAATCTTTACGAGTTAATTTAACAATGGCCGACCAATGTCACATGATCACTCGCTTGAGGTTTCCGATACAATCAAATTAAAGAAAACATCAGAAAACCTTGATTTAATTTAGCAGAAATGGTGGGAAATGTTTAGTCATGTGATCCACTAAGGTCATGAGGTTAATCAAATTGTCTAATTTTTTAATGAAGTTTTATTGGACGTTGATTGAATTAAGGTTTGGTGATGCATGACTTGATGTTTCTGTATTTGTATTAATATTGATGCTGCAGGCTGTGCACATTAAAGATTCTTCGACAGTTGAGAATGAAATATGTGTAAGCTAATGTCGCTGTCCTGGCAAATTTTCATTCATTGCATGTTGTATGGCTTACCAATACCACTGACATTGGATTATTTCTATTGTAACCATGAGAAAAACGAAGGGTGTTGAATGATGCCGATACAGAAAAAGCCACTGTTCTTCTTCAGTCTAGGTTAATAATAATAATAATAGTGAATCTGGTATGGTGTATTCTATATACTTGAATATTCCCAGGCATTTAGATATAATATACTTATATATCGATTATCTCATTATATATTCACTTTTCCCTGGCAGTACAAATTACCACAAATTACCACAATTTACTTGCTGTTAACTATATTTTCTTTTAGACATTTACTGTCCAAATATCATCATATTCTCTGATATACTGACTTGTCATCTGAAATCTGTTTTATTTACCAAGTTAACAGTCATCTTGATTCAGTAACAAAATTCTCCAAGTTTAGTCCATGTGGTTTCAAATCAAATGAAAGTATAAAATTGTTAAATTAATTTATAAAAGTATTATTTTGTATTTTTATCCTTCAAATTAAAGAATTTCTGTTACGTTTCATAATTTTTATTATAATCCAATCAAATTCAAGAATTATAACGTTATTTTATTCCAATAGCCAATCATATTGATGCATTATCGTTTATCATGTTCTCTGATTACCCAATCAAATTGTAGTATTATCGCCTCATGGTGTTGTTCTAATCTAATTAACCAATCATATATCATTGTTGTGATAACCTTTTCTGGTTTTTATTTCTGGAGAGTTGTGTATAAGTGGATTAAGAGAGTTCACGGCAGTATAATCTAGCTATTTGTAATCAGAACGTCTCTTCCAGCTAAAGAACATCTTGAGTATTAACAGTGCAACTGTTTTCTTTCTATTAAGAGAAATGATTGATTGTATTTTGTATTACCCCCTGCCCCCCCCCCTTAGTTGGTGGGGCCAGCCTTCCCACACTGGGGGTACAAATAGGGGACAGATAGACTCCATACAGGTAGTCAACTGACAAGGCTGAATACAAATTACATTCGATCTGTGAAGGTGTTGCTAGTAGGCTCTCGATAAGCGTTTAAGTGTTCTATCAAAAACATTTACGAAATCTGAAAATGATTCTTTGCATTCTGACACGTCCAGCCCTAATTTAAAAGGTAGCTTGTTTTCGATTGTCCAAATTGTATATTGGTAAACTAAAAGAAGTTCCTGCTGTTCTAGCAAAACTTCCTTCATTGCACACTGCCCTGTCTTCATTATCTCATAAGGTACAGAAGAGTAGGACATAAAACTCTATTCATTTCACTGTCTATATTAGCCCATTAGGTACAGAAGAGTAGGATGTAAAACTCCATTTATTTCAGTTTGTAAAAGGGTAGCTTGTTTTGGATTGTATAAATTGTGTATTGGTAAATTGAAAAAGATTTAGTCGGGATGTTTCGCCAGATTTAATTAAAAACGAACATTTAACTCTCTACTTAGACACAAGTATAAATCTATACTCCTCCATTTTACCCCGCTAACTTCCCGCCAAAATTATCGATCATCAATAAATAAAAGGAGAGCAGACGATCAAGTTAGGGCAGAAGTCAAATATATATTTACGTTATGATTAATCTTGTGTCATTTGTACAAATTTTCTCATATTTTCTTGAAAAATTTGATTTTTAATAACAAAAGGACGAAAGTTAGAAACGATGTCGTTAGTAGAAAATGGAAATATTGATGCCAATTTAATAAAATGGTTGCTGATTGGACGTCAGAATTTGACAGACGTTTTGATGATTCCGTTATTTCTGATTTATCTTGGGGAAATATTGATCTCCCGACGTTACTTTCTACAAGATCGATTCAATCTAGATTGATAGATCTATTTAGACAAATTGGCATTTCTGATTCCTGCAAGTCTTGAAATATTCACTCGGATTTACCAGTCAAAGATGTTCCACATGTCTTGAAATATCCAGGTTCAACCAATAAAAGTACATATTATGTTCTGGGTTAGGGTGTATCAGTTCTGGTTTTCATATTGACCTCAATATTTTTATTTCGTTAATAAATATAGCTTTTATCTGAGGCCCCTTTTGAAGCTATCAATAACCCTTCTAAAAAATAAAACTTGGGCTGTCAGTGATGCAAGTCAGAGAGACTGACATGGAAAAAATGTCCATTCATTCGGATGGGACTATCAACAGAGGTCCTGTATGCTACAGGCTGTGTATGTTAAAGATGCCTCGACACGTGGAAATTGTAAATAGAGTAGCCTAATGCCTCTGTCTAGACAAATTTTCCTTCATTGCACACTGTATAGTGTTGCTGGAGTAGGATGTAAAACTCCATTCATTTCAATTCATTTTTTGATCAATAAAAGATACAGAATCAGAGAAATATGAAATATTACAATTCAAACAAACAAAGTTTTACAGTTTAACCAGTTGTTGGAAACAGGCCAACCCCGATTTAACCACGTTCAGAATGTGTTGATTTACTATCACCTTTTACAGTCTGGATAATCAAACCTGTTGATTTAATACTAGACATTGTTGATACAATCGAAGGTCTGGATGATCATCTACAATCAATTCTATTATACTCATGTTTGTGATGGTAAATACCAGGTTTCGCTTTGGCATCTAAATGTCTTTTCAGCGTTAGATATAAAGAGTGGATTTTGGCAGTTAGGCTGTAATTTGCTGTTCTAATCATTTGACCTCGTTCTTTCAATTGCAGCTTTTGGTAATCATTGATTCATCTTTGGTTAATTCTCGAGATTGAAAGAGAATTTTTTTCAATAACGAAATTTAAAACTTCATTTTCAATGCTGAATGCTTTAAGTACGAGATATTTTTTTTTATATATTTTTCATCTTAAGTAGCAAGATTAACTGATGTTCTTGAGTAATAGAAAATGTTGTTTTTGTTCATTCTGGTTCCTTTAATAGAACCATGAGATATGATGAGGTTGAAATCCAAAATTGTTTGTTAGTTTGATCATTTTTTGGCCCCTGTTAAAGTATGTACAAATTAACCTTTTAGAACTTACAGTATGTACAAGTTAACCTTTTAGAACTTACAGTATGTACAAGTTAACCTTTTAGAACTTACAGTATGTACAAATTAACCTTTTAGAACTTACAGTATGTACAAGTTAACCTTTTAGAACTTACAGTATGAACAAGTTAACCTTTTAGAACTTACAGTATGTACAAGTTAACCTTTTAGAACTTACAGTATGTACAAATTAACCTTTTAGAACTTACAGTATGTACAAGTTAACCTTTTAGAACTTACAGTATGTACAAGTTAACCTTTTAGAACTTACAGTATGTACAAGTTAACCTTTTAGAACTTACAGTATGAACAAGTTAACCTTTTAGAACTTACAGTATGTACAAGTTAACCTTTTAGAACTTACAGTATGTACAAGTTAACCTTTTAGAACTTACAGTATGTACAAGTTAACCTTTTAGAACTTACAGTATGTACAAGTTAACCTTTTAGAACTTACAGTATGAACAAGTTAACCTTTTAGAACTTACAGTATGTAAAAAGTTAACCTTTTAGAACTTACAGTATGTACAAGTTAACCTTTTAGAACTTACAGTATGTACAAGTTAACCTTTTAGAACTTACAGTATGTACAAGTTAACCTTTTAGAACTTACAGTATGTACAAGTTAACCTTTTAGAACTTACAGTATGTACAAGTTAACCTTTTAGAACTTACAGTATGTACAAGTTAACCTTTTAGAACTTACAGTATGTACAAGTTAACCTTTTAGAACTTACAGTATGTACAAGTTAACCTTTTAGAACTTACAGTATGTACAAGTTAACCTTTTAGAACTTACAGTATGTACAAGTTAACCTTTTAGAACTTACAGTATGTACAAGTTAACCTTTAAGAACTTACAGTATGTACAAGTTAACCTTTTAGAACTTACAGTATATTTTTTATTCTAAACTCCATCAACTTATTTTAGAGGCTGTTGTATTTTATTTTGTTATTTTCCAAGTTAATCAGAATTTTATACTGGCAAAAAAATTTTAATTAAAAATATGGACTTGTATTTCAACTTGATAGATCTTTATCTTCCATCTTTTAATTTTTAAATTTTCTATATCAGAGAGTTCAGTTTTGTTATTTCTTGAATTTAGTTAAAGGGCTTTTTTCTGTCGAAGGACTTGAATCAAAACTGAAAATATTCCCTAGCTTAAAGAAAACTTAGTGCATCTACAATTCAAACTCCATGTGACCTTTATTCAACTATTATTTATTTTTATTATTTTTTAAACCTGGTCTGAGGTTTTCTTTTACACGAGACTTGAATCAAAAACTGAAGAGAAAACTTAGTGCATTCACAATTCAAACTTCATGTCACCTATATTCAACTATTGTGTATCAAAGTTTATTTTTATTTTTTCCCACTTGGTCTGTATTTTCTCCTCTCTACTTACAATTTTCATGCTCAATTTAAAACATCTCAAGTAGAAAATAACTGGAAGTTAGAAAGAATTTAGATCTGTTTGAAATATCGATCAGAACTATGTGATAAGAATAACCAAGTTTAGAATAATTTAGATATTGTGCAGAAACAGTTACTCCACTCGTAAAATATTCTGACTTGACAAATTTACCAGTCTGCTTTGTGTCACACGCAATTTCCGCAGCCACAGAAACGTCGTCAATGTTCAAAATTCGACTTTTAGATTCTGTGTTAAATTAATGATTATATTTGGGAGAGAAAATTGAAAGAATTTATCAGTCTACAGACAAAGTCAACTGTCACGTTTTATTGAATAATTTTCTTAGAAATTCAATTTTTCTACTACACTTGCCTATTTTGCGCAATTTATGTAAATTTCCAGCCGTATATTTATTATTTTCTGCCAGTTTTTTTTTTCAAATGATTCTGATTATATATTTTACATAATATTCATGTACAAAGTACATATTTTTTACAAAGAAAATTGTCTAACTTAAGTCTGGTTTTAAACATGGCTTCTATTAGGAAGTTTTTAACTGAAATTTGTTTTTTGGAAACTGTGTAATTTGAGGATAAATATTAAAACTTATAAAAGAACCAGATGTATTTTTTAAACTATTTATTAAAAATGACTTAAAACTAATACGTGTAACCTAAAGGAATTGTAAAGAGGTTTACTCAAAATTTTAAGTATATCAGGGACACTGATATCATCAATTTACACCATTCTAATTTTCAATCAGATGTCTGTGGTTAAAGAGATTGTAAAGAGGTTTTCTAAACTTGTTATGTGTATCAGGGACACTGATATCATCAATTTACACCATTCTAATTTTCAATCAGATGTCTGTAGTTAAAGAGATTGTAAAGAGGTTTTCTAAACTTGTTATGTGTATCAGAGACACTGATATCATCAATTTACACCATTCTAATTTTCAATCAGATGTCTGTAGTTAAAGAGATTGTAAAGAGGTTTTCTAAACTTGTTATGTGTATCAGGGACACTGATATCATCAATTTACACCATCCTTATTTTCAATCAGATATCTGTAGTTAAAGAGATTGTAAAGAGGTTTTCTAAACTTGTTATGTATATCAGAGACACTGATATCATCCAATATACACCATTCTAATTTTCAATCAGATATCTGTAGTTAAAGAGATTGTAAAGAGGTTTTCTAAACTTGTTATGTTATCAGGAGACACTGATATCATCAATATACACCATTCTAATTTTCAATCAGATATCTGTAGTTAAAGAGATTGTAAAGAGGTTTTCTAAACTTGTTATATGTATCAGAGACACTGATATCATCAATTTACACCATTCTAATTTTCAATCAGATGTCTGTAGTTAAAGAGATTGTAAAGAGGTTTTCTAAACTTGTTATATGTATCAGAGACACTGATAGCATCAATTTACACCATTCTAATTTTCAATCAGATTTCTGTAGTTAAAGAGATTGTAAAGAGGTTTTCTAAACTTGTTATGTGTATCAGAGACACTGATATCATCAATTTACACCATTCTAATTTTCAATCAGATTTCTGTAGTTAAAGAGATTGTAAAGAGGTTTTCTAAACTTGTTATATGTATCAGAGACACTGATATCATCAATTTACACCATTCTAATTTTCAATCAGATGTCTGTAGTTAAAGAGATTGTAAAGAGGTTTTCTAAACTTGTTATGTATCAGGGACACTGATATCATCAATTTACACCATTCTAATTTTCAATACGATTCTAAGTTAAAGAGATTGTAAAAGGTTTTCTAAACTTGTTATTGTATCAGGGACACTGATATCATCAATTTACACCATTCTAATTTTCAATCAGATGTCTGTAGTTAAAGAGATTGTAAAGAGGTTTTCTAAACTTGTTATGTGTATCAGGGACACTGATAGCATCAATTTATACCATTCTAATTTTCAATCAGATGTCTGTAGTTAAAGAGATTGTAAAGAGGTTTTCTAAACTTGTTATGTGAATCAGGGACACTGATATCATCAATTTACACCATTCTAATTTTCAATCAGATATCTGTGGTTAAAGAGATTGTAAAGAGGTTTTCTAAACTTGTTATATGTATCAGGGACACTGATATCATCAATTTAGCACCATTCTAATTTTCAATCAGATGATCTGTAGTTAAAGAGATTGTAAAGAGGTTTTCTAAACTTGTTATGTGAATCAGGGACACTGATATCATCAATTTACACCATTCTAATTTTCAATCAGATATCTGTGGTTAAAGAGATTGTAAAGAGGTTTTCTAAACTTGTTATGTGTATCAGGGACACTGATGTCATCAATTTACACCATTCTAATTTTCAATCAGATGTCTGTAGTTCCTGTAATTCCACTAAAACTAAACAGTTCTATTAAAGAGATTGTAAAGAGGTTTTCTTAACTTGTTATGAGTATCAAGAACCTTTAGTTGCTGCCTCTCAGGGGAAGTAATTTAGGACACCTTATATCAATGAAAACTTCTGTCCATGACAACTCAGCTTTTTGTAAGTGACACGTATGGTGTGGGAAGCTACACAAGTGAGTGGAAGATATTTGTCTCTGGAGATGATGTGTTTGGTTTCTTTGTGAATGAACTTTGGAATATATAGTACACTATCCGCGGTAAACTAGAGCCATCAATCAGAAGCCTCGACGGAATGGTTTTAAACCTCTTGGCTCTGGGTTCACAGACATTCAATTGATGTCTCTGATTGGCTGTATTCTCTCGTGTTCAATCCAATCAAATCACTGTTAGCACTCGTACAAGAAAGGTGACTATTGTAGTCAAGGTATAAGACAATGTTTGTAATAGCTTGACAGTGTGAAGATATATAAGATGAAGTTTGTAATAGCTTGACATTGTGAAGATGTGATACAAGAAAGGTGACTATTGTAGTCAAGGTATAAGTATGAAGTTAGTAATAACTTGATATTGTAAAGATGTGATACAAGAAAGGTGGCTATTGTAGTCAAGGTATAAGTATGAAGTTTGTAATAGCTTGACATTGTAAAGATGTGATACAAGAAAGTTGACTATTGTAGTCAAGGTATAAGTATGAAGTTGGTAATAGCTTGACATTGTAAAGATGTGATACAAGAAAGGTGACTATTGTAGTCAAGGTATAAATATGAAGTTTGTAATAGCTTGATATTGTAATATTGATAAATACAAGTTGTCTATTTACAAGGAACAACAGTAATATAAGTTGAAATCCAGGTCAATATGAATGATAAACGTTCCGTTTATGAAATGTTTACGATAATCGTGTCAATTTGCCCTGAGGATTCTAATCTTTGTTTCCGTTTCTCGTCCAATCAACCATTCTAAGAACAGGAAGTGGCATGAAGTAGAGGCAGAACCGAACCAGAATTCCTGGAATGATCTAATTGAACCAATTTCCTTTCGGAAGCTCTTGACGAGATCTTCTCCTGACCTGACAGAAATTAAGTTTTTATCATTAGTAAATAAAGTCAAGAGTCATGTTGACATGGGAACAGGGGGGGTTAAGACTGGAACAGGGGGCTGTTTAATAGGTTATTGAAATGGAGGAGGGGTGGGGGAAAGAAATGTCAGGCTTGGGAGTAAATTAAGTTGAGAAGATCCTTATGATGTGAATTAGTTTAACAGAGACAGGGGTTTTCTTGGGGAGCTGGAGGAGTCAGTCAGTGAATTAGGGGTAAGAATTGTTAGGCTAGAGAGTGGGGTGTGGGGTAGTTAAAGTAAGTAAGAAGATAAGAAGATCCTTATGATGTAAATTATATTGGAACAGAGGGTGAGGTTTAGGATTGGGAGGGGAGGGGTGTTGTGTTATGATAGACTAGGGAGAGGGGTGAGGGGTAGTTTCTTAGTTTAGAAGGCTAAGGTTTTAGTCGAGAGAAGGGGTAATAAAATCAGCAATGATCCTGAAAGAGGGTAACAGAAAGATAAAGTTTAAAACACCCTGGTAGGGATTTAAAAGTTCTCAATTTTATGGAGAAATCCATGTTAAGAATAATAAAAAAATTCTTCCTTAGACAAGTTAAAATATCACGGAGATCTGTAAATTTCACCCTAGAAAATAGATGTCAATTGAGGTCAACATTTCTGATCAGAATCTAGGTCAAGAATGAACGGAACTTAATAAGTAGATTTTAACGAGATAAAGTGAGATTTGGTGAGATTTGTAAGAAGAGGAAATAATCTTCCGTCATTGATCAGAAGGATGAAAAGAAAATGGTGGATCAATGATTGACGATCGAATCAAACGTGGTTTTAAGATAAAATAGTTTAAAATCTGTGTTTATCTTCGTAGATTATCGGATTTACATTCAAACAAACTTTTTTCATTGGTCCATGTGATTTTATTTGATAGATCAATAAAAACTGGACGTATCATATCAATAGATAGGACCATGGTTCACTTTATCTAAATACTCTATATTCTTTTGTTTTTTTCACTTAGCTATGAGAGTAGGGACTAAGGAGGGAAATGCCCCTCCCCCCCCTGAAATCTTTCTTGCCCCTGCTGGAAAAAATTTGATAGTGTTCCATCAGAGAACATCATTTGTTCTGCCCCTCACACTAATCAATGACCACACCCCCCTAGGTATACAGGCTCGCTACAGGCCTGAACAGATTGACGAGAGTATTTACAAATGGTGACTGCGGAACATTGATAAGAAATTCTGGGTCAATCGTGTTAAATTAACGAGAATGAAAGTTGATCCGTGATGATAAATTATATAATAACAGAACACTAGTTCAATATGGTTAGTACATTGAATCTATCAACGACTGGACAATCTTCATCATTGTTTGATTGTCCAGTCCTACTAATTTACACACTAATTCAGAACGAAGTACTCATCAATAAAATTATACATAAAAAACACTCAAACATGATTCGGCAAAATTAGTAATTAACAAAAACTTTTGGTGTAAAAAATATAAAATTTATAATCATGAGAAAGGGAAATGCCAATTATAAAAACGGAATAAAAACGTCGAAATTCAATCTTTATCGATGATTGGTTGTCAAAGCTAAATTGAAAGTAGAATAAAAAACTCGATGGTGAATTCTGTTTCCTGTTTAATATTCAGATTTGTACTCAACTTTGTTACTCTGTATAATTTTAAGGTTTCTACAAATTACACACATGTAACGTACTCTAAACAGCATTGAAAAAATTCTCAAAAACTTAATTTTAGACAAGATGCTAGGGTATGAGAATTCTAGAGTTAAAATATTTCATTGGATGTAGGTTGGCTCACGGAATTATTCAAACCCTATGTTTGTATGGTGATGATAATAGTAGTATTAGCAGTAGTTTATTTACCTGTCAAAAAACAAAATTTATACCTTACTTTTTAAATTTATAAAATCAACATAATTCCTGCCCTGCCATGATTGGCTTATGAGACATGATAATACGAAAAGCAGAGATAAGTTTGGAACGAAGATCTCAATATTTGTAACTCAACTCAACTCATCTTCACAATTTTCTAGTCAAAACCTCGAAATAATACAGGAAAATATGTAAAAATAAAAAAAGCTTTTGAAAATATTTTCTAATACAACCCCGCAAAAATAAAGTCGTTCAGCTTCAGTTGCTGACAAGAAAACAGGCGCCAGTGATTTCTGAAATTAAATTAACAAATCAGAAATTTTGAAAATTTAGTTAACCTATGACCTTAATTTCATCGCCAGAGTAATTCTTGCTTGTCGAGAAAATAATAAAAGTTTACGCAGGGTTGTTTTAAGAAACGAGATGAAAGCCTCGTCTGAGAAACACGTCTCCTCGTTGATGAAACAATTACCAAATTTCTGACAAGAGGTGGCAGTTTCATTAAAAAATGTCTTTTAGTCATGACAGGCAAGGAAGCGTCCATGGCTGCCATCTTGCTGAATTCTCCTTATTATAAACTAATTGAATATTGTCTCTGAGTTGACAGAAATTGTCACATTCATTCAAAAAAGTCTTTAGTTGTAATGTTCGCTCACGTCTGGTGGTAAATTTCCCTCATTGCACACTTCCCACTAAATATTAAGACCAATCATTTTATCTGTTACAGAATGGAATGAAACGGCACCGTTTCCAGTTATGGTTTTCGTCCACGGAGAGTCGTATGATACAGGAACAGGAAACGCCTATGATGGAAGTGTACTGGCTAGTTATGGAAAGGTCATTGTCGTGACCTTGAACTATAGAGTCGGAGTTCTAGGTAAGTTTTATTTTAGTTGACCTTTGGGTCATATTTTCATATAATTACATTGAATAGAAATATATATATATAGTGTTGTTGAAAAGGCTGACAACTTGAATGGTACTTGAATCTGGACCTTATTGTCTATGTGAACTCTCCGGAAAACCAAGCTACTCTGTGACTAAGTTGGTCAACTTGACATCCCTTTGTAGACTCCACATATTTAAAACAGTTATTTTTGTATTTTGAAGACAATCTCGTAATCATAACTACCAGACACCAAACGACAAGTCAATTCTTTTGGTGCCAATTGATGCAAATTATTCATGAAATATTTTTGCAAGTTTTCAGAATCTTTGAATGTTATTCCCAAGTTGTTGAAATAATTTACCAATTTCTTGCTCGATTTGAAACTGAATTATCAATACAACTTCTGCCTTATCAATCGCCATAACAACAGGCACCATATTTATTCTTCTAATATCTTTGAATGGAAAAAAACAAAACACTTTTTTCATTTCTACGTTGACATGTTTTCTGAATTTAGTTTAAAAGTTTTTATAATGTTTGAAATTTCTTTCTTTATCGTCTCCCTTTGATCTTTATGTCGTTCTTCAAATCAAAATGGCGGTTAATGGAAAAGAATGCGTCTGCTAGGAAATACTCGCCATTGAAAAATTCTTCTGTCAATGTTTTCAAACACTGCAGGCTAGATTCTCGACCATTTTAAAATATTACTTCTTCAATAGTTACTTGGCTCGATAATCAATTTTCAGATCAGAATGAAATTACCTCCCTTAGAAAGTCTGAATAAAGCGATTCACAACGCCGAAAGAGAAAAACAATCTTCTGCCCGTTCAAGTTGATTTCAAAATGGCGTTGAATAGAGTTCATTTAAAAATAATTTCCAATTTAAAGAAATAAAAGATGAAGTTGATTCGCGGCCTGAAGCCAACTTGTTCTAAGTGGCACTTATTGAATGCTTCAGACGGTCGTTAAAGGTTGCCCTTGACAACTTGGGTCGAATTGTCATTCTGGTCTTTTCACTGTCATAGGAGATAGGCCTAACTCTGAACAGTATTGGTTGTGAAGGGAACAAACCACTGCACCTAATCTTCTAGTAACTTTCAGACAGTCGTAAAGGTTGCCCTTGACAACTCAGGTCAAATTCTCAACCTGGTTTTTAAATATAATAACGGTAAGATGGAAGAGAGGCTGACAGGAAGTTAAAGTAAGAATTGTAAATGAAGGCTAATGCTGCTATCCAGGAGAATTTTCCTTCATTGCCCACTGCCATCTTCATAAAAGGATTCATCTGGTTCGCTTCCATTTTATTTGGTGTTTATTTCTCATCTACCTTCCTTGATCCTTTCATGTCACTTACACATCAATAGGATGTAAAACTCCATTTTATTTTATATTTAATATTGTTGTAGGTTTTCTATCGACTGGAGATGGAGCCGCAATGGGTAACTATGCACAACTTGACATCATCCAAGCTCTTCATTGGTTGAAGGAGAATATAGT
Organism: Nipponacmea schrenckii; assembly: GCA_030562195.1. NCBI lineage: Eukaryota > Metazoa > Mollusca > Gastropoda > Lottiidae > Nipponacmea > Nipponacmea schrenckii. The sequence goes on along the minus strand of JAUJPP010000012.1, from coordinate 25,205,237 downwards.
CAGTTTTAATGGTGACCCAAATCGTGTCACGTTATTTGGTCACGGCCATGGAGCGGCCATTGTTAATCTGATTTTATTGTCGCCTTTCGTGCAGGGTGAGTGAAGGAAACCTTTAGATATTTTTAATTCAATTTTTTGTTTTTTGGTAGCGTTGAATGCCAGTGATAAGAAATATCGCTGTCCTTGAGAATTTGCCTCATTGCATACTGAACTGTGTTGATCTAATGAACATACAAGCAGGATGTAAAACTCCACTTACCAGTGTTTTTAATCTGCTTTTAGGATGATTTTGAAAGTTTAAAATTAAATAAATGATCTATATTTGTATAACTGACCCCCCATTCCCCTCAACCTCTTTCTGATATATTCTCTACCCCCTCCTTAACACTCTTTTCTACCTGCTTTTTCCTCCCCCCATCAATTCACACCCTTCCTCCCCCTCTTCCTATTTTTAACTTAACTCACTCCCACCCTCTTAATTCTTCTTCCCTCCCTTCTCTTCTCACCCTAACCTAAACCCAACCTTCTCTATCCTCATCCCTCACCCCTCCCTATCCCCTATCCTCACACAACCCTCACCCCTCCCTATCATCAGCCATATGTTATCACCACCCTTGACTATCCTCACCCCTCCCTATCATCACACAACCCTCATCCAACCCCTCTCCACCCCCATCCTACTTACTAACACCTACTAACACCCTAAGTCCCTAAAATGAACTCCTCTAAACGGGATAACTGGTATGATTATTTTTCTAGAAGGGCACGGACCCTTGTTCCAGCGAGCGATAATCCAGAGTGGGTCTGCCCTCAGTACGTGGGCGGTGTCGTATGATCCTGTATGGTGTACCCACAAACTGGCCATCAACGTCAACTGTTCCAGACACATTTCCAACTCGGGGGCGTTGTTGAAGTGTTTACGTGAACGTTCGTGGAAAGAGTTAGTTAACGCTGTACCCTTACCACCAAAATATTACTCCTGTTTCGCTCCCTCTATCGATGGGTGGACAGTTTTACCCAAGAAGGTTGAAGAGCTGATGAAAAAGAAACAATCGAAATTCGCTGAAGCGAAAGTAATGTTTGGGATAACTAAAAACGAGGCTTATTCATATTTAAAACAACACGAAATAAAAAAAGGAATTTCGGAATTTCGTAAATCTCAAATGATCCGAACGTACGTTCAAAATGTGTTTAAATATCACCGTCAAAAAATCTACGAGATTCTGGATCACCATTATACAGATTGGAATCGAATGTCAGACAAACTGAGTAAACGGAACAATATCTTGGAGTTGCTAAGCGACGGACAATATGTGGCACCGTTAATAAAGGCAGCACAATATCACGCAGAAACAGCCGAGACTTATCTTTACGCATTTAGTTATTCCACGCAGACGGAAGGAAGTTTAAACGAAGACGTTCACGGTATCCATGGTGATGAACTGCCGTATGTGTTTGGTGCACCGTTAGTTGGAGGTATTTCACCGTTTCCTGAGACATACACTAACGCTGAACGAATGATTAGTGAGGCCGTTATGACGTACTGGACTAATTTTGCCAAAACTGGGTGAGTTCAAGTTAATTACTATTTATTATGGGTTTATAATTTTTGACCGAATCGCACATAGTTAAAGGGTAGGCAAATGTTGCTGTCCTGGCAAAATTTCCTCATTGCACACTGCATGGCATTGCCCGTCTTCATTAGCTCTTTAGGTGCAGAAGAGTAGGATGTAAAACTCCATTCATTACACTGTCTTCATTAGCCTAATAGGTACAGAAGAATAGGAAGTAAAACTCCATTCATTTTTTTTTCAATTTGCAAATAGTTTTGTTGTTGGTTTCCCGGAATCGAATTCCATCCTTGCCAGTGTAAACCTAACTTTATCTAGAAATTAAAACCAATCACAGGAGTCAATAAATAGAAAAGTCAAATCAAAACTGAAAGTAGAATTTTTATTCTCTATTTTCTATAAAACTAATAAAAAACCTTGTCAATTTGATATTTTATTTGGAAAGTGGAAAGTAAAGAAAAAGATATTATTGCCACGACGAATCGACAAATTTCATTATTCTACCAATATTAGATTTAGTTAACCGTCTAACATTTTTTACAAACACAATTATACCACAGGCATCCGTTAGAATTATACCACAGGCATCTGTTAGAATTACAAACACAGTTTCACCACAGGCATCTGTTAGAATTACAAACACATTTAAACCACAGGCATCTGTAAGAATAAAATATTTAAAGTCTAAGGGTTAAGCCATATCTACAGCATGTACAAGTCTGTTCTTTTATTAATTCTGCCTGATATGAATGCCTTCGGACTGAATTTGAATTAAAAAAAATTGGATGTAAAACTCCATTATATTATATTTAACTCTGATAATACTGCCTGTGTAAGAATATTCAATCTATTCTACCCTAGCTAAGTAATTTGTGATGATATATTTGTCTGAGTTAGTCGCGCGATGAGTTTTACCAACAGAACAACTCCACAGTGACTGAGTTTTATTGTTGTTTTTGATTCTCGTTGAAACTTATATTTACTAATACGTCTACCTTACAGTCAAAACTTTACCCTCACAAACTTTACACTGATAATAACTTTCAGAATTTGATTTGTTTTCAAGTTGCCTGTATAGATCAGAAAAAAAGGATATATTTTATGTAAGATAAAAATATTTAATCCACACAGTCAAATATTTAGATCTATACCCGAAGGAGGGGGAGGGGGCAGAATATTGTAAAATTTAGGTCAAAAGGAATTGTCTGAAATGTATAGACTTTAGGAAGTAATCAATATCAATATATTATTTTCCTGAAAAATTACCCAAGAAAGGATTTGATGACAATTCTAAGAAAATATGTTGATCAATAAGCTATACAGAAATACTTCGAGATATATTTTGTTTGAGTCGTGACCCTAAGTTGAGATTGTAGTGACCTTTTAAACAGGGGTCAATTCAAATTGATTTGATTGCATAATTTACGTTTAATATCGGGTCTGAGTTTTACCCCAGGTAACAGAATATATTTTATTTTTTTACAAGTTTTATTCAGACAAATATCTCGAGGGGTAAGAATAATATTCTGAGGGGGGTAGGAATAACATCTCGAGGGGGGTAGGAATAATATCTAAGATAAGTTGTAGAGTTTGTATTTTATTGTTAAATCATATCTCCAGGGCCTTAAATCATATTCTATTATTCTCTCTCTTGTTGACTTCTATTAGGAACTGAAATAAAATGAATGAATGAGAGGTGAATGGATAATTGACAAAGTGAATGAATGAATGAAGGCATGATTAAATGAAGGATTACCCAAATGAATGAATGAATGAATAAATAAAATAAATAGATAAATTGTTAAAAGTGATGCTAAGCTTAAACTCTTCTACAGCATGGTTTTGAAGATTATTTTAGTAGAGGCCATGATTGATTTTTGTGTCTTTCTACAGTGAGTTTGGTTCTGAACTTGGATATAGGAAGTGACCAATCAGCTTCAATAACAGATACACAAAGATAATTTGAAATAAAAAAAACAGATAGTTTAAATTTACAGAAATTGAATTTGTTTTGTGTTGTATTAATTTGTGTTGTATTAATTTGTGTTGTATTAATTTGTGGAATGTGACCATGCCTTACCCCTTACTTTGTTAATACTTTGAAGATTTTAGATAGTAAAACTTAAAGATATTTTCTTCTGTTTTTTATTACAGGGACCCGAATTTACCGAGAAATCAAACATCACTTCACGGAGGTCGAGTTAAAAATAGATTTGTGAACATCGACTGGCCGAAATTTAACCTCCATGATCAGCAGTATCTTCTAATAGGTGGGTCTACATCACCGTACCAGCCAACCACCATGCCAGGTACCGTCCCCACCCCTGAAATTATATACACCCTTATTGGCCCCACCCCCACGCATGGCAGAGTGCAATAAGCATGGTGTGTTTTGGTTTGGTTTGGTTTATATTTAGGTATGTAGTCGTCTTAGTTACAGTGGCGTTTCTATAAATATTAGATAAGGTGAGGAGTGGACAATGGGGCAATTTATACATGGGTGAAGAAAGGTGATAGACCTTGGACCGCCCTGATTCCTGGGTTACCATAGTTACCAATAGAAACGCCACTACATAGCAACTAGTCTTCATATTACATTTTTATAGTTTTTATATTTTATATAGAAGTGGTAGAGATAGAGAGGTGGGGACAGGCTTGACCCTCCTTGTTTTAACCTAAGGGTTAAGGCCTCCCCCACAATTTAGAAGCCCTGCCCTGCCATGCCTTGTGTTATTTTATTTTCTCTTTCTGGAATGTTTTAAAAGAAAAATAAAATAACACAAATTGATTAAGAGTGCTCAGAAGATATTTTGGCTGTGTTTTGCTTCCATACACCCCTGATAGTTTTTAATATTTATTCAAAATGATTCTCCAGATTTTTTTCTAGTCTAGATTTGGCATGAAATGTTTGTTTTGGTTTTTTGCATGAATAGAAAGATAGTGAACACTGAGTGTTCTGAGTGAATTAGTGAAACTTAGAGATCATTTTCTCAATGATCATAGAATAAACACAGTAAGAAATCACAAAAAGAGTAGGCTAATGTCGCTGTCCTGGCAGAATTTCCCTCATTACACACTGCATGGTGTTGCCAGTCTTTATTAGCCCATTAGGTGCAGTGAAGTAGAAAGTAAAGCTCCATTTTGTTTGTTTTTTGAATGAGCAGTGTACAAAAATCAAGATCATTCCTTAAGTAACCCCGGGGGTAGTTCTGTTAAAATAAGGGTAGCCCAGGGGTATGTTCTGATAAATGGGTAGGGTAACCATGGGGTACGTTCTGTTAAAATAAGGGTAGCCCTTCCACCGCCCTGCCCCTGTTTCTAGTTATAAGACAAGTCTTAGATATATCATTAGATTTCTGTCATGGTTTTTTAGTTTGAGTTGAAAGATAAAAGAACTGGAAGTTTTGAGTTGGGTAAACATTGAATAATACGACTAGTTGTTATCTAATTACCATGGTAACTAAATGTCACTATTTGTTGATATATAATTTAACTTCTATTAGAAACAAAGGAATTTCCGCCAAAATGCCGTATTTTGTTGTTTTTGGCGGGAGAATTGGTCGTCTGCTGTTGATGATTTGTTTCTGCTGACTATTTTGGAGGGAAACCACCTGTCAATACTTCTATTTCAATTCCATGTAATCAGAGTTCAACTTTGGCAAATACCAGAATTACAAAAATATCTCTCGGCCAAAAACACTATTTGAAATTTAGGTCGTAAAAATATATCGAAACAAACTCTGTTTACCTTCCTTTCGATCGTTGTTCATGTTTTACTGCAAATTATAAATTTACTTTTGATTTAGGATTTTTTAAACTAGACATAGGTCTTAATACTGAACAAATAAATGAACTATTATGCCTAAAAATTGCAAGTAAATTTCAATGGCTAAACTGAAAGTAGACTTGAATTTATTTTAACTATTTATTGATCCTGGGTTCTGATCTAAAGGAAAGCCTAGAATATGTGAAGTGATTTAAGACATCGGATTATATCAATGGTTCCGTTTGATCAGAGTGACCTGATTCTGTAGTTCCTGAGGTTTCTTTGACCATAAAGAATTTGATTTAAAATTGCTGCTGCATGTTTTTATTTGTTGCTATTGATTACTGTATCTTAGATATAGCATAGTCTTAGTCTACCAGATTGTTTATGGTCATCCTGGTTTGATACCAGTAATGATGACTATGTGCTACAGGCTGTACATGTTTAAGATCCCTCAACAATTAGAAATTGCAAAAGGAGTAGGTTAATGTTGCTGTTCTGGCAAAATTGCCCTATTGCACACTGCATGGCATTGCCTGTCTTCATTAGTCAATTAGATGCAGAACAGTAAGACGTAAAACTCCATTCATTTCATATTTTGAAACTATTAGTGTGTTTTATAATGCCACCAAGTTCTAGCCTAGTTGTATACAGGGTTAGTTACCGTAGTATGGGGGTGGTTTCATTTGCCTAACGTCTTGGTTGTCATCCTTAATATTGATTACTGCTCTTGATAGTGCCGTAGTTGTACACTTAAAGATAGGTTCCCAGATTATCGTTGGCCATCCTTGATAACTGCTCTTGAAGACAGTAGGCTACCCTAGTTGTACACTGTAGGGGTAGGTTAGCGTGGGGCAGCTTAATTTTCCCAGATTCATTGCCATCACCCTTGTTATAAAGACCCTTTGGCACCACTTTCAAAAGCTGTCATGAAATTTAGCAATATTATCTTTCAAACCTTATCACTTGTTAATCTGATATAATATAATAAATTAATTTGTTAAATCATGTAGTCTTGATCCACCAGAGTTTTAACGGTAATGTGTACTACAACCGTCACTGAACTGTCTGGTAATAAGAGACTACAGAAACCTGTCTCCTAAAAATTGATGAGTTTTCCTCCTCTAGAAAAATTTTGTTTAAAGTGAAAAATACACAGATGTCATAGGGCTGAATTAAACCGATTTCTCTGTGTGCCAGCTAACCTGTCTAGGGAATTTAGACACTCTTTATTGATGGTCTAATTTACCGTGAACTTGAGGAAAACCAATCGTAAAATTCTACCACCGTCAGGCTAATAAATATGTTTGAAGCATGTTGGTCTGTAATATTGAAAATAAAACCAGGTTGAAGAATTAGTGAAGAAATATTTTGAAAAAAGAATTGTAGGGGTGATTAAAGGGAGGGTAAGATTGTAATCACAGTCACATGATGGGGTAGGAGTGTCTCCTAACATTGGGCGTACCTCCCCCAGAATATTCATTAATTCTACCATTTTCTATCTTTTTCAGCTCGAAGACCCACAGTTAGACATCATTACCGTGGCCAGAAATTAGCCTTGTGGTTGGATTTAATACCAAAAATAAACACAGGAGACGGTTCAGACCCAAGTCAACATTTGCTTAAAAATTCTGACAATAGAACAAGCTTCGATGATTACCCCCGTCTGGTTCCCTCATTAGACAATGTCTTCCCCTCACCCCCAGCCATGCCTCCCATTGCCCCTATACCTAGTAGTGTTCCGAATACCGGTGTGTGGTCTACACCCTCAGTATTCCCGGAAGAGACGTCTGAGAATCCAAACCAACTAGATTCTACGCTTATTGAACAAGCTGGAGGAAATTATGGACCGTTATTAGATCGCGCTGATTCCGAATTATCGACAGTATTAGTTGGACCTGTTAATAACAATAATAATAATAATAACGAAACGAAAGAAACTTCCGTCCCTCTTAGTGTCGTCGTGGCGATTGGCTGCTCACTTCTCTTTTTGAATATTTTAATTTTCGCTGGTGTTTGTTACCAAAGGGAGAGAATTCGTCGAATGAAACGAAGTCGAGAGCTGGATGAACCAGTAGATCCAGATGACGTGAAATTGTCACGGAAAATTGAGAAAGAAAATCGAACGGGTTTAGAAGCCACTTGCGGGGAGAGCGTAAGCCTCATGTCAAATCCTTCAGCCAATCAGTCGCCAGTAAAAGCAAATCATAGTCCGCAAATTAACTCGAAATCATCATTACCAGGCAAACAACTTCCTTCATTAGGATATTCTTACGCCGTAGTACCTAATCAAACATCATCGCCCATTCATCGTAACCAGGGACAACCACATCACACGGGCAACTCAATACCATTAAGTACTTTTAATCCTGCCCCTGGTGAAAGGGGGACAGGAAATACTTTCGTCACGTCAGGAAACCATAAGCGTAACGAACCGTTGACGCGAACGGAACGAGACGGAACTACTTATCAAGTTATTAATAAAACGAACGATCCAGGTGGTTCGAATAACGCCATTACGATAGTCTAGCATTACATCTGTATATAGTATTCTTGTTATTTATTTGAAAATCAAAATCAAGGGAAGTAACCTAGTGCTTTAAAGGGGAATAACTGTGTCAAAGCTGAAAAGGGAGGTAATTGTGGCATAAATGGAGTGTTAGGTTCAACTCAAGGGAAGTATCCTCTAAGCCTGTGGTGTCTTGTGTTTTACTGATCAGATTCAAGGGATATAAACCTAGTGCCTGTGATGAAAAGGGGAGTAACTTTGTTGACTGTGTTTTGGAAAACAGTGATGGGTATTTTCAAGGGAGGTAATCTGAGTGTCTGTTATACTAGGGGCAGTAAGTGTTGGGTATCGGAGCGGAGATGAGCCTAGTGTTAGCAAAGAGAGGAGATTAAATGTGTACCTGCTATGGGGAGCCAACTGTTCAGGGGTGGGCATACAACAGTGAGGGGCAAGATTCGATGCTTTTTGAATTTAGTTTTAAAAGAAAATCTCAAATTCTAGAAATTAATAGGCCTACTGTAAAAAAGATATAACTTTGTTCAGGACAAGCTGGAGCTAATTTCAATAATAAGGTGAATTAGAATTGTGTACTAGAAAGGGGAATAACTCTTGTATAGACTTTTTCCACATCAAGGGAAGTGGTATGGAACAATTTTCCTGAATTTTTTAATCTCTGATCTTCATAAAAAAAAATAATTCTGTAAATATTTCATTTTGTTTCTAGTTTGATTTCGTAGTCCAAACTAATATTAGAGATATGAAAAGCAACAAGAGTTGTCTTTCCTTGTTTTTTTAAATTTGGATCATTTTCTCTGCAGGAAAGACAACTCTGTTTAATGAATTGTAAATAATTGTAAATATTGTAAACAATGTAGTGTAAATTAGACAAGATTTAGAATAATTTCTATAAAATGGTGTGAATGGTTAATAGTTATAATTTATATAACACTCTAAATAAACAGTTAAATTATCTCCCTTTTATACATGACAATCGCATTCGTAGAGTTGCTTCCCTTTCCTCTCATTCAATCCCACATGTTTAATTACCTTCAAGCTTCATCTCTAGATTGGACTACACTGGTTTCTTTCTTGCTATAGAGCTTCTCAATTATCTCCCTTTATCATAAAACATTTCTTCTATTTGACACTCCTTCTGTTTTCCATTACTCCATGTGTTTAACTCAGCGCTGTACGAGCCCCGCTCACTAACCTGAAGGTCCAGGGTCTAATCCTGACATAGGTTGAGTTAATGCCCTTGGAATTTTCAAAAATTTTGTTTGAAGGAAAACTGGTCACATTTCTGGCCAGTATAAAAGGTTATTTAAAAAGTAATCAATGGGAAGCAACTCCAAATAAGTGAAATGATTTAACTTGTACCACCCTGCACCATGTTTACATTTACATTAAGATTAATATTAAACACTTTCTGTACAAAATCTGTTGAAGCTGGTGGAGGTTATCTTTAATAGTCCACAAGTATTTTTGTTATGAAGTTGCACAATAAACCCACACATTTGAAGATTCACAATTTGCATCAACATTTTCCGTTCTGAAGATTCTCGACTCGGTACTTTAAACTTAAAATCATTCATGACTGGCATATATGACCAAATCAACAGCCCTGTATTTAATTAATTCAAATAAGTCTTTCATTCCAACTTCCTATTGACCCTTCAGAACTGAAAGATTTCACATATTAGTTCTTCACGGATTGTAAAGAGTTTTGTAAGTGTATCAGGGACACTGATATCATCCAATATACACCATTCTAACTTTCAATCAGATGTCTTTAAATTTTTTCAGTCAGTGTCTCTGATACATATATAATTTCTCTGGATAAATCCTCTTTACAATCTCTTTTAACACATCACCTGGCACATTGTTACTGCATTTGTAAAAAATTAATAGAGGAGCCACCAAGGTAAGTAACATAAGAATGGCCCAGAATGCAGAAGTTGAGAAACTATCTATACCATAAATATATTTCTTGTGATGCAGTCATCAGAATGGATGTTGGAACAGGTACCAGAGATACGACAGAGGTTCTCCTGATCGGAAAACAGATTTAGCTTCGAAGACAAACAGGAATTTGTGATTTAACACAAGATAATTTAAAGGTATTAAAACATTGATTTATCTCTGTCAGCATTTCACCAACCCTCCCTCCCCTCCCCTACCCATCTAATCTGACCCACCCTCCAAATCTTCCAACTTTAAGTATTAAAGTCTTGTGGACTTCTTTGTTTCGTAAATCTAATTCGTCTTTTTCTTCAACTGAACCAGAACCATTGTGTAAAAGTCAACTTTATTATTTTAAATAGGTCAATAAAAATCTTACATCACAAGTTGAAGTGGAGAGATATCGAAATATTGAAACAGGGGATAAAGAACTAGATAGTTCGAGAAGGGGTTTATCTACAGATTCTGTGATAGAAGTTAGAGAAAGAAGATATCGGTTGTTAAAGAAATGACAACCATCTGATATCTGAATAAATTAAAACATCCACAGATAGCTAGTAGGTATATTTTACAATTCAATTTTTCTCTCGTTCCTTATCCAGATCCCCCCTTCCTCTTCCGGAACAAACTTCAGGATAATTTAGAGAGTGTTGTTCTTACAAATAGACTGATATTTTCTCATCTGCTGTTTCACAGGAAGTTGACGAGCTGCCATAGTTACCATCAGTGTCACATGATCTATATCCATGCATGACGTCTACCTGAAACAAACCTTTTTGAAGTCGTCAAAATATAAAACTAAAACAGATGGTAAACTTAATAAAGTTGGTTGTGGGAGCAGGAGATACTGTATTTAGAAAACTAGTTCTATATTAATTTGTTACCTCGTGGAAAATGTCTTGTTCTGATCCCATCTAAAATTTCCGGCTGGAAAAGAAAATATAAAACCTTTTTTATTATTTTCAAGAAGAAAACTCATATAAATCTACTTCTATTGACCAAGTTTTGAATTAAACTAAGTTTCTAAATGAATATATACGACAGCTAGTTTCAGATACACAATCCTCATCAGGACAGCTAGTTTTAGAAATGGAGGTTAACTTTCTAATATAGGACTTAATGTTAGCTAATTGACTAGAGCTCATCTCATACTGTTGACATGTTTCAGATACACAATCCTCATCAGGACAGCTAGTTTTAGAAATGGAGGTTAACTTTCTAATATAGGACTTAATGTTAGCTAATTGACTAGAGATCATCTCATACTGCTGATATGTTTCAGATAACAATCCTCATCAGGACAGCTAGTTTTAGAAATGGAGGATTTCTAATATAGGACTTAATGTTAGCTAATTGACTAGAGCTCATCTCATACTGCTGATATGTTTCAGATACACAATCCTCATCAGGACAAGTAGTTTAGTCTTATATTTCACACTTCTTGACTTGTAGACAAAGGGAGGTAACTATGATTATTGATCAAGCTAGTATCTCGTATAAAATTCTTACCACAGATTTACGTCTACCAACAATACTGAGATCTGTATCAGTGGTCCTGAAACCAGACGCTCGTCTCTTAGCAACACCATTTCTTACTTCATCATTACATAGACAGTGGAGAAAAAATATCAGCATTCCCTGCAACATAACGGAATTCATCAGACTTTTTTTATAGATCTACTTCACAATATGATTTATCTGGTGATATTTGTTCAGTCAAAGACAAGCAAAGTCCGCATCAATGGCTGGTGTGGTAGGGATAGAGTTAGGCAGGGTACACTTACACTTCTAGACACCTGATACCACTTTTCATTATGAAATACTTACTCTTCTAGACACCTGATACCACTTTTCATTATGAAATACTTACTCTTCTAGACACCTGATACCACTTTTCATTATGAAATACTTACTCTTCTAGACACCTGATACCACTTTTCATTATGAAATACTTACTCTTCTAGACACCTGATACCACTTTTCATTATGAAATACTTACTCTTCTAGACACCTGATACCACTTTTCATTATGAATACTTACTCTTCTAGACACCTGATACCACTTTTCATTATGAAATACTTACTCTTCTAGACACCTGATACCACTTTTCATTATGAAATACTTACTCTACTAGACACCTGATACCACTTTTCATTATGAAATACTTACTCTTCTAGACACCTGATACCACTTTTCATTATGACATACTTACTCTTCTAGACACCTGATACCACTTTTTATTATGAAATACTTACTCTTCTAGACACCTGATACCACTTTTCATTATGAAATACTTACTCTTCTAGACACCTGATACCACTTTTCATTATGAAATACTTACTCTTCTAGACACCGATACCACTTTTATTATGAAATACTTACTCTTCTAGACACCTGATACCACTTTTCATTATGATATACTTACTCTTCTAGACACCTGATACCACTTTTCATTATGAAATACTTACTCTTCTAGACACCAGATACCACTTTTCATTATGATATACTTACTCTTCTAGACACCTGATACCACTTTTTATTATGATATACTTACTCTTCTAGACACCTGATACCACTTTTCATTATGAAATACTTACTCTTCTAGACACCTGATACCACTTTTCATTATGAAATACTTACTCTTCTAGACACCTGATACCACTTTTCATTATGATTACTTACTCTTCTAGACACCTGATACCACTTTTTATTATGAAATACTTACTCTTCTAGACACCTGATACCACTTTTCATTATGACATACTTACTCTTCTAGACACCTGATACCACTTTTCATTATGAAATACTTACTCTACTAGACACCTGATACTACTTTTCATTATGACATACTTACTCTTCTAGACACCTGATACTACTTTTCATTATGACATACTTACTCTTCTAGACACCTGATACCACTTTTTATTATGACATACTTACTCTTCTAGACACCTGATACCACTTTTTATTATGAATACTTACTCTTCTAGACACCTGATACCACTTTTTATTATGATATACTTACTCTTCTAGACACCTGATACCACTTTTCATTATGACATACTTACTCTTCTAGACACCTGATACCACTTTTCATTATGACATACTTACTCTTCTAGACACCTGATACCACTTTTCATTATGACATACTTACTCTTCTAGACACCTGATACTACTTTTCATTATGACATACTTCTCTAGACACCTGATACTTCTTTTCATTATGACATACTTACTCGTCTAGACACCTGATACTTCTTTTCATTATGATATACTTACTCTTCTAGACACCTGATATATAACATACTTACTGTTTTATAAATGATATACATTCTCATGTGAAAAGTTTATTAGCTGCTACCAATGTTTTGCCTATATCTTGTTTTGGATTTACTGTTTTAATTTAGTTAGTATTGGGAAGTTTAGTTAAAGCCTTACCTGAAGAGAGTTACCAATAACAAACATATACCGAAACCAAATAGATAGCGGCACCAGTAGACTTAATATCCAGGTCAGTCCTAATAGAGGTAATAACATTACCATTGCTCGTAGACTAGCTCTACAAGACAGAATGGATCAACTGTAATATAGACTTGACAATAGATTAGGGTGGTTGAAAGGTAACAAGTTATTATTCAACAGAAGGCACTGATAAAGGGTTAAAGCAGTGTTCACTGTAGAGATTAGACAAAGGGAGGTAACTATAATTATCTCACCTGACTCGAGCAGCCTCTGTTTTCCGTTTGTTTGTTTTCAAGGTCAAGAAAACTTTCAGAATCAAACCCAGAATAATCAAATTAAACTAAAACAAGAAAAATAGATCTTTATATCACTTTATCCACAATCTTCTCCATTCTTTTGGGTCCCCTGGTCCCCCCAGTCCCCTGGTTCATACCACACCCTTCAAGATTGTATATTTTCTTCGTTGTTCTTTAGACATGTCATAGCAGCTGGAGCTTGTAGACTTGTAAGAAGTAGAAAGGGGATAATAAGGTTCGTTCTATTGATTTTTTTGAATTGTTATGGCAACTGAAAATGTACTTGAATGTCAGAACAAACTAAAACAAGGTTTTAGGATATTTTACTTACAAAGACTATTAGCAGCATTGGTCCCATGAAAGCCCAAATTAAACCATGTTCTAGAGACAGCCAACAACTACAATAGATTATTATACAGAGTTATGTCCCTTAGACCACTAAACCCAATCTTCTATAGACATTTTTTTATGATTGATGAAGGTTCTAAAACAGGTCAGCAGGACAAGACTTTGCTTTCACTAAACTCAGACAATAAAGATCTTAAGCAGACGGTACAGAAACTTACCTGTCTCCTGGGCCGTCGCCATAGTGCTGAAACTCGGAACCAAACGAGATGAGCACGATTACTATAGGTAATCCCCAGCCAATCAATAGATACGCACTTTATTGTTGCTATGGTTACCAATACCACGTGTACATGTGATGTAGAGAGACAACCCTTCAACCAACATCCACGTAAACGCCGACAGGAAGAAGAAATGTAACAAAATGGCTACCAGTTTACAAATTTCCTGAATAGAAAGTGAAAAATGTCAGAAATAGTTTGTGATAATCTATAAGGCTAAGTCATACAACAAGGAACACTAGTCATTTTAAACATCTTCATAACAGGGTGGTGTTACATTAGTAATGGTTTCATTTTGGAGGTCCGTCTTCATTAGCCCATATGGTGCTAGAGTAGGATGTAAAATTCCATTCATTTCACTGTCTTCATTAGCCCATATGGTGCTAGAGTAGGATGTAAAATTCCATTCCTTTCATCTGTCTTCATTAGCCCATATGGTGCTAGAGTAGGATGTAAAATTCCATTCATTTCACGTCTTCATTAGCCCATATGGTGCTAGAGTAGGATGTAAAATTCCATTCATTTCACTGTCTTCATTAGCCCATTAGGTACAGAAGAGTAGGATGTAAAACTCCATTCATTTCATTTCTTCATGAGCCATTACATTTTAGGTTTTTACATCCTTACTTGGACTAAAGTGCTGGGAGAGAGAAAGTAGAAATATCCAAGTCCTTACCAGATTCTCTTGGACTTCATTAGTAACAACAAACACTAACTGACCACAAAGTAACGAGATACATAAATTACAGTGGATGAAAATTCTTTCTTTTCCTAAAATCCTAGAAATAAAATATTTCACTGTTGTCTAGATTAGTTCATTCTTTACAAGAGTTATTTCCCTTCTAGGCTGATCACGGTCCTTGCTCATTGTATGGAAAGACTTTGACTGAATTTTTTAGATCTGACAGTTGGAAACACTCTGTTAGTAAATGTGAGGTAAAATAGATTAGTCTGTTCTTAACAAGAGTTACTTCCCTTCTTGTGTAAGGGGCCTCGCTCATTGGAAGAAAATTCTCTTGAGATTTCGCTGTATTAGATATAACTGAATTTGGTCCCACAGGAACATTGTTTGATAACATTGAATTTGTAAATGAAACATGTGAGAAAGAAAGCCCGTCCACTGAAGGTGATATTGTAAATAATAAATTCTACCTGAGATAAATATAGACGAATATTGTCATGGATAATCCTAAAATGGAGAAACTACACCCAACAGACGACACGATATGAAGAACTTTATCATTTACATTGGAAACCTGGAATAGAAAATTCACCATGGCAACAAGTCAGCCTTCAAAATACACCTAGCCAATAAGTGAACCAGAAATCATTTGGGTCAAAGCTACGTAATATACCTAGAACTATATCGTACTTAACTTACTTGTATTTCTTCGTCATAGTAACGAACTAAAACAGCGAAACTTGTCAGATGATCACAGCTACACGTTGTATGAGACTCATTCTGAGATATAAGATGGCAGCCGTCGTTCGACCACATATTTTTAATAACGTCCCAAAAACTACAGATTCTTTTGGACTTTGATTCTCTTCCATTCTAAAAAAGAATCACATCTACATTGAAAATCACTCCTTTTGAGAGTTCACAAGGCTATTTCTTCACAGTAATTGTATTATTTTGAATATTGGGAAAGTGGCGTCAGCAAACACTTAGTTTTAGTGGAATTGCAGGAACTACAGACATCTGGATGAATATTTAAAGTGCTGTCCCTGACACAGTACATCATATTTACCATAGATTCCTCACCTCATCTCCAAAATATTTCAAAGTAAAATTGACAGCGTTTGATTGGTTGACTTTCTGCCTTATGGTCTGGTTATCTCTCACTGATTGGACAGTTACTGATATCACATGACTACTGAAGTCTGTGTGGCCGCCATCTTGATATTTACTGGGTATTTTGGTGTCAAGGTCATTATACAAGATGATGGACACTTTCCTGAAATTGAAACATGTAAAAAAGCTTTAGTGTTCAGGAAGAACAGTAAACTGAGATCTTTGTGTGCTACAGAGCTCACATTTTTAAAGATCCCTTGACTGCTTGGAAAATAGAAAAAGTGTCAAGTTGTTGTGTTATTTCATGCCTTTTTGGGTCTTTAATAGCCCTTATCATTGGAAATTACATAAAGAAGTAAGCTAATGCCTCACCTGTATTTCATAGGATATTTGAATTTAACAAAAGATTTCCCTTCAAGATCAAAAATCCAAATTTCGAAAAAAATGTTGAGTTGTTCAGATGGAATAAAGCTCCTGGTCATTGACTTTAATAGCTTCTATTGCTGAAAAAGAGTATGTTAAGGATGCCTTCTGATAGCTGTCAGGAAAGTATTGAATTAAAGGATACAACATTCTCAAGGATCCTTTCACCAGCTGGTCCTTGGTTAAGCTCTGTATTGTAACAAGGATAACAACTTAGGTTCTCAAGGATCCTTTCTACCAGTGTCCTTGGTAAACCTCTGGTATTGATCTTACAAGGATAACAACTTAGGTTCTCAAGGATCCTTTCTACCAGCTGGTCCTTGGTCAAACCTCTTGGTATTGATTTTACAAGGATAACAACTTAGGTTCACAAGTATTCTTTCTACCAGCTGCAGCTGGTCCTTGGTCAAAGCTCTAGGTATTGATTTTACAAGGATAAGTTAGGTTCTTTCTTGGATTCCAATATACAAATAGTTTATATTTCCTCAGGAATTAATTACATACCAAACCCCTCCATTACTTCATCCATTTCCTCAACAATGGCTGCACAGATCATATTCTCCATGGCAACCAATATATCTGAACTTTGACCTGGTCTTCTGGACCAATCAGTTGATGGCATTGTGAGGACATGTGACATGCTTTCTGCATACAGCTGAGAATGAAATTAAATGTCAACTGTTTTTTTGGACATAAATATTCTTCCCTGTGTTGGATCTGATAAGGAGATCCAGTTTGTTACAAGTTGTGCAGACATCTCATGCTGCTGTCCTTGCAAATTGTCCCTGATTGAACACTGCATGGCGTTGCCTGTCCTTATACGCCCCGACAGGTCCAGGATCATATTTGAATTGAAACCAAAAGAGAGAAAAAAAACCTGAAAGATTACCACAAAGTCATCTTCTGATACAGCTGGGACGTCTGCTAACTTGATCAGGGCACCGAGAACAATATCAGAAGACACACTCTGGTTGCTATTGACAATCACCTCATGGACACCAGCTATATAATCAGTTACCTCCCCTGGTGATGCTTCCTGGAGTTTCTGATGATCTAAGATTTCTATCAGTATATCTGGAGGTGTGGATACTGTTGTCTAAAAGAAAGGATTGAAATATTGGATTGGATGGAACTGGCTTTCAAGATCTCCAAATCAGCACAATGGGTGATTTATTCTGATTTTAAAGCCCAATTTCGACAGTCTAAGGCCACAATGATTAAAAGATGGCCTTTTCACAATGATACAGTATTTTAAAGCAGCTATACCTGTTTAATTTCTAACCTGGTATGTTAATGGAGCTATACCTATTTAGGTTTTAACCTGGTATGTTAAAGGGGCTATACCTATTTAGGTTCTAACCTGGTATGTTAAAGGGGCTATACCTATTTAGGTTCTAACCTGGTATGTTAATGGAGCTATACCTATTTAGGTTCTAACCTGGTATGTTAAAGGAGCTATACCTATTTAGGTTCTAACCTGGTATGTTAATGGAGCTATACCTATTTAGGTTTTAACCTGGTATGTTAAAGGAGCTATACCTATTTAGGTTCTAACCTGGTATGTTAATGGAGCTATACCTATTTAGGTTTAACCTGGTTGTTAAGGCTATCCTATTTAGTTCTAACCTGGTATGTTAATGGAGCTATACCTATTTAGGTTCTAACCTGGTATGTTAATGGAGCTATACCTATTTAGGTTCTAACCTGGTATGTTAATGGAGCTATACCTATTTAGGTTCTAACCTGGTATGTTAATGGAGCTATACCTATTTAGGTTCTAACCTGGTATGTTAAAGGAGCTATACCTATTTAGGTTCTAACCTGGTATGTTAAAGGAGCTATACCTATTTAGGTTTTAACCTGGTATGTTAAAGGAGCTATACCTATTTAGGTTTTAACCTGGTATTTTAAAATGGAGCTATACCTATTTAGGTTCTAACCTGGTATGTTAAAGGAGCTATACCTATTTAGGTTCTAACCTGGTAATTTAAAGGAGCTATACCTACCAGAAAATCAACACTGGTGTGTGGTGACCCTGTTGTCAAGGATGTATTGGTTTTACTGATCACATGACCAATGACACTTTTAAAATCTAGACATTGTTTCGCCCCTACCACCACACATTCTAAAAACGAAACAAAACTTACAATTTTTCTGTAGCTCAATATATTAAAACTTTTCATCATGTTTAATTTTCAATGATCATTTGTTTCCAGCAGTTGCCCTTCATCCACATCCTACACTGTTTATGATGACTGTCAACTTTTGGACTATCTTATTGGTCGACATGGTCCTTTCATCTACAGACCAAACACTATGTACCTATTTATTTGTCTTAGAATGAAAAAATTATAAAAAGGTATTCGTTAAAAGAAATCTGATAATTAGTCTAATTAACTTAACTAATTAATAATTAATCTTACTGTATTGACACAGGTATGAAGTTTTAAAACTACAATCTACAGCAGTCAGTGTATTCTCTAATATTGATACACATTCACTGCCATCTTTATCGTAACCAACGACGTCTGTTGTTGGGGGGAAAAACCTCTCATTTGTCGTCTGCCCGGTTCCGTTTATCCAGAAATATTTATATTCCACCATTTTGGCTGCGTTAGGGTTTCTTTTCACACCCAGTAGTAGCTCTTGAGTCAAGGCTGAAATAAGAAGAACCATTAGTGTGAGGGGTAGGGGAGGGGGGAGCAGGTAGAATAGGAAAGAACCATCAGTGTGAAGGGTGGGGGGCAGGTAGAATAGGAAGAACCATCAGTGTGAAGGGTGGGGGGGATGGGGCAGGTAGGGCTGAGGGAAAGAGCAGTGAAATTGGTACTTTGGTAGCTAGGGTGTTATGGGTGGGTTTGGTAAGGGAGATAAGCTTCTCTGGAACCATTGCAACTGGGGTGTTTGGTTTTTGTTTCATTGAAGGGAGGTGGGACAAGGTAACTAAAAAAGGTAGCTGGGATCTTAGGTATTTTAAGCTGAAGGAGGTTGGACAGGGAAACTTCAGAGGGCAGATGAAGTTTATACAGTGTAATATAGATTTATTTCTATGTGGTCCAGTACTCACCAATATTAAGATATCCTTTAACTTTCTCTAATTCTTGGAAAGATTTGAATTGAAACATTTTCCCACTGTAATCACCACAATCTTTTAGAGCTTGAGTCAGATTTTTAGGATTGGAACCTGCCCACACACAATAATCATTATACTTCACTCCAGAGGGTTTACATGGTTGCAATGATTCTGGCACTGAAAAATTCCAAAAAAAGAAATGATTTCTTCATTCTTAATTCTTAATCAATAGTCTTTGTTATTGAGTCCCAATTGGTTAACGTACAGCTGCGACCAAAGATAGTCTCTAACTCCCAGTCCTATCCTATGTTAACACAAATCTACCAATTTTTGATTTATCCTGGCAAATTTCCCTCATTGCATACTGCTAGTTTACTTTTGATCAATTGAGATCAGAAAAGCATGACTTTGAATTCATTTCCAAATTGAAAACATTGAAAAGTCTTGTTCATTATTCCTGGCAAAATTTCCCTCCTTGAACACTGCCAGATGTCATCAGCACAATCTGGATTCGGAACACTTACATCATCTCCTGGAAATTAAACCCCTTTAACCTGTCAATCAAATTGAATTAAACTTACCTTTGGCGTTGATGATGGGTGTTACTAATAACAACAGCAACACTAAATACATTCTAGTAGGCACAACGCTCTCGAAATCCTGGCGCTCTTTAGAATTGAAAGCGCCAGACAACAACTTTATTTTTGATATGAAACCGCAAGTTTCTGAAGAAACATCTTCACTAAACCATGATATTTTATATCTTTCAGAGATTTACAGTCCTACACTAGTAACAGATGATACCTTGATGCTGGGAAGATGACCAAGATAAACAGAATAAAACTAATACATCATTATTTTATTGAGGTTTTCGTGATTTTCTCAGTTCCAATGTCAACAATGTCTTGTATTTCAGATGTTTGTTTGCTTGTCTTATCAACGTGGAACCTGGCACTCCAGCTGGACATCTGTCCTTAAACACCTTTTGATTTCTTCAATCATTACAAACTAATCCAATATTAGCTATGTGGACTCTCTGAAAGGGATGTCAAGTTGACAAACCTAAATACCAAATAAACATTATAGCTATGTGGACTCTCTGAAAGGGATGTCAAGTTGACAACCTAATACCAAATAAACATTATTAGCTATGTGGACTC
This sequence comes from Nipponacmea schrenckii, assembly GCA_030562195.1. Lineage (NCBI taxonomy): Eukaryota > Metazoa > Mollusca > Gastropoda > Lottiidae > Nipponacmea > Nipponacmea schrenckii. The sequence continues at coordinate 25,184,596 of JAUJPP010000012.1, read as the reverse complement.
TCTGAAAGGGATGTCAAGTTGACAAACCTAAATACCAAATAAACATTATTAGCTATGTGGACTCTCTGAAAGGGATGTCAAGTTGACAAACCTAAATACCAAATAAACATTATTAGCTATGTGGACTCTCTGAAAGGGATGTAGAGTTGACAAACCTAAATACCAAATAAACATTATTAGCTATGTGGACTCTCTGAAAGGGGGGTCAAGTTGACAAGACTAAATACCAAATAAAAATTATTAGCTATGTGGACTCTCTGAAAGGGATGTCAAGTTGACAAACCTAAATACCAAATAAACATTATTAGCTATGTGGACTCTCTGAAAGGGGGGTCAAGTTGACAAACCTAAATACCAAATAAACATTATTAGCTATGTGGACTCTCTGAAAGGGATGTCAAGTTGACAAACCTAAATACAAAATAAACATTATTAGCTATGTGGACTCTCTGAAAGGGATGTCGAGTTGACAAACCTAAATACCAAATAAACATTATTAGCTATGTGGACTCTCTAAAAGGTTTAAATGTATTTTGACAACAGTAACTGTTCATGTACTGAATTATCTGAAGGAGGCATCAAGCATTTTTACAACTTTAAAGTTTTTTATGAACTTTTGTAAACATGATATTTTTATGTGTAATAAAATATGTTTTATGTAGTTATATTTGGGGGGGGTAGGAAGAAAGGGGCGGTTAGGGTGGCAAGCATTAGATGGATGTGCCGATTTGTACAAACAGTTGTGTGCAAGTACAAGTCTATCTGTGTCAATACAAATGCTTGTGCACATTTTTCAGCATAAAAGAGAAAAACGTTTTAATACAAAAACATGTGCATGCAGACAACTACAAATACATGTGCTTTTATACTTAATTGTACACACATGGGCGTGATTTTGTATCTAAGCACACATGTTTGTACTTGTCTGCATACTAGTACATTTGTACTTATAAAGTAAGAAGTACATGTATATGTAGGTACAAATGTACATATATAAACAGACACACATACATGCAATGGTTAAGCAACATTTAGGGGTAGAGAATACATTAAATAACGGACACAATTTTATAGTAAATAATACTAATATATTTAAGTACACACAACGTTTCTACAAATTACATTGTCATGATCGGTTTATATGGTTTACTACTTAAATTTATTACACACAACGTTTCAACAATTTACATTGTCATCATCAGTTGAAATAAGGAACTGTAATACTAAAGGCATATCTATACAATACTAACATATAAACCTGCAAAAACATTTGTCCTTATAGCTGCATACACCTACATTTGGCACGCATGTGCACATGAAGGATACAGTACGTTTGTGCTAATAAGTACGTACACGTACTTGCATGTTGACAAGTACGAGTATGCTAACAAGTACACATATATGTGAATACTAACAAGTACGTAAATTTCAAAAAGTACATATGTAGGCATCTGGTGACAAGTACGTGTACGTGAATGCTAACAAGTATACATGGCAGTGAAGGCTTATAAGTACATGCATGCTAACAAGTATGGGCTCGCACGTGCAATCTAACAAGTTCGTACACACACGTGCATATTTACAAGTGCACAAACATACCAGCTAACAATCTGGTACATGCTGACACATGCACAAGTACGTGGATGTTGACAAGTACACACACGTACGTGGATGCTACCAAGTACACATGTTCGAGCATGCCAACAAGTACACGTATGCGTGATACACGTATGCGTGAATGCTTACAACTACGTGCACGCTAACAAATACACCTGTACGTGTATTTTTAACAAGAACATGTGTACGTGAATGTTTACAAGTACATGTGAATGCTTACATGTACACGTGTACTTGAATGTTTACAAGTACACATGTACGTTAATGGAAACAAGTACCTGCATGCTAACAAGTACATGTGTATGTAAATGCTATGAAGTGAATGCTAATAAGTACGTGCACGTGCATGTTAACAAGTACACATGTACGTGCCTGCTAACACGAACGTGCCTGCTAACACATATAGTAAACAAATACGTGCACATACCTACTCAGCACACATGTATGTGCCTACACATGTATCTGCCTACACACATGTACGTGCCTACACACATGTACATGCCTACACACATTTACGTGCCTATTTACAAGTACACATGTACGTGCATGCTAACTAGTACGTGCCTACTCACATGCACGTGCCTACTCACATGCACGTGCCTAATCACATGCACGTGCCTAATCACATGCACGTGCCTAATCACATTACGTGCCTAATCACACGAACGTGCCTACTACAAGTAACATGTACGTGCCTAAACACATGTACTGCTGCCATGACGTGCCTAAACACAGGTGCCTCATGTACTAACAAGTACACATGTACGTGCCTAAACACATGTACTTGCTAAACACATGCACGTGCTTAAACACAGGTATTTGCCTTAACATGTATTTACCTAAACACATGTATTTGCTTAAACACATGTACTTGCCTAAACACATGTTGCCTACACGCAAGCACGTGTCTACACACAAGCACGTGCCTACACGCATGAAAGTGCCTACACGCATGCACGTGCCTAAACGCATGCACGTGCCTACACACATGCACGTGCCTACACACAAGCACGTGCCTACACACAAGCACGTGCCTACACACATGCACTTGCCTACTCACATGCACTTGCCTACTCACATGCACTTGCCTACTCACATATATTTGCCTACTCACATGCAATTGCCTACTCACATATATTTGCCTACTCACATGCAATTGCCTACTCACATATATTTGCCTACTCATCGCATGCACGTGCCTAAACACATTTAGTGCCTACTCACATGCACGTGCCTAAACACATGCATTTGCCTAACATCTATTTGCCTACTCACATGTATTTGACTACTCACATGTATTTGCCTACTACACTGCCTAACACATGCATTTGCCTACTCATCGCATGCACGTGCCTAAACACATGTATTTGCCTACTCACATGTATTTGCCTACTCACATGTATTTGCCTACACACATGTATTTGCCTACTCACCCCTTATGATTTGCCTACTCACTTATATTTGCCTACTCACTTGTATTTGCCTACTCACTTATATTTGCCTACTCACTATATTTACCTACTCATATGCCTACTCACTTACCCTTATATTTGCCTACTCACTTATATTTGCCTACTCACTTATATTTGCCTACTCACTTATATTTGCCTACTCACTTATTTGCCTACTCATATTTGCCTACTCACTTACTTATATTTGCCTACTCACTTATATTTGCCTACTCACTTATATTTGCCTACTCACTTATATTTGCCTACTCACTTGTATTTGCCTACTCACTTGTATTTGCCTACTCACTTATATTTGCCTACTCACTTTATTTGCCTACTCACTTTATTTGCCTACTCACTTATTTGCCTATCACTATTTGCCTACTCACTGTATTTGCCTATCACTGTATTTGCCTACTACACTTATATTTGCCTACTCACTTATATTTGCCTACTCACTTATATTTGCCTACTCCACTTATATTTGCCTACTCACTTACTATATATTTGCCTACTCACTTATATTTGCCTACTCACTTATATTTGCCTACTCACTTATATTTGCCTACTCACTTATATTTGCCTACTCACTTATATTTGCCTACTCACTTATATTTGCCTACTCACTTATATTTGCCTACTCACTTGTATTTGCCTACTCACATTAAATTTGCCTACTCACATGTATTTGCCTACTCACATGTATTTGCTACTCACATGTATTTGCCTACTCACTTGTATTTGCCTACTCACATGTATTTGCCTACATCACTTGTATTTGCCTACTCACTTATATTTGCCTACTCACTTATATTTGCCTACTCACTTGTATTTGCCTACTCACTTATATTTGCCTACTCACTTGTATTTGCCTACTCACTTATATTTGCCTACTCACTTATATTTGCCTACTCACTTATATTTGCCTACTCACTTTATTTGCCTACTCACTTATATTTGCCTACTCACTTATATTTGCCTACTCACTTACTTATATTTGCCTACTCACTTACTTATATTTGCCTACTCACTTATATTTGCCTACTCACTTACTTATATTTGCCTACTCACTTACTTATATTTGCCTACTCACTTATATTTGCCTACTCACTTATATTTGCCTACTCACTTATATTTGCCTACTCACTTATATTTGCCTACTCACTTATATTTGCCTACTCACTTGTATTTGCCTACTCATCGCATGTACGTGCCTAAACACATTAAACGTGCCTATACACATGCATTTGCCTAACATGTACAAACACATGTGTTTGCCTACTCACATGTATTTGCCTACTCACTTATATTTGCCTACTCACTTATATTTGCCTACTCACTTATATTTGCCTACTCACTTATATTTGCCTACTCACTTGATATTTGCCTACTACACTTTATTTGCCTACTCACTTGTATTTGCCTACTCACTTATATTTGCCTAACTTATATTTGCCTACTCACTTGTATTTGCCTACTCACTTGTATTTGCCTACTCACATGTATTTGCCTATCACATTATATTTGCCTACTCACATGCATTTGCCTACTCACATGTATTTGCCTACTCACATGTATTTGCCTACTCACATGTATTTGCCTACTCACATATATTTGCCTACTCACATGTATTTGCCTACTCACTTGTATTTGCCTACTCACTTGTATTTGCCTACTCACTTGTATTTGCCTACTCACTTGTATTTGCCTACTCACTTGTATTTGCCTACTCACTTGTATTTGCCTACTCATCGCATGCACGTGCCTAAACACATGTATTTGCCTACTCACATGTATTTGCCTACTCACTTATATTTGCCTACTCACTTATATTTGCCTACTCACTTATATTTGCCTACTCACTTATATTTGCCTACTCACTTATATTTGCCTACTCACTTATATTTGCCTACTCACTTATATTTGCCTACTCACTTATATTTGCCTACTCATCGCATGAACGTGCCTAAACACATGTATTTGCCTACACACATGTATTTGCCTACTCACATGTATTTGCCTACTCATCGCATGCACGTGCCTAAACACATGTATTTGCCTACTCATCGCATGCACGTGCCTACTCACATGTATTTGCCTACTCACTTGTATTTGCCCTACTCACTGCCTAATAATTATTGCCTACTCACATATATTTGCCTACTCATCGCATGCACGTGCCTAAACACATGTATTTGCCTACTCATCGCATGCACTTGCCTACTCACATGTATTTGCCTACTCACTATATTTGCCTACTCACTTATATTTGCCTACTCATCGCATGCACGTGCCTAAACACATGTATTTGCCTACTCACATATATTTGCCTACTCATCGCATGCACGTGCCTAAACACATGTATTTGCCTACTCATCGCATGCACGTGCCTACTCACATGTATTTGCCTACTCACTTATATTTGCCTACTCACTTATATTTGCCTACTCATCGCATTAAACGTGCCTATACACATGCATTTGCCTAACATGTACAAACACATGTGTTTGCCTACTCACATGTATTTGCCTACTCATCGCATGCACGTGCCTAAACACTTAAGTGCGTACTTACATTGCCTACTCACTTGTATTTGCCTACTCACATTTTATTTGCCTAAACACATGTATTTGCCTACTCACTTGTATTTGCCTACACACATGTATTTGCCTACTCACTTGTATTTGCCTACTCACATGTATTTGCCTACTCATCGCATGCACGTGCCTAAACACATGCACGTGCCTACTCATATGCATTTGCCTAACATGTACAAACACATGTATTTGCCTACATGCATGTTTTTGCCTACATACATGCACATGCCTACTCACATGCACGTGCCTATACACATGTACGTGCCTACTCAACACATGCCTAAAAAATCACATGTACATGCCAGAACATGTATTTGCCTTTAAAACATGAATTGCCTAAACACATGCAAGTGCCTACTCACATGCACATGTCTACAAGCATGGATGTGTCTAAACACATGCATGTGCCTTAAAAATGTAAGTTGCCACAACACATGCCTACTCACATGCACGTGCCTAAACACATGAAGTGCCTTAAAATGTATTTGCCTTAACACATGCTCGTGCTTACTAACATGCACGTGACTTACTCAAATGCACGTGCCTTCTCACAATATATAAGTATGAAGTTAGTAATAGCTTAAAATTTGATACAAGAAAGGTGACTATTGTAGTCAAGGTATAAGTATGAAGTTTGTGTTGACAGTTGACGTAATTTGGATGTTGTGAGAAGGGATGTTGACGACCAGCCTCACCCCACCCCCCATTAAAAACAACCACTATAAAGATGTTTTAATATCAGCTGTATGATATATATATAATAGTATATTAAAAAGACAAGACAATGGTTTATTGGTGACAGGATCATCTCAATATTTACATCACCAGCTGATAGAATATTAACGTCACCAGCTGATAGAATATTAACGTCACCTTTGTGTATACTATTACAATATAAACGTTCAATATCTACCAGATAATTATATAAAAAGATAAAGCGTCACTTTTTAATATAGCACAGTTGATCAACATTACACACAAACAATATAGAAATTATAATAGCTTCAGTTAGATGCCTAACTTAACATAATATAGAAAGTAAAATGAATGGAGTTTTACGTCCTACTCTTCTGCACCTATTGGGCTAATATAGACAGTGAAATGAATGGAGTTTTACATCCTACTCTTCTGCACCTATTGGGCTAATAAAGACAATGAAATGAATGGATTTACGTCCTACTCTTCTGCACCTATTGGGCTAATAAAGACAATGAAATGAATTTTTACATCCTACTCTTCTGTATCTAATGGGCTAATCAAATTGAGTAACGGCAGGCTGTGAGCAATGAGGGAAATTTAGCTAGAACAGCAGCATAAGACTACTCTTCTATATCTAATGGGCTAATGAAGACAATATGAGCCTCCTGTATCTAACTAATTACAGTTTGTGGAATCAGAATTGTTTAGTTGTATAAAAATATTTATAAAATTAATATGAATAAAGACAAGACACTATAGAGATAGAAAGAGAAATGGGGGTTTTATAATTGACATTTCTGTACTTGATTGGGTTAATAATGACTGACAACACCATACAGTGTACAACTAGGGGAAATATGTAAACAATTGAGAGACTCAACATAATGCATGGCGCATAATAGAACTGATAGATTATTTAGAAAACAACTCTGCAATAAACTCTGCATCAGAGGATGTGGAAAGCATGTAGTATGCAATGAGGGAAATTTTGCCAGGACAGGTATTAACCAAATATTTTCCATTCTCAACTGTAGTGTGATCCCTCACTAACAGTCTGTAATACACAGGGCCTTGTTGTTTATATACCGAAATTGCGATAGTGTCTGAAAGCATGAAACTGATCAAAATATATTTTACAATTAGCATAGCACTAGTCACTTTTAGCATAGCACTATATTCATCTCACTACTTCTGGAACAGGCTGATCAAAAACATCATCTTTCTGAGATTCTTCCGTGATCTTTTCTAGAACGACGGGTGTTTTATCGGTAGCAGGAACATCTCCACTAGCTGCCATATCAGACAACATATTGACTGTACCGAGGGACAGTTTATTGGGGTTAATGGTAACTGATTTAGTACAGTCGTATGTTTTATATATTCCCACCAATCTATCGGCCAGTTCAAACATGTTACTTCGTAATGATATAATAATAAACTGGGCATTCCTCGTTCTCTCCTAGAAATATAAAACAATTTTATAAATTAGGTACAGATCCTTGATTGAGATGTAAATATCGGAGCGTAGATCAATTGTTCAGTCAGACGTCCGCGATACTTGTAATTCAACTAAAATTAAGACTGTGGCAGAGGACTATTTGTAGCTTTAAAGGGATAATAGGACGTATTACGGAATCAATGCTAGTAAAAATTATAAAATTATCAAATTTGAGACAATAACATAAATACCCAATCAGTGAGATTTACTTTCTGATTACGTAAAATCACCTCTAAAATCCATAAAGTTCACCGGGGAATCTGTAAAATTGAAGAGTTAATCATAATAACTTGAGCCATCCAATAAATCGAATTTTCAAATCGTGTAAACATGATAGATAGGGAATAACTCTAACATGTGGTTTTCACAGACCGATACCATTGTACCTTCCTACTGTTGAATTCCACATGAAGTTATTAAGCGTTGATTTACCAGATGCTTTTTTCTCAAACTGAATGGATCGTATGGCTATTTTTTTTAAAATTCCAATATATATTTTACATCTGAATGGCTTTCTAAAATCATTTGTAAAGATGTGGATGCATACTTATTTAACTAAAGTCGACATATATACAGCAGAATACTAAGCCATGTCAGACGAGTATATTCTTCAAGCCCATTTATCCTTTATGGAAGATTAGTAAGTCGTATTCTTCAACTATTACATTTAACGCAAAATCAGGATACTTGTACGATTGATTAAAGGATTCTAGAATTGTGAAATAAATAGTTATCAGTGTCTCTGATGCCATAAGTTTAGAAAACCTCTTTACAATTTTTAACACAGATCCTCTGATTTAAAATTAAAGATGTAAATGACATTATGTCTGAACCTAACAAGTTTAGAAAACTTCTTTACAATCTCTTTAACTACAGATATCTGATTGAAAATTAGAATGGTATAAATTGATGATATCAGTGTCCCTGATACACATAACAAGTTTAGAAAACCTCTTTACAATCTCTTTAACTACAGACATCTGATTGAAAATTAGAATGGTGTAAATTGATGATATCAGTATCCCTGTTTAGACAACCTTGTTCCAATCTCTATAAAATCTATGAAATAATCCAGTATTCTATATTCAGCCTGTTTCAATGTTTATATTTAGTTTAACCTACCTTAATATAATTAGCGATGATGGAGACATTTTTAAAATCTAATGCAGCATCAATTTCATCCATGACGTAGAGTGGCGTAGGTTTATAGTGATGTAGAGCAAACACTAGCGCTAAGGAACTTAATGTCTTTTCACCGCCAGATAAATTAGATATATTCTTCCATGATTTCCTTGGTGGTCGAACACTGAAATAAAATAGAGATAGACTGTCAACTTTTTCAAATCTAATCAAAATTATAACAGAATTCAACTGAGGTTTGTGGCCTATGAAGATGGGTAAAATAATGCAAAATGTAAGATTTTAGGACCACAGAAATAGGATATGAAATTAGAAGAGGTAATAATACCAGGCAGTGTGTAATGAGGGAAACAAACTGTCTGGAATGAACACTGCAATATCAAGGTACTGGTAGCATTTGAGTTAAACATTAGCTCAGGTGAGGTTAGATATTTTCATGTCTCTGTACAAATTTTTGATAGAAAGAACCTAAAAAGGCCAAAAACCGCACAAACTAAATCCTACCATCTATATAATTCAACATCCCCCAAAATAAAAATATAAATTATCAAAAAATTGACCCACCTGAAGACTATACCTTCAGAGAAAGGATCTAACGAATCAAGAAGTTCCAACTCAGCGTCGCCACCTAGCGTAATCATCTGATACATCTCTTTTAATTTATTCGTAATGACATTGAACCCAGCCATGAATTCATCCAATCGTTGTTTACGAAGATCTTCGTGGTAACGACGTTGTTTATCACGGACGTCTGTTATATCGTCTAATTCAGACACTCGTTTTAAATACACCTCTTCCTGGAATAAACACAGGTTACTCTATTAGATGTTAAAATAAAACTTGTCTCCCTTCTCCGTGATGCAGGTCAGAGAGACTGGAAAAGTATCTAGTCGTTCAGATGAGACAATAAACCGAGGGCCTATGTGTTACACATATTACTTTATTAGCTGTTAAAATAAAACTTGTCTCCCTTCTCCGTGATGTAGGGACAGACATGGTAAAAGATCTAGTCGTTCAGATGAGACAATAAACCGTGGCCCTATGTTCTACAGGCTGTACATGTTAAGGATCCATCAGCAGTTGCAAATTGCAAGAAAGGAGTAAGCTTATGCCGCTGTCCTGACAAAATTTCCCTCATTGCACGCAGCATGGCATTGAACTAACCTTCTTCCTATATTCTGTGATGGCGGCCATATTGGGTTTCATCTGTCGGATATTCTCTTCCATGACCGTGATAGTATAGATTAACTGGTCTTTCTTCAGAGATTTTACTGTATCTTCTGACGGGGGAAGTAATTCTGTTATTTCTTCACCGTCAATAGGTGATATTGATAATTTACTGATCTGAAAGGGAGATAATTCAGTTTTATAATTAACGTCACTTTGTGGTGTGACGCAACATCAAAGAGGATCACAAATTTATTCAAACCTGTCCTGTTGGGATTTGTTTTTTAAGTGATGTGGATTTTCATTATGAACTGTTTTTATTTTTAGCCTCCAAACTTCTCAAGGGAGATAATTCTTAACACAGATTTATCTTCAGACTACAATATTTACAATGGGAATCGTGTTTCAAGTGATGTCTTGGATTAGAAGACAAAACACAGTCTATCAAATTTACCTCCTTTTTTTCAGACTCTTCCAGCCATATATCTCCTCAAGGGAGGTAACTTTTAACACAGATATATTCTAAGACCACAATATAACAACAACTATAATTTACAATAACCATACCTCTTTTTTCCAATGTTTAGTTTTAGATTTATTTTCTTTGACTAAGTTATCATATTTATCAAGTTGATAACGGACATCGATATTATCCTTCTGTAGTTTCGTCTCCTCTTCTTCTAGTTCCATCATATTTTTCTTGATTTTATTTAAAATAACTTCCACTTCCTTCATTTTACCCTGGAGACAAACAAAGTGATTGAAATTAGTTCCATGATGTTATAAAACTAGACAAAATCCAAGGAAGCAAGCAAAATGTTGTAAAACTATATTCCTTAGAATAACAAGCCAAAATAAATACCTTACCTGAGAATCTTCGTATTTCTCCAGGACTTCCATGGCATCCTTCTCCATCTGCTCAAACGCTTTCTCTAATTCGGCCATTTTATCTTTATTTTCTTGTATTTCTTCTATCGTAGATTCTAGTTTGTCTTCTGCTTTCTTTAAATTTCTAGCAAATAAATATATTTATAAAAAATAGAGTTATATCCCTTGTTTTAAACATTAAATAGAGTTATATCCCTTGCATTATAATTCTTTAAAATATAAAATCAAAATCAAAGATAATTTTAGTGTTCCAGTCATCTGATTTTAAATTAAGTTGGTCAATCACTAAAATTGATTTAAATTAAGTTAAGTTGACCAATCAGTTTACTGCATTTTTTATAGAAGGCCTCAGGACTTAGTTTATTGTCATACCAAACACTTGAACATTTTGTCAACCAACCACATTGCTTAGAAATAAATGAATTGGAGTCATATGTCTTACTCTTCTGCACCTAATGGGCTAATGTAAACGGGCAATGCCATGCAGTGTTCCATGAGGGGAATTTTGCCAGGACCGCAACATTAGCCTACACATTTTGTGATTTTTTACTGTCGTGGGATCCTCACATCGATTAGAAATCTAATATAGAAATTACAAGACACCTGTGACTGTAATAAATGTTTAAAAACCAACCCTACCTTTCAGCTGTTTTAACACTAACTTTAGTTTTAGTAATATTCCCCATGGTCTGATCTATCTCTTTAGAAACAGCATCTAGATTCGACTGGACGGCCTTAATTTTACTTCCACCTATCTCCATTATCTTATCATTTAAACTGAAATTTTTTATATACATTTCCATTATAACTGCCTTCAATAAACCAGGTCATTTGTCTTTCACGTGATAAACCAGCGTTGATTTCCCAATAACGATAACAAGATCTACATCCATTCCCTAAATATCTGTCACTATAGAGTCTTGTTCTTTAGTATTCCTGACAACTGACTGATCAGTTATTGAAATTGTCAAGTCCTTACTTGGATAGATCATATAAATAAATGGGAGTTTTACATCCTACTCTGTTGTACCTAATGAAGACCAACTTTAATAGATCAAAGTAAGATTTAACCCAAGTATAAACAACATGCTGATTAATAAACCATACAAAATAATTTGATGACGTACTGTTTGACCTCATCTTGTAGTTTAGTATAACCAGCTGATATCTTGTCGTACTCTACAAAATACATTAGTTCAAGTCAATATTATAATCAAAATAAACCATAGTGATGCGTGATAAAAAACAGGGGATCAAAAGACATACCCGAGGCAAGGGATGTACCAGAGAACAGCACCCAGGGAAACCAGAGGCATCTAAGTCTAGGGTAAACACCAGCTTGTGTGACATTGGCATCCCCAAACAGTTAGTTTTAGTAGAGTTACAGGATCCACAGACGTCCCTGGTAACTTTAGCTTGTGTGATTACCTCCCCTCCTTAAGTTTCATTTAAATCTCTTGGAATTCAAAACAATAACAATACAAACATATAATTTTACCTGCTTTAAATTTAGCAACTTTTTTCTCCAGGTTTTTCAGTTCGTTAGGATCTGGTGCTACTTCTTTCACCTTTTCTTCCTGAGTTTTAACAAGTTGAGTTAGTCCTGGTATCTGGTCTTTCATTGCCTACAACAAAAATAAAATCTGTTAATGGTAGGGATAATCTGAAAAATCAATACCAAGAGGTTTGACCAAGGACCAGCTGGTAGAAAGGATCCTTGTGAACCTAAGTTGTTATCCTTGTAAAATCAATACCAAGAGGTTTGACCAAGGACCAGCTGGTAGAAAGGATCCTTGTGAACCTAAGTTGTTATCCTTGTAAAATCAATACCAAGAGGTTTGACCAAGGACCAGCTGGTAGAAAGGATCCTAGTGAACCTAAGTTGTTATCCTTGTAAAATCAATACCAAGAGGTTTGACCAAGGACCAGCTGGTAGAAAGGATCCTATAGTGAACCTAAGTTGTTATCCTTGTAAAATCAATACCAAGAGGTTTGACCAAGGACCAGCTGGTAGAAAGGATCCTTGTGAACCTAAGTTGTTATCCTTGTAAAATCAATACCAAGAGGTTTGACCAAGGACCAGCTGGTAGAAAGGATCCTTGTGAACCTAAGTTGTTATTCTTGTAAAATCAATACCAAGAGGTTTGACCAAGGATCAGCTGGTAGAAAGGATCCTTGTGAACCTAAGTTGTTATCCTTGTAAAATCAATACCAAGAGGTTTGACCAAGGACCAGCTGGTAGAAAGGATCCAGGTGAACCTAAGTTGTTATCCTTGTAAAATCAATACCAAGAGGTTTGACCAAGGACCAGCTGGTAGAAAGGATCCAGGTGAACCTAAGTTGTTATCCTTGTAAAATCAATACCAAGAGGTTTGACCAAGGATCAGCTGGTAGAAAGGATCCTAGTGAACCTAAGTTGTTATCCTTGTAATATCAATACCAAGAGGTTTGACCAAGGACCAGCTGGTAGAAAGGATCCTTGTGAACCTAAGTTGTTATCCTTGTAAAATCAATACCAAGAGGTTTAACCAAGGATCAGCTGGTAGAAAGGATCCTTGTGAACCTAAGTTGTTATCCTTGTAATATCAATACCAAGAGGTTTGACCAAGGACCAGCTGGTAGAAAGGATCCTTGTGAACCTAAGTAGTTATCCTTGTAGAATCAATACCAAGAGGCTTGACCAAGGACCAGCTGGTAGAAAGGATCCTTGTAAACCTAAGTTGTTATCCTTGTAAAATCATTACCAAGAGGTTTGACCAAGGACCAGCTGGTAGAAAGGATCCTTGTGAACCTAAGTTGTTATCCTTGTAATATCAATACCAAGAGGTTTGACCAAGGACCAGCTGGTAGAAAGGATCCTTGTGAACCTAAGTTGTTATTCTTGTAAAATCAATACCAAGAGGTTTGACCAAGGACCAGCTGGTAGAAAGGATCCTTGTAAACCTAAGTTGTTATCCTTGTAATATCAATACCAAGAGGTTTGACCAAGGACCAGCTGGTAGAAAGGATCCTTGTAAACCTAAGTTGTTATCCTTGTAATATCAATACCAAGAGGTTTGACCAAGGACCAGCTGGTAGAAAGGATCCTAGTGAACCTAAGTTGTTATCCTTGTAAAATCATTACCAAGAGGTTTGACCAAGGACCAGCTGGTAGAAAGGATCCTTGTGAACCCAAGTTGTTATTCTTGTAAAATCAATACCAAGAGGTTTGACCAAGGACCAGCTGGTAGAAAGCATCCCAGCGATCCTAAGTTGTTATCCTTGTAGAATAGAATTGTTTTTCTCTCAGAGTTTAAACCACTCCATAATAAATTTAAAATGATCCATCACTAACCTGAATTTCGTTTTTATAATTGACCATGTTTGTTTCAAGTGTTTTTAGATCTCGTTCCTGAACACGTATCATTTCTTCCAGTCTGTCTCTACTCTCTCGGAACCCTTCCGTCTCGACTGACGCCTGCAATATCACAAACGGGGGAATTGAAATGAAAGGGGAGGAGGGTGATATTTTTCTAGGTTTGGTTTAATGTGACCCCACAACACCATGGAGTGTGCAATGGAGGGAATTATAAGTATAATATATATTACAAGTAAAACATACCTTTTCTAGAGACTTCTCAATTTCTACAAGTTGTCTAGGATCTACGTTTGCTACAGCAGATGACCCCATTCGACCTTTACACACCTGATTACCTCCCCCTGATAGAGTACCTGTGAAACACGGAGAGAAAATATTTAGATAGATTACTTTTCTTAATGATAGAGTATTAATTATATTTTCTACATATTGTATGTGTATCAGGGACATTGATAGCATCAATTTATACCATTAATCAGTGGTTCCTGCAATTCCACTAAAACTAAGAATTATAATATCAGAGGGCCTTAAATGAGTCGTAGCTTCACAACACACACCAAACAAGGTATATAATTCTTAAGCGACATTTAGGGGTAGGAAGCATATGAATAATAAAGACAGTTTTATGGTATACTACTTCTCAATTTAATACAATAATATACAACATTTCAACAAATTACACTGTCATCAACAGGTGGATAAGTCTTATCAAACAGTACGTACCTGCAATGTCTATAACCTGGCCCTGTAAGGTCACGACCCTGTACCGTGTTTTACCATATGAAATCTTTGTGGCTTGATCTAGGTCCTTGGCAACTAGTGTATCTCGTAACGCGTAATAAAACGCTGGTAACACATCTTCATCATTAACCTTCACAAGGTCAAATAGTCGTGGCACATTTTCCGGACTGAAATAAACAAATTGTGTGTTTTGTTAAAAGGCAATCTTATGCAGAAAGAACTATTTCTCTGTCCTATCAGACGACAATCCAACCTACTGAGCTATTTCATTGTCCTATCAGATGACAAGCTAACTCACTACTGATCTATTCCACTGTTCTAGCAGATGACAATCTATCTTGCTACCAACTACAAAACGTGACTACTGCAGCACATTGTTAAATAACATTTAAAAATATTTATTTGTTCTAAATGACTTACGTTTGTATTTTTCTGGCCGCCTGTTCTTTAAATCGTGCCATCTTGTCCAGGCTATAAAGGTGGCGACACCTACATCGGCCTGTTTCAGATAGTTGACACATTTCTGGGCTGTGTTTATGGTATCTACGACGATATTATCTAACGCCCCACAAGCTGTTGATATGGCAACGTCATATTGTTTATCTATACCACCTAAATCACCCTAGAAATAAAATATTAATACATACGAAATGAAGTGGAGTTTTACATCCTAACTCAATCGTTTTTCAACTGTCAAGGGGTCTTTAATGTGCACAGCCTGTAACACATTGTCATATCCAATTAACATCATTCACTCCGACCTCCATCATTGGCAAGGGGATACTGGACTGAAAAATTGAAAGTTCATCTTGACCTTTGCTGGGATTGAACCCTGGACATTCAGGCTAGCGGCTCCCAAGAACATCAAAACTTGACAACCTAAAGTTTGAATCCAAGGAACAACTATCATATATGTACATAAGATATTTATGTCAAGAAGTTGTTGTAGATACTTTTTCTGTGTCAGTCCCTCAGACCTGCATCACTGACAAGGGGGAAACTGGGCTGAAAAATCCAAAAGACCATCTCGACCTTTGCTGGGATTAAAGCTTGGACTCTCAGGTTAGCGGCTCCCAAGAACATCAAAACTTGACAACCTAAAGTTTGAATCCAAGGAACAACTATCATGTATGTACATTAGATATATATATCAAGAAGATGTTGTAAACTACGTACCAAACGGCCGTATATTCCTGGTATTTCACCCTGTCTCTTCTGATTCATTAAAGCTTTTATAACTTTCCCTTTATTCATATCAGCCTGCATGGAACTTCGCGATACTTCTAACTTCTCTCTTAATTCTCTCACCTATAATATATCAAACGTTACACCATTATCTTTTATATTTCATTTCTTCAAGGCCCTGTTCCACAGAAATATTTTACTATAAGAATTTCTTGTATGGAGTTGTACTTGCGATAAAATCAATTATGAGAATAAGTCTTTTGTATCCCTTCTAAAAGGGAAGTAACCCATGTTAAAAGAATTAACGTTTTTAAAATCTTACTGTTTGTGTAGATTGAGCCTCCTTTTCTTCTACTTGTTTATAATCTTTACGACATTTAGTAACCATTTTCTCTAGATCGGGAATTCGCTTCTCCATTTCAACTATATTTCTAAAAATATCAAAATATGTCAGTTTTTAGACTAAGTATGGAAAGAATCAAGTATATTTACAAAGATAACTTCGGTTCACAGTCAAAGATTCTTTCTACCAGTTGACAAACCTCTTGGCATTGATCTTTCCCGGATTATCCGCACCCATTAACAGCTGGGTGGACTGGAATTATGAGTGAAGATGACTTATTTAAGGTCATCTTACTTTCTCAGATCTAGATCAGAACCCACAGTTGACATTTACCCGACGTAACCAAGCTAATGACGTCATGTAAATACCAACACTCTAACTGACTGTTGTATAGAACAGGTGATGTATATCAAGTTATCAAGATATCCTACCATTGTAATAATCTACTTACTCTGTTCTCTGTTTTAAAGTAGTCTGTGCCGTCTCCAGTTTCTCAGTTATCTCGTTGAGTTTATTCTGTTCTCTGGTTTGATTACTCAGATAAACATCTAACTCTGATTGGGCAACTTGATACTGAAATTACAAATATTCAAACAGAATCTGTTACTCTACATATATTTCTTAACAAGCCTTATACCTGATCATTTTCATATAGATTTTAGTCTCTTTACAAAAAGCGTTATCTACTGCACTATAAATCCTAGGAGATAACTCTACAAATATTCCGTTATTATTTTTTTCTTTATTAACTAACAGTAATATTGGGTGATAAATAAAATCTCAAACTTGTCTTTTTAGATAAAATTGAACTACACCTGCACCTTTATTGACTTGTAGTGATACTTTTGGTTTCAATAAAGACGAGTAATTGATTCTCTATGTATCAATAAATGAGAAACAACACCGAGAGAATATTTCAAACAAAGAAAAAGACAACTAGACTTACAGTTGATTTAACATCATTGACTGATTTACATATTTCTAATACTTTAGTTTCTTTTATTTCTTTCTCCTCTTGTAAACCCTGGTAAATAATATAATATAGTTTAATATTGACTCTAGACATTCAATATAATATAGTTTAATATTGACTCTAGACATTCAATATAATATAGTTTAATATTGACTCTAGACATTCAATATAATATAGTTTAATATTGACTCTAGACATTCAATATAATATAGTTTAATATTGACTCTAGACATTCAATATAATATAGTTTAATATTGACTCTAGACATTCAATATAATATAGTTTAATATTGACTCTAGACATTCAATATAATATAGTTTAATATTGACTCTAGACATTCAATATAATATAGTTAAATATTGACTCTAGACATTCAATATAATATAGTTTAATATTGACTCTAGACATTCAATATAATATAGTTTAATATTGACTCTAGACATTCAATATAATATAGTTTAATATTGACTCTAGACATTCAATATAATATAGTTTAATATTGACTCTAGTTATAGAACATGGTGCTCCAGTTACAGTCAGAGCTGTTTATTTGGCCATATATACCAGTCATGGCAGACATTCAATAATTGTGAGATTAACTTTCGACAACTGAACAAATTTTAAAGTGATACTGCGATCTTAGAAAGAACATAAAATTTTAGTTCTCAAGAATGGTCAATATGAGTATATATTCATCAGTGAACTTACCTGGTGTCATAAAGTAACAGAATCTCTGTAATCAATTCATAAATTGTATTTTTATTGATAATTACTAAGTTTTTTGGTGATTTATCAGATTATATAAGGATTCTGTTATGTTTTTTATTTTCATTCTAAGACGCAGTATCCTTCTCAAGATTGTTTTGGGAACTTGTTTTTTCTTGGGTAACACCTTCAGTAAGATGCCACCAGGGGTGAGGGATTTAGATTTACCTTAGTCTCAGTTTTTAAACTGTCCATAACTTTCTTCATGCTCTCTTCTTCTTTCTTTTTCTCTACTTCCAGTTTCTCTAGTTTAACTTGTAATTCTTCAACTAACTTCTCACTGTGTTCAGGTACAGCTTTTAATTCTTCTATCTACATTAAAAATAAAGTTTTAAATCTTCTTCCATGACCAAGGAATAAACAAACAGTTTTTTTTTAAAAGTGCAGAAAGATGACAAATATATACTACTATTCTGTTGTCTAACATTTCAGCATAAATGCCTTCTTCAGAAACACTCCAGTAGTCTATGATCACTATTATGTAACTCTTTCTATTACTTATTTAAAGTTGAGAATAGTGAGGATGTTTATCTATTGTCACCAAGTCAAATAGACTGTTGGGAAGATATATAGAGATAAAACATGGGCAAGGAATTTTAAAAAAATTTTCATTTTCACTATTTTTAATTTGATCCCCACCTATATTTTCGCGACATTTATATCATCGCCCAAGTAGATACCATGGTTCCTGACAGTGCAGTCATCACCAATCAAGCGCTCTTAATAAGTTCTTTCAGTTTGCTAAGACAGCAGGTTTCCTAATACAATTTTTTTACCTTTTTCTTCTCACTAATCTGTGTTGCTTCAAGTTTTTTAATCGTGACCTTGGTATGTTTCAAATCTTCGCGGAATTTTACATCTTTCTGTTCAAATTCATTAAACGTTTCTTTATTCTTCTCTGTTTCTTTCTGTAAATCTTGAAAATCTCTGTTAACAAATATAAAAATATTTTGAAAATTGCATAAATCTATCAGTCAAACCCATGATTTGCTCTTTTCTACAGTGGATTTGGGTCTTGAATATATTAATAGTCTTCAGAAGTACAAGAAATACACAAAAATCACATAATTCCTTCAAATATACCTCAAACTAGGAATTTTACTTTCTATTTCTATATATGTCTTTTCTATAAGGGTTGATTTGTGTCTTGAATATATGTAAATAGTCTTCAGAAGTACTAGAAATACACAAAAATCACATAATTCCTTCAAATATACCTCAAACTAGGAATTTTACTTTCTATTTGTATATATATCTTTTCTATAAGGGGTTGATTTGGGTTCGAATATATGTAATAGTTTCAAACTAAATTCCTTAATTTTCACCATATCCTTTAAATAGGGATTTTACTTTTTTTCTACAATCTTACTAATATACAGTTTAATAAGGGAATAATCTCTCAGAATATTAGATTATAAACAGATAATTCCTTCATATACCTCAAACTAGGAATTTTAATATGTTTTTCTGTATATCTATCACACAGTTTCTAGAAATGAAATTCCAAACTTACTTGAAGACGTTTTTATGCTCCTCAGCGTGAGATTTCTTGGTATTGGTAATTTCTGTTAACCTTTTATCTACTTCTTTCAAACTTTCCTTTATTTTACCATATTCTTCACTAGCTTTCTCTTCATTCTCTACACACTCTTGACTGAAATATAATCAGTTTAATTAAACAGGGGCAATAACTCTTGACTGAAATATTATCAGTTTAATTAAACAGGGGCAATAACTCTTCACTGAAATATTATCAGTTTAATTAAACAGGGGCAATAACTCTTCACTGAAATATTATCAGTTTAATTAAACAGGGCAATAACTCTTACTGAAATATTATCAGTTTAATTAAACAGGTCAATAACTCTTGACTGTGATCGTTTTTAACAGTGGAATTTAACTCTTGCTTGAATTTTCCAGATTATTAACAGGGCAATAATGATGAAATCATGATCAGAATTAAACACATAACCATGAAATTTTCATTTATAACAGGCAACTAACTATTTGACTAAGGATAACATCTTAATTAAACAGGCAAATCTGACTGTTTGATGCAGGGCAAACTCATTTTCGTTTTAATAAACTAACTCATCCTTGGTCTTCAGAACTCTCTTGCATCTACAATTTTATCTGTTTAATAAAAATATCAGAAAATATATTAATTACAGTAAAACATACTGTCTATAATGTAGTGAGTTTATTCTCTTTTTAGACAAGAACCCTCAGGCCACATATTTGTAATTAGTTAATCAGATCGTCTACAGCTTCACCTTCGTTTGATCTTCCACCTGATTATCCGTGGGCCTTTAATATAGAGACGAAATACACCATTGTTACATCTAACAACAACTGATATTATTTGTGGTATAAGGGTAAATCTTCATTAAATTAAAGTTGAGTTAATGGTGGTCAACTCATTTTCTTGTTTAGAAATTCTACAGCTTCATTCTTGGGTCCTTCTAGATCATCTTTCTCTTTCTCTACAACTTTTACTCTGTTTAACTAAAACACAAAACATATATATTAATTATATAAAAACATACTGTTATATTGTGGTCTGGGTTATTCTCTTTTTAACAAGAGTTACTTCCCTTCTTGCAAGGCCCAGTATTTGTGGTTAAAGTTAATCTATGTCTGACTTGAGCTCAGCGACATAAACCTACTCTTTTCATCTGTCAAGGGGCCTTTATCATGTACACCATGTAGAACACAGGGTTTCAGTTTATTATGCTGCCCAAACGTATCAGTCCCTCCTATGTACATCACAATGTGAAACCAGGTTGAAAAATCGGACAGTCTATCTTGACCCTTGCTAGGATTGAACCCGTACTAACTCACTGAACCACCACGGCTCAAATAATTATCTCCACCAATTCTAGGAATTAACCTGGGGCCTTCAGGTTAGCGAGCTAGTGTCTAACTCACTGAACCACTGTGGCTCTCCTCAAAATTAAAGCAGGTTAAGTGACATCACTAAGAGAGCTAATACACTTACCTTTTCGGCTCGGAATTCATTCAATGTTTCAACTCGTTTAGATAAAATATCAATAGGTTCCTTAAATCTATTACTCCCAATAATATCTTCTAAAAACTCTAACATACCATCTTCATGTTCAGACTGGGCTTTAGGTTTCATCATGGCAATCTGTTCTACCTCACCCTGGGCAAAAAATAGAAATATTATAGTAGGGGTGGGGTCAGCTTAAAAATAGAACTTATAGTAGGGGTGGGGTCAGCTTAAAAATAGAACTTATAGTAGGGGTGGGGTCAGCTTAAAAATAGAAATATTATAGTAGGGGTGGGGTCAGCTTAAAAATAGAACTTATAGTAGGGGTGGGGTCAGCTTAAAAATAGAAATATTATAGTAGGGGGTGGGGTCAGCTTAAAAATAGAAATATTATAGTAGGGGGTGGGGTCAGCTTAAAAATAAAAATTATAGTAGGGGTGGGGTCAGCTTAAAAATAGAAATATTATAGTAGGGGTGGGGTCAGCTTAAAAATAGAAATATTATAGTAGGGGTGGGGTCAGCTTAACTCAAAAGAAATTAAAGTAAAATGGGGGTAACTCCTATAAAATAGAAATCTATTGTGGTCTAAATCTATGCCACTACGTCTGAGTAAGGCTGCCACCTCTTTATAAGTAACTTTCCTTCCGTCCACAGCATAGTTGGAGGTATTATCTTTATAAGCTGTACGTGACACGACCATCTCACTATTAGGTACCACTGTAAACTCTTCATCCCCTGGCTAAAAATACAACAACACAGAATCCTTACTTAATAATAATAAACTCTTTATTTTACATGGGTCAGAATTAGGTCCAATACACAAGGACATGGTCCTGTCTAACATTCAGCCCATAGAGACAAACATAGACTCTTTATTTTACATGGGTCAGAATTAGGTCCAATACACAAGGACATGGTCCCGTCTAACATTCAGTGTTGTCATTCAGCACATGGGGACAACAGAATAATTGATATGTAAAAAAGAAATACACCTATATCTTTCTAGGCCATTTTAATTTTTGCCCTACACGAAATGCATTCTGTACCATGTTGTGACTTCTTCTATTGAAGGTCAAGCTGTTTCTATGGACACCTAACTAGCAGAAGTCACCAATCAAGGGCCATATATGAAAATAGTGTTTTTTTATGAATTAAACTTACCCCCGTATCAATAATTTTTTGAAAATAAACGGACACGGTACAGCTTGTTATGTCCTGATGTTCTTGACTATTGTGTAACAACACGCTAAGTTTCTTGGAGCGTATTTTGTTGGCACGGTAACCAAATACAAACAACATGGAGTCTATCACGTTAGATTTACCACTTCCATTCGGTCCAACTATAGATGTAAAACTCTGGAATGAAAATAAAAGTAAACATCATAAACATCTGTATCGCAACTGAAAATAATCTCTCTATTTTGAAAGATTCAAACCTTATGAAAAGGACCGAGAGTCTGTGTACCAGCGTAAGATAAAAACAAACCTTATGAAAAGGGCCGAGAGTCTGTGTACCAGTGTAAGATAAAAACAAACCTTATGAAAAGGACCGAGAGTCTGTGTACCAGCGTAAGATAAAAACAAACCTTATGAAAAGGGCCGAGAGTCTGTGTACCAGCGTAAGATAAAAACAAACCTTATGAAAAGGGCCGAGAGTCTGTGTACCAGCGTAAGATAAAAACAAACCTTATGAAAAGGGCCGAGAGTCTGTGTACCAGCGTAAGATAAAAACAAACCTTATGAAAAGGACCGAGAGTCTGTGTACCAGTGTAAGATAAAAACAAACCTTATGAAAAGGGCAGAGAGTCTGTGTACCAGCGTAAGATAAAAACAAACCTTATGAAAAGGGCCGAGAGTCTGTGTACCAGTGTAAGATAAAAACAAACCTGAAGAAAAGGGCCGAGAGTCTGTGTACCAGCGTAAGATAAAAACAAACCTTATGAAAAGGGCCGAGAGTCTGTGTACTAACGTAAGATAAAAACAAACCTTATGAAAAGGGCCGAGAGTCTGTGTACCAGTGTAAGATAAAAACAAACCTTATGAAAAGGGCCGAGAGTCTGTGTACCAGTGTAAGATAAAAACAAACCTCATGAAAAGGGCCGAGAGTCTGTGTACTAACGTAAGATAAAAACAAACCTTATGAAAAGGGCCGAGAGTCTGTGTACCAGCGTAAGATAAAAACAAACCTTATGAAAAGGGCCGAGAGTCTGTGTACCAGTGTAAGATAAAAACAAACCTTATGAAAAGGGCCGAGAGTCTGTGTACCAGCGTAAGATAAAAACAAACCTTATGAAAAGGGCCGAGAGTCTGTGTACCAGCGTAAGATAAAAACAAACCTTATGAAAAGGACCGAGAGTCTGTGTACCAACGTAAGATAAAAACAAACCTGAAGAAAAGGGCCGAGAGTCTGTGTACCAGCGTAAGATAAAAACAAACCTTATGAGAAGGACCGAGAGTCTGTGTTCCAGTGTAAGATAAAAACAAACCTTATGAAAAGGGCCGAGAGTCTGTGTACCAGCGTAAGATAAAAACAAACCTTATGAAAAGGGCCGAGAGTCTGTGTACCAGTGTAAGATAAAAACAAACCTGAAGAAAAGGGCCGAGAGTCTGTGTACCAGCGTAAGATAAAAACAAACCTTATGAAAAGGACCGAGAGTCTGTGTACCAGCGTAAGATAAAAACAAACCTTATGAGAAGGACCGAGAGTCTGTGTACCACGTAAGATAAAAACAAACCTGAAGAAAAGGGCCGAGAGTCTGTGTACCAGCGTAAGATAAAAACAAACCTTATGAAAAGGGGCCGAGAGTCTGTGTACCAGTGTAAGATAAATAACAAACCATGAAAAGGAGCCGAGAGTTTTGTTTTACCAGCGTGAGATAAAAACCAAACCTTATGAAAAGGGCCGAAGTTCTGTGTACCAAATTTGAAGATCAAAAAAACCTGAAGTCAACAGGTCCCAAAGAGTTGTTTTACCCGCGGATGAAAAACAGTACACTTATGAAAGGACCAAGTCCCTGAATTCCAGGAATTTTAAAAACAAAATCAATAGGGGGTCTTTCCTTGGTGGAATAAAAAAAACCTTATGAAAAAGATCAAGAGGGGTTTTGTGTACAAGTTTTTTTAAAACAGAACAATTTGAAATTAAACAAGTTCCAGGAAATTTTTTCGTAACATAAAAATCAATAAAGGGCTTCCTTTAAATGGATTAATAACATAGTATACCAAATTTCAAGAAATCCAATAAAAACTGTAGTCTCTACAGTGTCCACAAACAATTGTTGACAGACGTGACAAACAGTACATTGAAATTCCAAGTTCCAGAATTCCAGGAATTTTTTTCAGAATCATATCAAAATCAATAGGGGTCTTCCTTGGATGGTAATAAACAAATATACCAAGTTACAAAAAGATTCATAAAGAAATGGAGTCTCTACAGTGTCCACAAGCTTTTGTTTACAAACAGAACAATTTGAAATTCAAATCCAGAATTCCAGGAATTTTTTTCGAATCATACCAAAATCAATAGGGGTCTTCCTTGAATGATAATAAACAAGTATACCAAGTTTCAAGAAGATCCAATAAAAAACTGTAGTCTCTACAGTGTCCACAAACAATTGTTGACAGACGGACAAACAGTACATTCGAAATTCCAAGTCCAAGAATTCCAGGAATTTTTTTCAGAATCATATCAAAATCAATAGGGTTCTTCCTTGGATGGTTATAAACAAATATACCAAGTTACAAAAGATTCATAAAAAAATGGAGTCTCTACAGTGTCCACAAGCTTTTGTTTACAAACAGAACAATTTGAAATTCAAAGTCCAAGAATTCCAGGAATTTTTTTCGAAATCATACCAAAATCGATAGGGTTCTTCCTTGAGTGATTATAAACAAGTATACCAAGTTTCAAGAAATCCAATAAAAACTGTAGTCTCTACAGTGTCCACAAACAATTGTTGACAGACGGACCAACGGACCGACGGAATTTGAAATTCAAAGTTCAAGAATTCCAGGAATTTTTTTCGGAATCATACCAAAATCGATAGGGGTCTTCGTTGAATGGTAATAAACATGTATACCAAGTTTCAAGAAGATCCAATAAAAACTGTAGTCTCTACAGTGTCCACAAACAATTGTTGACAGACGGATGAGAAACAGTACATTCGAAATTCCAAGTTCCAGAATTCCAGGAATTTTTTTCAGAATCATATCAAAATCAATAGGGGTCTTCCTTGGATGGTAATAAACAAATATACCAAGTTACAAAAAGATTCATAAAGAAATGGAGTCTCTACAGTGTCCACAAGCTTTTGTTTACAAACAGAACAATTTGAAATTCAAAGTCCAAGAATTCCAGGAATTTTTTTCGAAATCATACCAAAATCGATAGGGTTCTTCCTTGAGTGATTATAAACAAGTATACCAAGTTTCAAGAAATTCCAATAAAAACTGTAGTCTCTACAGTGTCCACAAACAATTGTTGACAGACGGACCGACGGACCAACGGACCGACGGACAGGGGCGACAACAATATACGTCCACATTTCTATGTGGGCGTATAAAAAACAAACCTTATGAGAAGGACCGAGAGTCTGTGTACCAGTGTAAGATAAAAACAAACCTTATGAAAAGGACCGAGAGTCTGTGTACCAGCGTAAGATAAAAACAAACCTTATGAAAAGGACCGAGAGTCTGTGTACCAGCGTAAGATAAAAACAAACCTTATGAAAAGGACCGAGAGTCTGTGTACCAGTGTAAGATAAAAACAAACCTTATGAAAAGGACCGAGAGTCTGTGTACCAGTGTAAGATAAAAACAAACCTTATGAAAAGGGCCGAGAGTCTGTGTACCAGCGTAAGATAAAAACAAACCTTATGAAAAGGGCCGAGAGTCTGTGTACCAGTGTAAGATAAAAACAAACCTTATGAAAAGGACCGAGAGTCTGTGTACCAGCGTAAGATAAAAACAAACCTGAAGAAAAGGGCCGAGAGTCTGTGTACCAGCGTAAGATAAAAACAAACCTTATGAAAAGGACCGAGAGTCTGTGTTCCAGTGTAAGATAAAAACAAACCTTATGAAAAAGGCAGAGAGTCTGTGTACCAGCGTAAGATAAAAACAAACCTTATGAAAAGGACCGAGAGTCTGTGTACCAGTGTAAGATAAAAACAAACCTTATGAAAAGGGCCGAGAGTCTGTGTACCAGCGTAAGATAAAAACAAACCTTATGAAAAGGGCCGAGAGTCTGTGTACCAGCGTAAGATAAAAACAAACCTTATGAAAAGGACCGAGAGTCTGTGTACCAGCGTAAGATAAAAACAAACCTGAAGAAAAGGGCCGAGAGTCTGTGTACTAGCGTAAGATAAAAACAAACCTTATGAAAAGGGCCGAGAGTCTGTGTACCAACGTAAGATAAAAACAAACCTTATGAAAAGGGCCGAGAGTCTGTGTACCAACGTAAGATAAAAACAAACCTTATGAAAAGGGCCGAGAGTCTGTGTACCAGCGTAAGATAAAAACAAACCTTATGAAAAGGGCCGAGAGTCTGTGTACCAGCGTAAGATTTAAAGTTGTGGTTCTTGATCTGTGATATCATCAATCTAGGTCCGTTCACGTCATACGTAGCCACTGATTCCGGGGCTGGTGGAATCTCTACTTCACCAAATTCTACACAAATAAACAGAAATTGATGTCAATAAAGAGAATTCATAGTGACATTTTAAATCTAATTTGAGTTTAATATTCAAGTCATGGTGGTTCGCCATTTTCATAGGTTGATTTAGGGAATACCAGTCAGTCTGTTGACATGTCAACTGGTTGACACACTTTCCATGACAGAACTTGTTGACACAATCATATTGACAGAATTTATGTGAAAGGGAGATAATTCAGATGGGGTTTTGAATTTTTTTATCTGTAACAACCAACAGGTCTTGTGATCATTTACTATAAAGATTGTAATTTTAAATCTAATTTCAGATTTTATATTCAAGTCATGATGGTTCGCCATTTTTGAGTCTTTGAAGATGTTCAAATAAAAACAAACCTGCAGCGTTAAAATGTCTAGAAATTGAGGGAGTTGGAGCAGCATCAACCTCCATTGGTTCTCCTGTAGCTTCCTGTCGGGCTGGGGTCTGTGGAACATCTGTTTCCATAGCAACTCTATCTTCCTCATCATCAAGGGCAGCCAGTGCTGCGGCTTTCTTCTTCGATTTTCCTGAATTTACTGACGGCATTTTATACTGTCAGCATAAACAGCTATGAAAAATGGAGAATCAAATGAATATTAATGAAGTTAACAGAAGTATATGTCCTTTTCTTTTGAACCTAATTGGCGAGCCAATAACAATGTAGTTTGCAATCAGTGAAATTTTGACAGGACAGCTGCATTAGCCTACTCTTTGTTGATTTCCAAATGATCATCTTTAAAATGTACAGTTGGTACATAGTCATAGGCCTAGCTCACAGGGATCTCCTATTTTTTATTGTTGTAGAGGTATTCAAATATAGACTCTATTCAAAAAAAAGATCAAGTAATTATTGTGTCAATTGTTGATACTAATTGAGAAACAAAATAAATATGAAAATTTGATAGCTCGGGTATACATAAGTCAGATTGAGGGAACGTTTAAAGGGTTGTCGTTGAGATGTGACGAGGCTAAGCCGATAGAATTCAATCAGAATGCAAATTACATTTTCACACGGAAAGTAAAGTGCACAAATTTCCAATTTCATCGTCATTATAAGAAAAGTTTTTACATATCAGGTACCGTAACTCAAGCAAACGACATGGAAATTCATAAAATATATTAAAAAGTCAAAATAATTCGTAAAAATTCAATTTTTGTTTACCTTTTTCACTGAGAAAAACTGTCAATGTTGAAAAGAGCGCTAAAGTTCAGTCACCGGAAGTCGACTGTGATTGGTTGAAAATGAAGGTCAAGCAAATTATTTTCTGCTCACTTGACTCAAATCATTCAAAAGAGTTGGCCATGGGCTCATTTTTTTACAAATACAAAATTTTCTTTTTTAAATTATAGAAATTTAATATCACATTTGATAAATCGTAAAAATTTATGGTGAAAAAACAATGGCGATTTTACAATAAAGAGGTTTTCATTAAGAAATTGTTTGATTCAATCATATAATAACAAAGTAGCATGGTAGCAATTTTACACCAAAAAAACAAAATTAAAATCAGGTACATAAGATTGGGAAAAGGGGGGTGGGGGTGTCTATTCATCACAAAAGCGAAAACTTTATATTCCTCAGCATGGTTCTTCAGTACTACAAGTGTAGTAAATTGGAAACTGTAAACCTCCCCTACCTCCCTATATTTAATTTGATAAGCCTGTTGTTTCCACTTTACAAATATTAGAAATACACAAAATAGTTTACAGAAAGCATGGCATAAAGTGGATCAGGGAGTGGGTAAAAACTGAGACAAATGAACACTGAAATGACACATAAAAGATCAACAAATGAAAAAATATAAACTAAAATTGAAAATGGACGGCAAATAATTTGAAGACTGAAAATAGAAATATAAATACAGACGACCTCAGGGATACCATGTTTAAAGTTTTAACAAAGTAATATCAGTATATTTTGTTTTGCACCAAATATTTCCAATGAAAAAAAACGAAGCAAGACCTGCCTGCTACTAAATCTTGTCGACATTTTAAAACTAATTATTAAACAGAATAAATAGAGAGTGAATATTAACAATTTTTATAAATTATACCAAATATTTACATACATTTACAAACTTCAAAATTTCAAAACACAGGGACTGGATATTTTAATAGTGGTATTATAATGTTATTTTTATTTACAAGTCCCTGTGGACGTCCATCAAGTAATATTTTTTATCCCAAATATGATACACAGGGACTAGATATTTCAATGTATAATATCATTCTTTCTATTTACAAGTCCCTGTAGAGTTCCATCAATTAGTAACTTTATCCCAAATATGATACACAGGGACTATTACCAATATTAATCACCTCTTTTCAATTAAACAAAATAAAAATATCGACCAGCCGCAGCGACCATTTCTAGATCCCTGATCAATCATATCCGTAACTATTATCTCCGTTAATATATTGTCCATACTGGTCTCTCATTGGTTGATTGTAGGGGTCATAAGGTCGTCCTGGGTCTAGAGCACGGCCATGTTCATCAACTGGGTGGCCATCTTGTAAAAATCCAACACTAGATTTTGGGCGAATGTATGGATCATAATCATCATCATAACCCCTGAAATAAAAAGAAATATTTTTGGGTGATTTTGGTAACTAGGTCAGATGCGTTCTCGTATGTGAGCAACAAAAGAGAGCAGACTAATTTTTGGAAGTAAAAAAACAAAATGGCTGACCAAACTAACAAATAATCTATACCCTTTTAAACTTTAACAGACAAAATAGACAAAATAGACAAAATAGACTCAGACAAAGTGTTATAATGAAATAAAATGAATGGAGTTTTACATCTTCTCTTCTACACCAATTGTTTAATAAGACCTGGCTTTCAAAATTTTAATTCCAAAATGTGGTTGAGGAACACAATTCAGTGTGCAGTGAGGGAAAATTAATATACAAGTTTTACCCATAATGGTTGAAATAGTCTGAGTTTCCGTTGTAAAGGCCTCCATCATCAATATATTCAGGTGTTATATGGCCATCCATTAAAACATTCTGATCATATCCTTCTAGAATATATACAATACAGGGATCAATGAATAAATGAATGAATGGATGAATGAATAGATGAATGAATGAATGAATGAACAAATAAAAGAAAGGGATAAATGAACAATTGAATGTACGAAAACATGAATGAAGGAATAAATGGATGAATGAACAAACAGACAAACAATATTAAAAAAAAACATCTTTCAAAAAAAATTCATAAATATGATCACTAGCACTCCTTCTCTAGAACTTTATTAACACATTTGATAAAAACAATAGTCACAATCAACCAGCCACACAATAACAACTTACCATTATTGTTATAAAAGAGTTCTGGACGATCTAGTATATCAGAGTCTTGAATATAAGGATCGAAACCGTCGTCAGAATACATGTACCCTTCGTTAAAATCTCCGACTTGCCGAGACTCCAACATCTCTAACCATTGTGAATTATGCCAGCGGAATTTCTCTAGCTGGATCTTTTTAGACCAATCACCATCGTATTCCTTAAGACAAAATACATCAGAACACTATTTGTAAGTAATTTATTGCATATTTTCATTTGTTAACCGTTTTAAATGATCTGCCGTTTCTTGGCATTTAAATAATTTAAAACTTACAGCTTAAATCAACTAAGATTGCAAGACCATGACCAAGGGAAGAACGGTTAACTTACAATATCTTGAGGCATTCCTCAACCTGTCTCCCCTTTCCCCCACCCTCAAACACAGGAAAGAACATTAACGGTTGACCTACAATATCTTGAGGCAATCCTCAACCCGTCTCCCCTTTCCCCCACCCTCAAACACAGGATAGAATATTAACTGTTAACTTACAGCTATAATATCTAGAGGTCAAGGACTCCCTACCCTAACTCCCCTTCCCCTCCCCCCACCAAGGGAAGAATATTAACTGTTAACTTACAGCTATTATATCTACGGTATTGTCACAAGGACTTACTTCCCCTAACTCCTGCCGTCTCCCCTTTCGCCCCACCAAGGAAGAATCATTAACTGTTAACTTACTAATATATCTAGGGTCCTTTTAAGGCACCTACTAATCAAACCGCATCCCCCCTCCACCCACCAATAAGAATATTAACTGTTAACTTACAGCTATAATATCTAGGGTCAAAGGACACCCTACCCCTAACCAAACACACACCCCCCTCCCCCCCACCAAGGGAAGAATATTAATTGTTAACTTACAGCTATTATATCTAGGGTATTGTCACAGACTTTTCGTATCTCCTGGTTTTTATCATGCATTAAATCTATCAGGTAGGCTGGAGCTTCTATATATACTGGTTAAGAATTAATAACTTAAAGATGGGTTCCCTTATTTTCATTTATATATAAATATGTTCTATAATTAGACAGCTAATATTTATATCAATCGAAAGTAGAGATATTCTAATGATTGGTAAAAATACCAGTTTGTGTTACAGTCCCTCTGTGTTTAAAGGGTTAAGAGTATATGTTATATTTATTTCCACTCTGTGTTCAAAGGGTTAATATACACTATAATTAATATTACTTGTAAAGAGTATATGACACTCTGTTTTCAAAGGGTTAAATTTTAAACACTAAGGTAAGACGTATAAAAGAAGTAAATGCCGAGATTGAAAATAAGGGATGTATATAGATTATATAAGAAGGATACGTGTATCTTTAATAATAACTTCACGAGTTGATTTATGAAATATCATCTGATAAAATACATAAATTATCTGACACACAACTTCATCATCTTCTTGTTTGGCTGGAAAATTAATATTAATGTTGTTAATATTTTGTTTCAATTTATTCTACTTTCACTTTGTATAAACAGGATGTAGAACTCTCCAGTAAAGAGTCTGTTTTTAAGTTTCAGTGTAAAATGAATAACATGTTTTTTTATTAGAATAGAGAATAAATAGTTGGTAATACAGGTTAGGTGACCCAGGAAGTTTCTTTGGCAAGTGTGAATCAACTCATCTTTGAGTTGTTTTAATGGATTCTTACACCAGTAGATAGTGAATAAGAGTCAGAAATAAAATAAATGGAGTTTTACTTCCTACACTTCTACATTATATAAGGGTCAGAGGGAACAAGTGTAAAATAAACCTTACCATTGAGTAGTTCGATCAGACTCTGTATAATATTAGAGTCGGCTAGTAACCGTGCACAACCATCGTCAATACAGACGGTACCCACTAATATTATAACTTGTAATACCCAGTCATCATCAGCAGCACCTAGATATTATATATTATTAATATTAGAGTGAGCTAGTAACCGTGGACAACCATCGTCAATACAGACGGTACCCACTAATATTATAACTTGTAATACCCAGTCATCATCAGCAGCACCTAGATATTATATATTATTAATATTAGAGTCGGCTAGTAACCGTGCACAACCATCGTCAATACAGACGGTACCCACTAATATTATAACTTGTAATACCCAGTCATCATCAGCAGCACCTAGATATTATATATTATTAATATTAGAGTCGGCTAGTAACCGTGCACAACCATCGTCAATACAGACGGTACCCACTAATATTATAACTTGTAATACCCAGTCATCATCAGCAGCACCTAGATATTATATATTATTAATATTAGAGTCGGCTAGTAACCGTGCACAACCATCGTCAATACAGACGGTACCCACTAATATTATAACTTGTAATACCCAGTCATCATCAGCAGCACCTAGATATTATATATTATTAATATTAGAGTCGGCTAGTAACCGTGCACAACCATCGTCAATACAGACGGTACCCACTAATATTATAACTTGTAATACCCAGTCATCATCAGCAGCACCTAGATATTATATATTATTAATATTAGAGTCGGCTAGTAACCGTGGACAACCATCGTCAATACAGACGGTACCCACTAATATTATAACTTGTAATACCCAGTCATCATCAGCAGCACCTAGATATTATATATTATTAATATTAGAGTGAGCTAGTAACCGTGGACAACCATCGTCAATACAGACGGTACCCACTAATATTATAACTTGTAATACCCAGTCATCATCAGCAGCACCTAGATATTATATATTATTAATATTAGAGTCGGCTAGTAACCGTGGACAACCATCGTCAATACAGACAGTACCCACTAATATTATAACTTGTAATACCCAGTCATCATCAGCAGCACCTAGATATTATATATTATTGATATTAGTTACGTTATCTATATTATTCAGACAGCTTTTACATCAGTGCCGTCACTAATTACAAACTATCCTTGTATCATATACAGCCCTATACATTAGTGACGTCATAAAACAATTAGTTTTAGTGGAATTTCAGGAACTACAGACATCTGATTGAAAATTAGAATGGTGTAAATTGATGATATCAGTATCCCTGATACACATAACAAGTTTAGAAAACCTCTTTACAATCTCTTTAACTACAGATATCTGATTGAAAATTAGAATGGTGTAAATTGATGATATCAGTGTCCCTGATACATATAACAAGTTTAGAAAACCTCTTTACAATCTCTTTAACCACAGATATCTGATTGAAAATTAGAATGGTGTAAATTGATGATATCAGTGTCTCTGATACACATAACAAGTTTAGAAAACCTCTTTACAATCTCTTTAACCACAGACATCTGATTGAAAATTAGAATGGTGTAAATTGATGATATCAGTGTCTCTGATACACATAACAAGTTTAGAAAACCTCTTTACAATCTCTTTAACCACAGACATCAGATTGAAAATTAGAATGGTGTAAATTGATGATATCAGTGTCTCTGATACACATAACAAGTTTAGAAAACCTCTTTACAATCTCTTTAACTACAGATATCTGATTGAAAATTAGAATGATGTAAATTGATGTTATCAGTGTCTCTGATACACATAACAAGTTTAGAAAACCTCTTTACAATCTCTTTAACTACAGATATCTGATTGAAAATTAGAATGGTGTAAATTGATGTTATCAGTGTCTCTGATACACATAACAAGTTTAGAAAACCTCTTTACAATCTCTTTAACTACAGATATCTGATTGAAAATTAGAATGGTGTAAATTGATGATATCAGTGTCCCTGATACACATAACAAGTTTAGAAAACCTCTTTACAATCTCTTTAACTACAGACATCTGATTGAAAATTAGAATGGTGTAAATTGATGATATCAGTGTCTCTGATACACATAACAAGTTTAGAAAACCTCTTTACAATCTCTTTAACTACAGACATCTGATTGAAAATTAGAATGGTGTAAATTGATGATATCAGTGTCCCTGATATACATAACAAGTTTAGAAAACCTCTTTACAATCTCTTTAACTACAGACATCTGATTGAAAATTAGAATGGTGTAAATTGATGATATCAGTGTCCCTGATACACATAACAAGTTTAGAAAACATCTTTACAATCTCTTTAACTACAGATATCTGATTGAAAATTAGAATGGTGTAAATTGATGATATCAGTGTCCCTGATACATATAACAAGTTTAGAAAACATCTTTACAATCTCTTTAATCACAGACATCTGATTGAAAATTAGAATGGTGTAAATTGATGATATCAGTGTCTCTGATATACATATAAAATATAGAAAACCTCTTTACAATCTCCTTAACTTGACTTGTACACAGATGGTCCAAAAGCCACTTTACAAAATACTTAATTTTGAGGCCAATAGAGCAGACATTAGATTTAAACTCTTCTATTTAACTTACCTGGGAGTAACTTCCCTTTAATCCAGTTGACTAAGTCGTACTCGCGTAAAATTAATTCATAATCTAACTCTGGTATGGTTAAATTACCCAGAATTCCTAGGCATTCTAACGAGAATTCATCTTCGTCCTGTAGAACGGCCGAACATAAATCACTGATATAGTCCTGTAATATAAAATAATACGGAATCAATTTAAATAATTTTACTGTCTTTTATCAAGGCCAACTTTTCTTTCAAGGGACATAACTCTTAATACAATCTTGATAATTTTAAAACCACAGTAAAATGACATTATTTATGATCTTTCACTTATATTCTCCTATAGCAATAGTATACAGAACATTAGGATCATTCTAATGAAATTAAACATATTTCTACTATCCCAAATAGAACGGGACAGACCTAGTTACCAGAATCAGGACACGAGGATAATTAGGAGACATTTTAAACTATTTTTCTATACCAGAAAATATCACGACCCTTTACATCAGTCTACTGATTAAGTCTGGCATTGTAATTTAATGGACTCCAATTAGGTTTGGGTCTATTATTTCTATGACATCAGAACGACACGATAGTTTTGGATGACAAAACCGCAAAAACTTGCATCCAAGATAGTTGGACAATTCTGAGGTACCAAACAGGAAATCTAATCTAGAAATATACATCAACTAATTCAAGTCCGAACTTACAACAAACAGGTTTTTAGTTGATCCTTCATGTTGAGACAAGTTTCGTATCATTTTCATCAGAAGTGGATCTTTAAATTTAAACGCTCGCTTCATTAACATTTTTAAGCCACTCCCCTCACAGATTATACTGGCTGTTCGTTTATTGGCTGCCAGGTTGATACACAACGCTATCAATTCTATCTCCATGGTTTCTTTACTTTCAAATAACATTTTCATCACCTACAATTCAAATTAGACATTCAATAATTAAATGATTTTAAATTAAATGGAGTTTTACATCCAACTCTTCTGCAACTTATGAGTGAATGAAGATACCAACACCATGCAGTGTGCAATGAGGGATATTTTTCCAGGACAAGGCAATAGCAAAATAGTTTTAGATTTCCAACTGTGCTTATTCAAAGTGCACAGCCTGTAGCATCAGAACGACCAACCGTTTTTTCTATGTCAGTCCCTCAGACCTGCATCACTGACATTGGGAAACTGGGATGAAATGGACCTATGTCAGACTTAAAGCCTGGACCTTCAGGTTAGCTATCACAGCTGCTTCAAGGATTAACAAGCAAGGATCAAACTCAGAAGTCTTACGGCTCAAAATATTTAAAATTGTTCTTACCAGAGTTATACAGTCAGTATAGGTAAACATAGCTTTAGATTTATCGTCCAGACTGATATGATATAGTAAAGATAATACAATTAATCTATGATTTTCATTTCCTGGAAAATAGAGACAAAACACTTAATGTCACATCTAGCTGAATTTTACATTTAGTTGTCAAAATACCTGATTAACAAGCCGTTTGCGATCAATTTCTACTCCCCAGATCTCTTTACAGAATTACCATCCAACACCCTGTTCTCCTACAATTCA
Organism: Nipponacmea schrenckii; assembly: GCA_030562195.1. NCBI lineage: Eukaryota > Metazoa > Mollusca > Gastropoda > Lottiidae > Nipponacmea > Nipponacmea schrenckii. The sequence continues at coordinate 25,148,177 of JAUJPP010000012.1, read as the reverse complement.
ACTAGTTAATTTACAGGGTGTCAAAATGAAAAAAATGATTTTACATCCTTCTCTTCTGTACCTTATGGGTTAATGAAGAGGGCACGCAAGGTTCTATGAGGAAAATTTTGCCAGGACAGCAGCATTAGCCTATTCTTTTTACGATTTCCAACTGTTAGTGGATCTTGCCTGTAACACAGGGCCTTGGTTTATTGTCCCATCTGAACAGATGAAATGCTTTTACAATATCCTTGACACCAAGAAACCAGGTTGATAATCAAGCTCCACTCACCTAACAGATTGATAATCAAGCTCCACTCACCTAACAGATTGATAATCAAGCTCCACTCACCTAACAGATTGATAATCAAGCTCCACTCACCTAACAGATTGATAATCAAGCTCCACTCACCTAACAGATTGATAATCAAGCTCCACTCACCTAACAGATTGATAATCAAGCTCCACTCACCTAACAGATTGATAATCAAGCTCCACTCACCTAACAGATTGATAATCAAGCTCCACTCACCTAACAGATTGATAATCAAGCTCCACTCACCTAACAGATTGATAATCAAGCTCCACTCACCTAACAGATTGATAATCAAGCTCCACTCACCTAACAGATTGATAATCAAGCTCCACTCACCTAACAGATTGACTAATTTTGGTAGAAGACCAAATTTGATCATTTTATTCCTCATGTCGGCGTCGAATGAAAGGTTTAAGATTAATCGTAGAGATATATTTAATAAATCTTCGTGATCCGTTGGTATTATTCTGTCATTTTCTCTATAATATTTAATTCAGCCTGGAATAATCACGATAATAAAAACATTAACACTTTATTTTTTTTTAAATATATTGAATATGTCATCTTTCTTAATGATTCCAGTCCACCCAGCTAAATAAGCCATCTTCACTCCAGTCCACCCAGCTAAATAAGTCATCATTTGTCTTTATTCCAGTCCACCCAGCTGTAAATGGGTACTGATAATCCAGGAAAGATCTATACCAAGAGTTTGGTCAAAGGCCAGCTGGTAGAAAGGAGCTTCGTTGTTTTCAAATGTCTAAAAATTTTACTAATTTCTTAGATCTTAAAAATCTATGAGTTAACAATGTTGAAAACTAGCCAATGTCTTCAGAGAGTCCACATGGCTATAAGTATTATCAAGTTCGAGCTTGATTTAAAAAATAAAATTGCAAACTTACCATTTCGTTTTTATTCTCGATGAAGATGGACATTTTTTTAAGAAAGGAGGTGACAAGGATTAGGAGTTCAGGATTTTCTCGATCTAAAGTTTTAATTAATAATCTGATAATCCCTTTGTTCTTCATCTTAATCTCTACCTTCAGATCTTCAGCTAGGTTCAGGAGTAGGTAGTATGTCACTGAAAACATACAGATACAGTTTTAGAATTAAAATGTAATGATTGAAGTTTTACGTCCTACTCTTCTGTACCTTATGGTCTTACTTGCTTCATAAAATCCTATCAAATGGCAACATTTAAAAGCTTCTATGATTCTGATTTTCCGAATTCCTGCAATAAAAACCAAAGAGATTTTAACTTACAGCGCCATATTTCACCTACCTCGTAACAATTGTTCCTGTTTTTTAACCAAACTTTCAAATTTCTGTTTACTTCTATTATAGTCATCTCGAGCCTTACGATTATTTTTATCTGATTCACGTTGACAAAGTTAAGGAATGAAAAAATCCATTGATAGGCTTTGGGATGGAGGTGAACATGCTGTAGTCTATTGACAAAATCAGAAGTGCATGCAGCTACAGAGGTGAAAGGCAGGGCAATGCTGCCTAAAAAATGGATTGGGTCCTTGCAAAAAAAATTGTCCCGTATTATAACTGCGAATCCCCCAAATGTCCGTCCAGATATTTTATCTTGCAGGTCATGAGTGGCACAGTACCCTAGTCACTATATAAATCAGCCAATGTGTGTACAGAATACATGTAAAATTTTACCTTGTCAAAAAACACAGGGACATTCTGCTTAAAGATTGGGCATGTAAGTTTTATTAATTGACGTGGGATCCAAACAAATGTGTTCTAATTTCAGTCAACAGTCTTTTCAAACAAAAGGATATTTAACCTCTTTTTCTTGTGTAACTCATCTTTCCACAGATCGTATTTTTTCAGTTCGTGTTCGATTATCGACATACACAGCGCCCCCACTTTAAAATGGAGGATAACTCCGTGAAATTGTGTAAAACTTGAAAAACAGAAAAATATATAAACAATATTCGTGGCTACTTCGGAACTTTTCATCCAATCTTCACGTAAAACACGGGCCAAGGCTCCTACCACAGTTTCTGGAATGAATATAGAATTTAGTCAGTTTGAGGTATGGTACCAATTTTTTAAAATTTATTCGGTAGTTTGGGGGACAATAAAGTATAACAGGGGATAAAAAACAAAGAATTTCAGTAATTTAAAAATAATTTTTTTTGAGGGGTGTTTTTTAAGGGCAAAACAGAATCAAAACTAGTTGGTGTTGCGGCTTTCAATTTTAAATTTTTCTGGCTGGCTGGGGGTGGGGGTGGAATCTACTCACCATTCTGAAAGAGTTCCTCTAGATTATCAGGATTCCGAGAGAGTTGTAGAATCAATGCCGAGCCTCGTATTTTATCAGGAATATCTTCGTATAATAAATCTAGGTATTCGTCGATATCGTTAATATTAGCCGTCTCGTCGATCTCCGTGGCATCATGTAAACCTGGTTCTTCCGGTTTATCACTTAGTTTAGTTTTACCAGATACTACAATAGACAAACACATTTAATTTTCTAAACACATCTCTGATGCCGTGCAGTGTTCCATGAGGGAAAACTGGAAAGTAAAAAGGAGAAATTCAATGTGAAATAAAGTTACCCAGGTCTGTAGTTTATTGACAAACTGTTTCTATAGAAGACGTTTCCTCACCTTTACTGGCCACTCCGTCGCGTCTGTTCTGTAAATAATACAATAACTGCTCCACCTCCGGTAGTTTACTGGGATGTATCAGTTTACATTTCTCTATAATATCCTTCGCTAGAGATGATAAATCACTGTTTTCATTTAAACCCTTAACTCGAATACTGAAACACAAATATATCATTAGTTATAATAATTCTATTGGAACGTAAATTAGGCTAGGGTGGTTTTCAATCAGCATTTTAAATAACAAACATTGCAATCAGCTTATCAATAAAATTGTAATTTTTCAAAAAAGCAGCATTAGTCTACATTTTTTTATTTTCAAGGCATTAGCCTTCTCTTTTAGCAATTTTCAATTGTCAAGGGATCTTTAACATTCACTGCCTGTAGCACACAGGGTCTTAGTGTATTGTCCCATCCTAACAACTAGATGCTCTTTCCTTGTCAGTCACTCACACCTGCATCACTGACAGAGCGAAAACTTTGGTTTAGCCTATAGTTCAGTCTAAACGACTAGATGCTTTTAACAGACTATGTTTTAGGTTCATTATCAAACAAGACTTACATTTTTTGACATTCCTTCCTCTCCCCTAACATAGGATCTCCGAGTTCCCCCAGGATTGTAGCCTCCAATTCATAATTTACCACCAGAGCTTTTTCTGTAGGGTGAACGTCTATACTTCCTCCTTTTACTTTCCTGTTTTAAATAATTCAAAATAAATATAGGTCTATATCCCTTTAACATTATGAGTGTAAATAAAGTTTTTCATTAATCTTGAATTACAACTAAAATGTTACTTAGCAACATGAAATATAAAAGACACACAATTTCTAATAATGACTGTAGCCACTGAAACTGAAAGAATTTTGATTCACTGAAAAATAATTATGGCAAATTTTCTCAACATAATTAACTGTTACTCACTGCAACAATAAGCAAATGCGCCCCCCCCCCTCCCTCTCCCTGTTTCTAAACTGTCCCACAGATAGCCTACTGAGTCACTCTGCTAAAATCAATTTGTGAATCTTGTTTCGCATTTAAATTTTAAATGAAATTTTACCAACGAGTTAATCTAAGTACCTTTTCAAATATCTGGCATCTTCAGGCTGTAAATTGGCCATTTTGGCTGTTTTTCAAACAACCTAAATCGTCTTGTTTTCAATGAATTAGCTCCGAGTTGAATAAATAAACAGTTTGACAGCCATTCCAAAATATGCGTAGCCTCCAGCAAAATTGTTCCGGCAAAAATTCGACATCTTTGAATTTGCAGACTAAATATGTCCTATAATGAAAAAAAAAAGAAATTGCGAATTTAAAAATATGCTTCAATTTTTTGAATAATGACAATGTTAAGACAAAAAGGCGAAAGTTGGAATTTCATTTTTACTTAGAGATTATAATAAGTAGGCAACATGGCGGACATAGACAACGAAAAAAGTAAACAAAGTGAATTAGAAATAGATTTTGACTTGAAAATCGTTGATGAAAAGTTTTATGGCGATGCCAAGAAATACTGGTCAAAGGTCTCGCCCACAGTGGATGGTATGTTAGGCGGTTTTGCTAAAATATCGCCTACAGACATAAATGGATCGCGTGCGTTTTTGCGGCAATTTATGAAGGTTTGTAAATAAGAGTTGTTCCCCTTTGACTGAATTCTTACCTATGAAAAGATAATTCCCCCCCCCTTACCGTATCTTAAATTTTTTGTATATATATGTGACGAGTTATAAAAAAAAAGTTTTTGACCCTTAAACTTAATTTCTTAGGCTACACATTCTTAAAAATTTGGATCATTCCTATTTATTTGTTTATTTTCAGATTGCTGGTGGTCAGGTTGACAATAAAAAAGCACTGGACTGTGGGGCAGGAATAGGTCGAATTACTAAAAGACTTCTATTACCAATGGTCGAAACTGTGGATATGGTGGAACTGAATGAACATTTCTTAAAAGAAGCTAGGACATTTATAGGGGAAGACTCAAAACGTGTTGAAAACTTATTCTGTAGTGGTTTACAAGACTTCACTCCTGCCCGAGGCCAGTATGACATCATTTGGTGTCAATGGGTCTTAGGTCATTTGAAAGACGAACATTTAAAAGAGTTTTTAAAGCGTTGTAAATTAGGGTTGAAGCCAGGCGGTATTATTGTTGTCAAAGAGAATTCGTCGACGATAGACGAGGAAAGGGATTTCGATTCGAGTGACAGCAGTTTTACTCGACCGAAACATGAACTAAAAAATATCATACTTGAAGCTGGACTTACTATTTTAAAAGAAGAAAAACAAAAAGATTTTCCTAAAGGAGTTTACGATGTTTACATGTATGCTTTACAATAATAACTTGGGGGAGGGAGGGGACAGGGTGAGGAGAGAGGAGGGGAGGGGAGGGAGAGGCGTATAGTGTAAACTGTCTCAATAAAAGAAGTGGACAATTTCTACAGTAATTTATTTGTTTGATATTTGTATGTTTACCAAAATAATTTGCTATAAAAATGTTTATACGTAGTGAAAATTGAAGCCAAAGAAGGAGGGTGGTGGGTTTTGTGATAAGGGAGAGAACTGGCCCTATATAGTGAATAGAAGGGGTGCATTTGTAAGGTTGATGAACCTTTAAACCAAAGGTTAGTGCACAATTAAACCAAAGATTGATAACGAAGAAAAAAAGAGTGATACAATATGGCTGGGAGAATTTTTATATCAAACACTTTATTTTCCAAATGTTGTAAAATATTCATTGTTTAATATTCTAGTGTTTTGTATATCAAGTGATGTAAATTTATATAAATTTGGTGATTTTTCTAGAAACAAAATAAAAGTTTGATTCAACATTTTTTTTAATTGAGTGCATCTGAAATTATTGTGTGATGTAGCAATATTCTGGGCCATTGTTTGTACTTTTCTTTCGGACATATAAATTATTTTTTGATTGTGTTTTACATGGGTGCTGGTTTTAAAATGTGTAATTTAAATAAAAGAGAAATGAAGATTTGTATTTTGTAATTTGAAATGAAGTCATGTTCGATAAAAATAAGTTTTGAAAACTTCTACTTCATAAAGTTTTATCCCATATCGCTTACTAGCTGATATTCATGTGGAGCTAACAAAACAAGGTAAATATGTGGACTACAAGAAGTCAAAATGACCCGCTATCAAGTTTGTTACCTATAAGCCCAGTAGATAGGAAGAAACTGTTCTAGGGTTCTCCAACATGGGTAGGGTACAAAATTTCCAGTTGACAGGCAGTCAATGCTTATCATTTATTAAGGGACTTTTGATTTCTTTATATTACAAATACATTCCTGTCTAATTTAAATATTTCAAATAAATAAATTTTAGTCAGTTTAGTTTTAGAGAAATTACCCAATCAAATCATTTTGCATCTTAATTATTAGTCGTAAGAATTTCAAAATCTCCTTCATCCCTAGAGAGCCTTTATTATTGAACCCTCGTAACTTCAAAATCACAAGACCAATTTACTTTCATTTCTTTAATTTAACTTTTTACAGCAAATTTCCTCATGGGGAAATTCTGGGCTTTTCGTCGGGCTTTCTTGCTCTTTATGTTTTTTTCGTTTTCTGTGAGAGAACGTCTGATGGCCCGGGTCTTCTTTCTTCGGAGTTGTTTGGGTACCCATTTCTTTGTCTTGTAAAATTTACGTAAATTTTCTTTTCGGGTTTGGTTCATTACAGTTAAAACTCGGCCGACTGATTTACGAACTGTTCGACTGCAAAAAAAATAAAATTGATGAATGAAGGAATGAATGAACAAATGAAAGGATGAATGAATGAAAAGAGAAATGTTTGCCACTTGATGCAAAAATAATTGGTATCCTTTCAAAGGTCAAAACATTTTTTGCAGCCGTTCAAAATGCTGGTTCTCCACACATCTCAAACATCACGGTAGAATTTTATGGGAATACTTATTCACAATTCCAAACTGAAACTTACATTTTAGAGAGCTTGTTGGCTGAACCACCAGTTACCGTGGCAACTCTTAAAGTCTGGAGTTCCTGCAAGACAGAAAAGAGATTTATGTCAAGTTGGCATTTCTCATCAATATACCAATCGGTCTTCCATTTTATCAGTTCCAACTTACAAGGAGTTTGCATATTAGTGTCTGAATTTCATCTTTCTCAACATGTTGATGTTCTTATTTCATGGGCTGGACCAGTGCTTTGGACATTTTTCTTATTAAAATACAAGAACTGTTCTTTCTATGACACTCCTAATGCAGTTTTGAAGACATTACCTCTTTCAACTCATCGAGTTTTTTGTCCAACTCTTCCTTCTTCTTACCACGGTAATCTTTAGCCTTTATTTTCGTCTGGAAACAAAAACATGGATAAGTTTTACAAACATAAAACCAGAATTGACATTAGGATAGCAAATACATGGACGAGGTCACTTCTCTTCAAAGCAGCATTTGACAACCATAAGGCGCACAAACATCACAGTAATGCATTTAAAACTTGCCTCAATTTCTGATAACATAGCCGTTTCGAAGATAAAATTTTGAAACAAACAATTCGGTTCGAGTCGAGATAAGACAACAAATCTACAGTTATTCATAATTTGTAAAAGGCTACACAATTAACACACTCATAATGACAAATGTACATAATTTGATAATCTAATTCTAAAACTATGTGGTCCATTTCTATAAACATAAAATCATGGCGTTGATCCATTTCAGTTACCACCAAGCCAACTTAAATCACAAAATTATCATATTTGCATCACGCTTGCGAAAACTCAGACAGCAGAGTCTTAAAGAGGGATGGTTAAAGTTAAATTTAATGGCTAATTCAAGGGGCTGGGGATTATTGATGCCAAGATGAAGTTGGATTTATTAGAAGGTTTAATCCTCTCACCATGTTGACAGTTTGACTGGATTGTAAAGGCCGATAACGAGGCTGAAGTTCCTGACTTCCGGTTTATAAAAGGCGTAAATAATCGACGCGGATTTCTATTTCAAGCCGAACATCTGTGATGGTTTCGACGTTGGGAGTCCATTTAACACACGAAAGCAAAGATCGCGGAATTAAAAATTCGTCTCCATAGAGAAAGGGATTTGAGTCCCACTGTAGAAATTTGTTTTGAAACAGAATCAGTAATTCAGGATAAAAAGACATTTTAAAGTGACACATTGGCTAAATCTAAGTTGATGTCGACTGGTAGAGCAAATATTTGGACGGTGATGCCTTTAAAATGTAGGCCTCTTGGCTATCGGGTTGTTTAAACGTCGAAATAGGGGCACCTATAGACCGATGCAACAGTCTTGGCGAAATTTCTCCCATCGCACACAACATTGCACTGCACAACAACATTAGACAATTAGGTACCAAATAGCAGGACGTAAAACTCCATTCCTTTATTTTCATTTTTATTTGCTAAGTGTATAATAAAATGACGATATATAACGGACTAGCCATGTATATTGATAATAAAGAACATGTATATATATGAAGTATGTATTATCGTGTATAGCCCCTATTATAAATTATATTCTATAGGTCGATTCACTATATACCTTTTATAACTTGCTTACTATAGAGAGTAACTCAGGTAGAAAACTTACAATAAATAAAATATTGCCTTAGAAAAATCTTGATCATCCGTTATATTTTGATAATAAAAAAACTTAAATTTCTAGAAAATTTCCCCCGTTGTACACTGCCAGACTATAAGCAAATAAGTACAGGACAGTAGGATGTAAAACTCTATTTTATTTCATTAGTCCAACAAGGTACAGACTGTAATAAAACTCCCAAGTAGCTATAAAAAATGAAAGAAGTGTGAGTGTGGAGTTTTACGCCCTATTCGTCTTCACCTAATGAGCTTATGAAGACGAGCAAGCATCTAACTCACTGAGCCACACCGGCTACTAAGTTGCTAGAGAAATAAAATGAAATGAAGAGAGTTTTACGTCCTACTCTAGTGCACCTTGTGGGTTCTAAGACGGGTAAGCATCTAACTCACTGAGCCACCGCGGATATCAAGTAGCTGTAGACAAAATGGATGTAAAACTCCGTTTGATATTAACTATATTGTACAGCCTACTAGCTAAATATTCATAATATGGATAATGTAGGCCAGTGATTATCAGATGATAGTAAACTATTGGTGCGTCATATTATATACTACAAGAGTATTTAAGTGGGGTCAAAGTTCAGAGTTTACTGTTAATTGCCCTCTCGACAGGTCGGATATAAAAGTGGGCGTTGCTTCAATATATTAAGGAAGTTTTTTAAGAAGATTTGTGTGAATAACTGTCGTTGAATTGTGACATTTATATCGAATATTTTATTTCACTGTAAAAATGGATGCTAAAATTCGCCAGCAGATGAGTAAGTGTTTGAGGGTCAGGGAGGGAGGAAGGGGTATGTTTGGGGGTACGGTAGGAGTTATTGATTAAGGGTAGGGATTGTGATACAGTGTTCGATATGTTAGGATATAAAATATTTTGAATCTTCCTTGTTAAACTCGCCACTAGTTAACGGGAAGTAAATCTAGGCTAATGAATTAAGAATTATATTATTGCTATCTTGAAATCCTCATGTCTCGGCCAGTGATTCCGGGAGTAAGCCAGATGTGGCTTTGAACTCCTATCAAAGGCAACTATTGTCATAGTTCCACACAACCTGCGAGGTATTTTGATGTAATGTTTTGATACGGGGATCAAAGGAACCAATATTTTGTCGTTCAGTTGGGATTATCCGTTCAATTAGTATAGCGTGTTATTGTTCCTAATAACAAATGGTACAACCAACTTGTATGGGTTGACAAACGCAGTCGCAGAGGGGTACTATGTATGTAGCGTGTATGCGTCGCCTCTCTTCCAAGCTTTTGTACAGAGGACAGAGTGGTAGGGGGCTGAAATTATTGACCAACTATTTTGGTCTGTTACTGAGGAAGCTAAAACTGTCGTTTATTTTTTAACCTCAGGCTACTGTTTTCTAATCATAAATTAAATCAACTACATTCATCAATCAACACATTAATCTAATTAGCTTAATTAGCAAGGCAAACTAGATATATTATCCGGAACCTTCTTCACCAATCACAACCAATACGACTCTAAAATCAGATTGTACAGTTTCATCCGAGTCCATCTTTTACACACAACTCCGGCTTTAAAGCGAACTTCCGGCTTTTGGGAAGTGACTCATAAAAACTCATTTTTTAGATTTTTTCTCTTTTTCTGAAAATTGTTTAACTACTGATTGAATTAAGGGAAAGAATCTGACTGAATCCGCTTCAAAATGTCAAAAAATACCGGTAAACAAGCATGCTTCTTTAGAATATGTCCAAATTTTCATTTTTACAGCAGAAATTGCCGGCATATTTTCGTCACTAGAAGAGATGGGGGTGGGGCACACTGTCACTAGCAATATTTGACTATAGTTCTCTAGTCCCTGTTCAATAACAACAGAAAGGAATCCGATAAAGAGACTTTTTTTTCGTATAAAATACAGATGGCAATGATTTGCACCCATTCTAATTTTCAATCAGACGTCTGTGATTCCTGCAATTTCACTTAAACTAAAGCTTTTATGACATCACTATCACTAAGGATTCAAATCTATGCCATCAGCGTGATAACAATCTTTTAGAAACCAATAACTCCAACCGTGTCTCTTTTTAATTCTAGGTGCCAGTAGGTTTAGGAAAGTTAACGTAGATCAATATGATGAAGATTGTTACCAAGACGATGATAATGATGACGGTGAACAAGGACCTAATGAAAGTGAAGTTCAAGATTTATTACAAAAATATCCTTTAGTCCAAAAAAAAATTTTGAATATTATTTTTTCAGAACTTGTTCAAAACATAATATATTTATATGTTTCAGAAACAATGTTTAAAAAGTTCTAAATTGCAATTATTGAAACATAAAAGTTGTGAGTTTACGAGGTTTGAATTGTCCTTACGGTTGTAGCCACAGCCAGCACTTCTGGAAGTCGGCCTAATGTTGACTTATTACAACTATCACCTCTATTTTCCTTAACTTTCATCTTACAAATAAATGTAGTGAAGCTTTGAAAATAGTTTTAAATAACGCTCCCTTGGCTACTAAAAACCAACAAGTTAAGGTTTGTAAGACTTTATATCTATATTTCTTTCTCTAATTGATATGATCTATGAGGCCCCAGGGGAAACCAGACTGAAAAATCTGAAAGTTCATTTCTACCTTTGCCAGGATTGAACCCTGGACCTCAGGTTAGCAAGCAAGCATCTAACTCACTGAACCACCTCGGCTCCCCTCTATACTAGGATTGAACCCTGGACTCAAGGTTAGCAAGCAAGCATCTAACTCACTGAACCACCTCGGCTCCCCTCTATACTAGGATTGAACCCTGGACCAATAGGTTAGCAAGCAAGCATCTAACTCACTGAACCACCTCGGCTCCCCTCTATACTAGGATTGAACCCTGGACCAATAGGTTAGCAAGCAAGCATCTAACTCACTGAACCACCTCGGCTCCCCTCTATACTAGGATTGAACCCTGGACCAATAGGTTAGCAAGCAAGTATAACACTGAGCCACCTCGGCTCCCCTCTATACTAGGATTGAACCCTGGACAATAGGTTAGCAAGCATCTAACTCACTGAACCACCTCGGCTCCCCTCTATACTAGGATTGAACCCTGGACCAATAGGTTAGCAAGCATCTAACTCACTGAACCACCTCGGCTCCCCTCTATACTAGGATTGAACCCTGGACCAATAGGTTAGCAAGCAAGTCTAACTCACTGAGCCACCTCGGCTCCCCTCTATACTAGGATTGAACCCTGGACCAATAGGTTAGCAAGCAAGTATCACACTGAGCCACTGCGACTAGATTATATTACTACAGTCTCTAATATAAGATTTTTGTAGAAATAATTAATTTTTAACTATTTTTAGCTTATTTACGTTTTCTCGTTTTGTAATTCTAGGACAGAGCTTTAAATCTAACTTTAAGAGTGTTAACATCTTTTAAATCTACTGACATCGACAGTGCCGTCAAATCTCTCGACAGTAAAAGTGTAGACATTCTGATGAAATATATTTACCGTGGAATGGAACGGGCACAAGATAGTAATACTGCTGCCTTACTTACATGGCACGAAAAGGTAGGAATGATTTTTATGACAGGTGGCTAAAAGGTGCTTTTTTTATCTATGGGCCTTGGTGACAGTGACGTCATAAAATACTTAGTAGAATTGCAGGAACCACAGATGTCTGATTAAAAATTAGAATGGTGTAAATTGAGAAAAAATCTTCAAAGCAATTTTATCCTATTAGAAGGGAAATAACTCTTGTTTAAAAATGACTAATCCAGACCACAATATGAGAATACATTTAATCCATAGTGATGTATGAAATAAATCATTCAGATCAATACCAATGTAGTTGTTTTATATCTTTAAAACCACTATATGACAAGACCCCTATAAGGGGAAAGAACTCTAGAACCCTAATATAGTGAAGTATGTAATAAATCATGTAAATTAATAACAATGTATTTTGAATTGTTTCAGACGTTTGCAGTAGGAGGTTTAGGAAGTATAATGAGAGTTTTAACTGATAGAAAAAGAGTTTAAATTATACCTGATAATATATATTATAAACAATATAGAAATATAACATTCAATTTATCATCCACTCAGACCAGCTGACTGTTTATAGACATTTCAACGTGATGGAGTTTTCACAGATATAATACTGAACCAGTCCAATGGAAATATACCAAAAACTTCAAACTTGTATCTCAACATTAACAAGAATAATTTGGTTTATTGTGTGTCTAATGGAAGACCAAAAAGTCAAATTTATCTCAAATTGTACAAAAATAATTTGACTTTATTTTTTAAGATTGGACTCAGTTAGTGAAAATTTTACTTTTTTGCTTTAAATTCATTAAAATATTACTCAGTTAGAATACTGTTAGTTTACCAACTTTTTTGCTTTCAAATCTAATGCATTAAAATTATTTTCCTCATGTGCCAGCTGTCAACTGATTTACCAAATGTTGATTAATTATACAGAACTAATGTCCGACTCTATATAAAAGGGTTTAAGTTTATTTAGATTTTGTTTTTAAAGTCAAAGTTCAGACTAGTTTATAAAAGTTGTAAAGCAGAACCATTGAACCGGGGGTTTTATAAAAGACTTTTTAATCTATCAGATTTGGTTTCAAAAATTAAGTTTCCAGAAGTGTATAAAAGATGTAAGAACACCCGTCAACAGGTTGGACAATGATCGCGAGACTGGCACTAGTAACAGAATTAAGTAAGAAGTCTGTGATTATGCTAAAGATATAAGAATCACATCAACATGTTTACAGTGTATTAAATAACGTATGAAGAAGTTTGAAGCCAAACTGTTTTTTGTTATAAATTGTACATAAAGCATGTCTAATCAATATTCATAAAAAAAATTTAAAACACAAATTTCTCTTTATTTATTAGTCAAATTATTGAGTCATTTATTGGGTAGTTAAAATGGAGTTATTCATTGCTGGATTTTATCCAACGTATTAGACAGCTGTGATTCCAACCCTTTCTGTACCCCTCTTCTAGATTTAAATTCCCTAAGCACCCTTGACAACATTAAGATGCCCCCTAGCACCCTTGACAACATTAAGATGCCCCCTAGCACCCTTGACAACATTAAGATGCCCCCTAGCACCCTTGACAACATTAAGATGCCTGTAATGTCTTTGACAACATGCGATGCGCCTCCTAGCACCGAAACCTTGATCACATTGAGATGACTCTAGTGCCCTTTACCACATAAATGCCCCTTGCATCATTGACAATTAGATGCCCCTAGCGCTCCACACGTGACGACTTTGAGATGACCCGAACTGTCCACCCCTCCCCCCCCAAATATCTTCAAAGTATGGTGTAATAGAATCGATAAGCACATCCTGCCCTAATAGCAATGATCACTTTTTGTCAGTTAAATTTCATCATGTACTACAAGTTGTTGAAGTTTTCACATTATCAAAGCTATCACATGTGTTTATTGAAGAATCAAAGAGAACAAATAAAACTTGAAATACCAGTAACTTTATAGCTTCAATAGATGACACTACATTATTTACAACATCTTTAATTCAAATCTGAGAACATATATAATAATTCCATCCAATAATTTTCTTGAATCAAAACTTCAACGACCAGGATTTATTTTCTCTGCGCTTTTTTTACTTTCTTCTTCAAAGCAGCCACATCGACATCAGTCTTCGAGCTCGATGCTTCAAATCTCTGTTTCTTTTTCGGCATCGAGGCCTCCTCTGGTGGGTTGAAGTCCGCTCTACGCTTCTCTTGCTGGCGCTGTTTCGCCTTTTTATCTTTTTCTTTCCTCTCCATCATCTTTTTAATACCTTTTTGTTTCTCATTCAAGAAATATTCTCCCGATGCTAGTTGTTGGTCAATCTTCGATTCTGGCATAGGAGGAGGAAAGGGAGTGTACTCTTTCTTTTTAAATTCTACTTTCGTTTTCTTCTGATGGTTCTTTTTCTTAAACTGTGGCATAAATCGTTCCCAATTCTCGCTACGAAGTTCCGGATGCTTCATTAATTCACGTTTTATCATTAAGCGTTTAATCGTGTAAACTGGATGCGTGTTCAACATTGTTTGTTCGACAATGTCACGAACATCGTTCAAACCTCCGTATGGCCCGATCACGGAAACTGTACGACCTTGAACTAAGATGTAACAGTCGGTCAAAAGTTCAATCGCTTTAAGAGTGGCACCATCAGGGCCAATAAGTCTGTCACGTCTTTTAATAAATCGTTCTTTATTACGAACATATGTTGAAATTTTAATGATGTCACATCCGTAGCGATCTTCCATAATTTTAACAGAATGTTCAAAAGGCACACTCCGAGCCAACAGTTTGCAAAAGTCTCGTGCTTTAATGATGATGTACGGATCCCATGTTTTTCTGCTCGTTTTGACAGTCATGATACCCTCGACTAAATCCAACTCTCCAACCAGGAGATGATCCTTCAAGACTTTCACAACCAAGGGCCAGCACTCTTTGATGTACGGTTCTCTGTACTGCGGGAATTTGATTTCGAACGAACTCTCCGCCAACATTCCATGTGGATTGTCATCTTTTGTGAATTTTGGTTCGCTCCAGCCCTCGGGGACTTCGATTACAGCCTTCTTTTTCTTGGGAAACTTTTTCTTTCGCTTAGAATCGCCTGGAAATTCTGAAATGTCTTCGTTTGCTTCAGCCATGCTTGTTTACAGGTGGCGTAATATGGTGAGATGTAAAATTAGGAAACGTAGATGTATTTTCTTACGTAGACGTTTGAATTTAGATTTTTGGAAATGTTCAACTTTTCTTGATGCTGTCCCTTGATATGAAGGTTAAAAATCTCATAAAACTAACCACAATAAATTTATAAAAACCATTTTAATTTCGTCTTATATTTCAGATATCCAAATTCAGTTTTAGGCCAATTGATTCATGAACCCGGAAGTGTAACCTTTCAAAATGGTTGAAAAATAAAATAACAAAATTAATTATTTTAAAGGTATTTAATGCAACTTATAATTAGGTCAGAAAAGCTTATTCACTTTAGTTAAGATTTTATCTCGTCAGTTGTGCACGAATTTTGGATATGTTTAGAACTGTCAAGGAGATTGTTGTGAGATGAAATGAATGCTTGATAGAGTGGGGGTGGGACGTCTACAAATTAACTGGGCCTAATGCACACTAATGCATAGCACATCTCTGAATGTTGAACGAACAAATGTCTTTAACCAACTTTTACTGCTTATTCAATTATTCATTTTTAATAAATTTAAAGCAAGAAAAATCAATTTGACCTTAAAAATCTTCAATGAAGACAGGCCGTAGCCAGTCTGCATACGTATTGATTACTGTGAGTGGGCAGACCCTTAGCCTCCAACACCCACCACTCCCCCTTTTGCTATGGGCCTGATTAGAGATCATGAGCAATGCCATCTAGTAAAGCACACATGCAATTCCTAGCACAGACTTGCTAAGTCCACCCTTCATAATCATATTCAAATTAATTTATTTTCAGATATCAGCCTAAAATCAATTTCAAACTTCAAGATGGCGATGATGGATAATAAAGAGTTTCTCATCGCTCACATTCGAAATTCCTTTATCACCAGTGACGATACAGGGATGTGTGAATTGATAATTGATGGGGGAGAGGGAGACGGGCTGGAGGAAGACAAGAGATCACGGAAAAATGACAGGATCAAAAATACAGATCCTGATTCAAAAATACTTCAAAGTGATACCGATGGGTTAGGACAAATTATTTTTAAAAAGTCTAAGATTTTAAGAATATTTTCTCTTTTAAAGATCAAAAGTTTGAAATAACAAGTAGAAGTTTGAATTGAAATTTAAATAATCCCTTTTCATTATTTCTGTTTTCACAACTATCTCTAGGACATCCTAGTGTTTTGAAATAACCCTGCCAGGAATAATAATTACCAAAAGTTTTTGTCTAAGTTGTTATTCTGGTTGCAGCAGAGTATGGTATATCAGTTGGAGAAAAAATGTTTCATTTAACTTTATATGAGAGCAGACTGTAGTCAAGTCAGTTAGAGTGTTGAAATAATAATTGTTTTGATTATTTTCAGGAGTGAGTTTGATTCATCAGTCTGTAATTCTAGTCCCGAATCAAACCATTCTCTCGACATCTACCCTGATATGGATTACGGTAAGAAATTTTAAATCTTTAACGGTCCTGGATTCTTCTCCAAAATTCAAAGATAAAATCTAGATTTACAGAAATACAGTAATCTGATTGGATAATAAAACTAAATTTATAATCAATTTTAGTGTTTGACCAATCAGATGACTGGAACACTAAAAGATAAGTTTTGGAGAATAAGGCCCCAGGACCCTTCTGCACTAAGAAATGATGTTATTGAGTTGAGCTAAATTTACAACTGATTTTATTTATTGACCAATCGGAAAAAACGGAAATCATTTTAAACTAGGATTTTATTAAATAAGTCTGGAGTCTACAGAATTGATTCAGTTTTATTTGATTTTGAATCTAGGTGCTCATCGAAGACGTTCGAACACGGCTCAACGTTTAGATAGGCTGAAGAAAGATAAGCGAAGTCAACATAAAGCTAAAACTTTCAGTTGGAAAACAGGAAATGAATATAAAGGTACAATTTCTTTCTCTTTTGTAACAAGTGTTTGAGTTATTGCCCTTGACTAACCCTATACCTGTGTTTTGTTTGCAGATGTGATTAAAGCCTACAGTTTATATCCGATCTCTATGATAGTAATCAGTTGAACAGTTTTTGAGTTATTGCCCTTGATTTACAGTATACACGTGATTTACTTGCAGATGCGATAGAAACTACAGTTTTATCAAATCTTTATGAAACTATGGTAATAATCAGATGAACAGTTTTTGAGTTATTGCCCTTGATTTAATTTAAATATTGTGTCCTGTATATTTCAGTTGAAGAGAAGGGTTTTTTATTTGAACGTAAAGTTATCTCCCTTCCCGAAACAACGGGAGAGAAACAAGTCGTAAAGAAACAGTCTAGATTATCGCAGCTTATTGATACAATAGGAGACAAGGGAGATAATCCTTTCATGGAATATGCCAGATATGATGGACGGGTAAGTAGCAAACCACAGGATGATCAACACCCCTTTCAAGTTTTGGAAGTCTAGCCTGACCTAGTCTAGGAACATCGAAATTATCTTTTCTGTTTGACTATTTGTATTGATGGTGATGTCTGTGAGTGAATGTAACTGTGGTCTGAAAGTAGTATGTAAGAGTTATGTCTGAGAGCTACGAGAGGAGGTGAGAAAGGGCGAGAGCACGTGGGGAAAGGGTTGAGGCGTTTATTACAGTGAAATATTAATATAATAATATTTTCCAGTTAAGTGGAGGTGTGGCTAGTAAACGTATAGATATATATCTAACAATGTTACCACCAAAAGAACGAGCCTATCCCATGCCGATTGTTGTCCTATCATCAGCTAAAGTATCTGACATGATTGGAATGATTTGTTGGCAGTATACCAATGAACTGAGAGAACCCAAATTAAAGTAAGTATAATGGAATTGTGATGAAATTTTATAGAAGGACATACAAATACTTGACTCAGGCAATTCTTAATAGAAATACTGCCAGTTTTAAATATTATAGTATAATATTCTGCTGTAATGAAGAAAGGTGAAAGCAGGTAGGCTTAAATGATTAAAAAATGATTCTTGTGGATCAAGACCTTGGTCTTAAGGGTGGTTCCCAAATTCCCACCCACAAGAAAAGCTTTAAAAGTTAAAAAAAATATTTCTTAAGAGGTCAAATTCTTAGAGTGATTAACATGATTTGTTTGGAAACAGTATCTGAACTAATAAACAGGGAAATGTACGGTCAGTATTCAGTGACCTGCAACCTAAATCTATATTTGTTTCTGACCTGCAGGAAGATTTAATTGAGAACCCCTGTTCTTATAGAAGAATGTTGTTAGAAATGACAAGTTGACTGGTTCAGGTAATATGATAAATATTGATCTATTTTAGAGAACGTCTAGAGAATTATTCTCTACATATTGCTGAAGATGATGGTGAGGTGGACTCAGATTTTCCTAGTTTAGATTATAGAGAACCTGTTTCTAAGTTTGGTTTCAGTAAACTAGCTCTAGTAGAGAAAGCTACGTCTGGTGTTTCACCCAAGGCCTTGTTACTAGTCACCATGTAAGTATAATTGATCAAGTCATTGGCCATCATTGACCTTGGATGTAGGTATATCTACAGGTACAGTACCTATTTTCTCTTTCTTTGCCAGTACAGTTGTGGAGCGAAGGCAGCTCAATTATTGAGATGCTTGCTGGCTAACTGGAAGATCAAGGGTTGAATACTAGTATAGGTAGAGATAAGTATGGGAGCCACGGTGCCTCAGTGAGTTAGATTCTTAGATCCAGGGTTCAATCCCTGTAAAAGTTGATATGAATTTTCAGAATTTCCAACCTTGTATCCTCTGTTAGTAATGTAGGACAGATCAGGCGGTTTCTAGATACACCGAGGGTCGTCTAGTCATTCAGCGAGGCCTCGTGGTCAACAGACTTCAGATTTAACCCTAGTTTGGAACTAAAATACAGTCGGATACACTAATTCTGCCCAGATCTGCCAAAATTTCTTTCAGTGTGCACTGTCTGGCAACTCCTGTTGTTATTTAATAAATGAAATTACAAATAATCCTTTCATTTCAGACATATTCCAAATCGAGGCTTCAATAAATTCCAAATAGACAATAATAACGTACAGTTGAGAGTTTTAATGGAGAAAGTTTTACGTAGACGGAAGATAAAATTACGACCAGGTTTAAAATATAATCTCGAGAAGCTGAACGACCCTGGTGTACCCATTGACCTTGATGCGACCTTGATGTCACTGGATACTCTAGAATTCGTACTCATCAGAGAAAACAGTAAGTATGTTTTTTATCTTTTAAATATAGTTTGTTGTCAGGCTTCCACTAGGCCGTGGTATAATACGTTTAAAGTGTGTCATTTTGGCATTTTAATTTTGTGAAACAGACACATGACGCTACCTGTATTTTTACTGACTAGCAGGAATATTAGTTACTAGTCACTAACAGAAGGCACTGGTACAGGGTTAAAGTCATTTAGTAGCATAACTTTGATAGTATTTCTATAGAAATATATTATCAGAAAATATGGAAAATGTTGATATTTAAGAATGATGTATTTTGGTGTATATATTGATTGATAATTATTGTATTTTGGTGTATATATTGATTGATAATTATTGTATTTTGGTGTATATATTGATTGATAATTATTGTATTTTGGTGTATATATTGATTGATAATTATTGTATTTTGGTGTATATATTGATTGATAATTATTGTATTTTGGTGTATATATTGATTGATAATTATTGTATTTTGGTGTATATATTGATTGATAATTATTGTATTTTGGTGTATATATTATTGATAATTATTGTATTTTGTGTATATATTGATTGATAATTTACTGTAATTCAGGTGTATATATTGATTGATAATTATTGTATTTTGGTGTATATATTGATTGATAATTATTGTATTTTGGTGTATATATTGATTGATAATTATTGTATTTTGGTGTATATATTGATTGATAATTATTGTATTTTGGTGTATATATTGATTGATAATTATTGTATTTTGGTGTATATATTGATTGATAATTATTGTATTTTGGTGTATATATTGATTGATAATTATTGTATTTTGGTGTATATATTGATTGATAATTATTGTATTTTGGTGTATATATTGATTGATAATTTACTGTAATTCAGGTGCTAGAGATGATCATGATAAATATAATAAAAGTTTTGATACGAGCGACGTAGCCGAATCATTAACGAGTCATCAGTATAAATCATATATTGTTAATATCGTACACAGACTACGGACTAATACAGAGGTACACTTAGGTATGTAATAATTATAGCAATACAGTTATTTAATGTACTAACCATTCTTCCCTTGGGGGTGGGGTGGGGTGGGGTGTGGCCTGGAAATCTAACTTATTAATGTAATAATTATAGCACAGTTTTCAAAAGGTAACTGATTTAAACACCAAATATGAACGGTGCGATGTTTAAATTGGTTAACGCATGAACATTTTTTCCATGAATTTCTTTATTGACAAACAATGTTGTGAGTAAAATAGAAAGACCCCATTACGTAATCGTTATAGAAACAGAAAGATACTTATATATTTTAATGTTTAATACTTGATATCAGTATTTATTATAATTATAGGTATCAGTGGGGAGAAAGTTGAAATAGACCCAGTTATTAGTAAAGGAGCCTCACGATTATTCCGTCAACGAGCAGTATCATTTGACGCTGACTCTATTGCTGATTGTCATATTCTAGAACAAAAATCAAACGGTACATCTTACTCTTCTTTCATGCATTTATATAATTCCCTTTATCAATGTGAGAAAGGTTGAAAGAGCTAAACGTTATGTTACAGAGACACTGATATCATCAATTTACACCATTCTAATTTTCAATCAGATGTCTGTAGTTAAAGAGATTGTAAAGAGGTTTTCTAAACTTGTTATGTGTATCAGAGACACTGATATCATCAATTTACACCATTCTAATTTTCAATCAGATGTCTGTGGTTCCTGTAATTCCACTAAAACTTAGTTTTTATGACATACTTTAGTCAAAGCTGAATAAAATAAAGAATCCAGAAACTATTGTATAATGATCCAATTGATCCATAGCCTTATATAAAGTTATTTAGATAAAGTGAATCCTGGTCTATTCTATTTAGTGATAAGGGTGCCTTGTGGCTCTCAACCAAGGTAAATTTACCTTAGATACATGTATATTTACAATAACAAATATTTTTTCTGGTTTCAGGTAAGTCTGTGTTTAGAATAACACATCTCGTTGACCCTGACTTTAAACATCACGATTTCGAGGCCGATCACGACACGTCCTCGGAAATAGTCCAGAAAATAAACCATATATTAGAACTTCGACTCAGTCCAGCTCGTAAAGATTTCATCTCATATCGAGAGAAACGTTTATCAATGAGAAGAAAAGATTCTTTTAGAAGCAGCAGTATGACATTACAAGGTTCCAGGCAATGAAGTGATTTATTACAAACTTCATATTTATACCTTGACTACAATAGTCACCTTTCTTGTATCACATCTTTACAATATCAAGTTATTACAAACTTCATACTTATACCTTGACTACAATAGTCACCTTTCTTGTATCACATCTTTCACAATATCAAGTTATTACAAACTTCATACTTATACCTTGACTACAATAGTCACCTTTCTTGTATCACATCTTTACAATGTATAAAAGTGGGGAATGGGGTTTAAATTGAATAGAACTTGTTATGGTTGATCAATAAATAAAACCATATTATTATTTGTTATTGTATTATAAATATAAATATATATAAATAAACTATTTTATATACAAAACAACTGGTTATATCTCTTATTTGAAGGTTAATATCCATCTGTTGATATATAGTGTATGATATCTTGTTTAAATTTGACAATTTTGATATTTGCAATAAATAATAACTTTGATAACATTAACAAATCAATGGTATTATTCTCCTTAAACTGAACTTTCTGATCATTGAAGAACCCTGTGATGTTTGAAACGTTTGACCATTAAAACATCTTCCTCCTTTTTTTTAATTCTCTGATTAGAGCGAAATTAACTCTTCTAAATTTAACTTAAGTGAAATCCAGAGTTGAAGAATTTCAGTAATCTGATTGGATAATAAAACTAGTGATCATTAACCAATCAGATTTCATTAATTCAAATCATCGTCAATTTTCGACCAATCAGATAAATCTACACCTAAACTAAGACACAATTTGTTGTAATGCCTGTTTTAAAGTCGAGTTATTTGGCTGTATTTTCAATCCAGAATTAAAATCATTTTTAGCTTGTTCTAATTTTCCCAGTTTATAATTGGCTGTACCACGTCGATAATACGCCTTCACATTGTAATTATCATACTCTAACGACTTCGTGCAGTTCGCGATCACATGATCAAAACTTTCATATTTAAGTTGACAAGCTGCTAAATTGAGGTAACACAAACTTCGTAATTTTCTGTAATCTTCGAATAATTCCACGGGGATTAATGATTCAGGGTGAATACAAATTAGATATTTTAATGCCAAACTGTATTTTTTAAAAGCTGATGGAATATCTCCCTTCTGAAACAATTTCGTACCAGAAGTTTTATGATGACAGGCATGTTCATATTTCTCTTCAATCGTCATTTCGTAAGATGATTTTGCATTTTTGAAAGACGTTAATTCAATTTCACAAACTACTTTGATTTTCTCCGTTGAATTTTCACAATTAGAAGTCTCACAATTCTCTCCATTGAGAAATTTCAAAAAGTCTGAAAACTGTTCCTGAGAAAATTCCAAATCAAATTCTGCAATTTCTTCTGGTGCCATAGACATTAAAGAAGTTTCAATTAAATCACTGAAACTTGTGTCTAAATTTCCAATCACTAAGGTAACATCATTCTTCAAAACGTTGTGACCTTTGACCTGAATATTGACTGTGCATTCCGCTCCATCATTCAGTCTCTTACAACCAATCCCTTCTTGAATAACAGTCTTATTGGGTTTGTTCGTGTCTGGATGATTTGCCATAGTGACTATCTGAAAGACAATATAAATTTTTAAAAATTTCACCAGACAGTTGAAAATCTAACTCTAGTGCTTTCAGTCTTCAATAATCAGTTTCCATTAGGTGAAGTGGGTTCATACTCTCCAATTCAATTCAGTTCCATGGCCAGTGCTTCCGAGAACCAGCTCAGTGTTTGCTTTCACACCCCCACCCCCAACTGCCTTATACCTAATCTTTATTTCATGACCATTTCAAAAATGAATATAAGCCCAATCTTAAAACATAAGATAAGTTGGATAGATTTTCAGCCATGAGGAATCTGGAATCATTCAAATTAGAGGAACTACACAAACAACAGGTGGCTATAGTAAATACAAGAAAATGGCCTCTTTTCTTACTCAGAGACTGTGTTACAATCCATAAACCAGCCATAAGGCTCCATCTTAAATATTTTACTCCCGACCATTATCAAAACAATCAAGATAAAATAAAGAAATGAACTTACCATCTCTGTGGATTAATGAAATATGAAAACAAGTCGACAAAACTTCAGTTAAAACTTTGACAGTGATTTGTTTACAATCACGACTTATCTTCTCTTGGATTGAAATTCTCAACGGATTGATTTTAAAGTATCTACTAGGAACATTATTGAATTAGTTTTTAGGAGTAAGATATCTTCAAAATCAACTAAATTTTTAACTAGAGAATCTTAATTTGAAATCGTAGAATGTTAAGTCTATTATTCAGTACTTTGTAAACTGTGGCTTCCAATTATAGTCCATAAGTTTCAACTAATCCATAGATTCCAAGTGTCATGGCCGACAATTCCACTTCCTGCCAACTTGGCTTGAAGAAAAATAATTAGTAAGTGCCATATTTCTGATCGTCTGCTATTCAAATGATTAATTGTTATGGTGTCCCATAGCCTCAGGTCTGTAGAATAAAGGAAAGCTCATTTAATGCTGAAATTGTCTTGTAAATCTTTGAAATGTGTCCTGTAATTTCGTGAGGAACCGTGTCAAAGAACCGTGAATTCAATTCTGTAATTCAGTGCCAGTTGAGAATGAGAATGACAGTAGACCTAAAGAGTCGGTAGTCTGTAATTTAAGATTAAATTGGCTCCAGGTAGTGTATTACAGATCCATTATTAATTAAAGTCTGCTAGATCAGTATGACTAATTTCCCTCATTTCACACTGCTTAACATTGTGTTTTTAAATAGCTAAATAAGAAACATAACTGTAGAATGTTTCATTCCTGCAACTTTATTAAGATATATAATAATAGAACATTACAACTCATAACCTGTTTTATTTATTCAAATTAACAACTTTATTTATACCTCCTGTACCGGTGCTTTCGTGACTGAATGTTTGATATTTTGAATATTGTTGTAGAAAGTATCTAAGCTAAATGAAGAAGAGATACTATAGAAATGTTTGCCAAGTTAAAAAAGAGGATACAAGAAGAAGGGGGTACAGTGAGTGATGGGGAGAAATCTTTCACTGGGTCCCCGGTACCTGGTGGGGCAGCTAGACGAAGTTCAGGTAAGTTTTTAACTTCGCTTCACCCCATAATTACCTGGGTTTTACCAGGTCAAACATTGAAAATGATTAAATGTATACAAAGATATTAGGGTTGGTAATTCCCATTAACTAGATGATAAATTCAGTATCTCTAAGATCAAAATGTGACAAGTCCATCAAATACAGCTTCAATATCTGATTCATAGATTGCTGACAGAACGAAATTATTGTGATTTTTATTTTGTTTCAGTGATATCAGATACAGGACATGATTCAGCCAGTGAAGATTATGGGGTAAGGTTAAATTAATATATCTATTATTCAGGGTCAAATAACTTGAATTTCCTACTCTTCTGTACCTTATGGTCTAATGAAGACAGTGAAATGAAGAGTTTTACTCCTACTCTTTGTACCTTATGGTCTAATGAAGACGGTGAAATGAATAGAGTTTTACATCCTACTCTTCTGTACCTTATGGTCTAATGAAGACAGTGAAATGAATGGAGTTTTACATCCTACTCTTCTGTACCTTATGGTCTAATGTAGACAGTGAAATGAATAGAGTTTTACATCCTTCTCTTCTGTACCTAATGGGCTAATGAAAATTCATCGACTAAGTGAAATGAAATGAAAGTTTTACGATCCTACTCTTCTGTACCTTATGGTCTAATGAAGACAGTGAAATGAATAGAGTTTTACATCCTACTCTTCTCACCTTATGGTCTAATGTAGACAGTGAAATGAATAGAGTTTTACATCCTTCTCTTCTGTACCTAATGGGATAATTACGACAGTGAAATGAATGAAGTTTTACGTCCTAGTCTTCCGCTAATGGCTAATGAAAATGGTCAGGGATAAGGAAATGAAATGAACAGACGGACACCTACCTTCCAAGAAATAAATATTATAACCAATGTTAATAATAAAGAATATATTTAAATATTACAGGCCACCTCACCGTCTAAAAGTGAAGATATTTTAGTGAGGAGAACAGAACAATGTCGTAGACTAGAAACTAAAATATCAGGTAGAATAATTATTAATTAGTTAAATTAGATTGTGAACTGTTTATTATCAAGTCATATAACATCCTCTGATATTCTACCTGTCTGCTAGATGACAAATAGCCAAGTCACAGGACTTGTTGAGACGGCATCTTGGGTATAGTAGAATTTCTGGATATTTCTTTCTTTTCTTTTAGAATATGCTGCAGTGATAAAAGATAAAAATAAAATGATTGAGAAATTGGAATTAAATTTAGAAAAACAACAAGATAGTAAGTAGAATTCTATTTATTTAATTAATGTTGACTAATATTTACACAGATAGTTATTATTTTGTATTTTAATCAACTTGACAAAGTTCAATATAATCTATAATTCCTTCCTAAACCTTGATATTACTCACTCTAAACTATAGCTATATAATCTATTACTCACTCTAAACTATAGCTATATAATCTATTACTCACTCTAAACTATAGCTATATAATCTATTACTCACTTAAACTATAGCTATATAATCTATTACTCACTCTAAACTATAGCTATATAATCTATTACTCACTCTAAACTATAGCTATATAATCTATTACTCACTCTAAACTATAGCTATATAATCTATTACTCACTCTAAACTATAGCTATATAATCTATTACTCACTCTAAACTATAGCTATATAATCTATTACTCACTCTAAACTATAGCTATATAATCTATTACTCACTCTAAACTATAGCTATATAATCTATTACTCACTCTAAACTATAGCTATATAATCTATTACTCACTCTAAACTATAGCTATATAATCTATTACTCACTCTAAACTATAGCTATATAATCTATTACTCACTCTAAACTATAGCTATATAATCTATTACTCACTCTAAACTATAGCTATATAATCTATTACTCACTCTAAACTATAGCTATATAATCTATTACTCACTCTAAACTATAGCTATATAATCTATTACTCACTCTAAACTATAGCTAAACCATTAATTATATTATTATACAGTCAGTGCTAAAAAATGTGAAGATATAAATTCCCAGTTTCAACAGACCCGACTTAAATTATTAGACAATCATAAAGCTGCACTAGAACAGAAAGAACAGGTTTGTTTATATTTTCTATCATTCTTTATCACTATATAAAATATAGCTTTCTGTGTGGAAAATAATGGCTAAGAGTATTGGAGAAATTGCTAAAAGAGTAGGCTAATACTGCTGTCCTGGTAAATTTCCCTCATTGCACACTACATGGCATTGCATGTCTTCATTATCCATAAGGTGCAGAAGAGAAGGATGTATCATTTGCGATTCCATTAAAATAAATCATTAAATAACATAGCTATTGAAAATGTCCTTGGATATAATTCAAAGTTTGTGTGACTGGGACGTAAGTTAATAAGCCATTAATCTATCTGACAGCAGACTTGATAAGAATCTGTATTTATCGCAGGAAAAGGAGGCGTTAGAAAGAGAATTAAAAGCAGCGAGAGAATTTAAAGATAAATTTTATAAAAGAGAGGAAGAGAGTGAAGAATATGAAGGTTTGACAACTCAGGAATTAGCTAAAGTTAAACACATGGTAATGACTTCATTTATATTCCCCAACCCCCTTCCTTCAAATATATTACCCACCCCTCAAACATATAGCCTGTTCCCCTGAAAATAAAGGGCCACCGCCAAAAATATGGCTCATCTGTCAGACATTGACTTAAGTGTTACTACCCTGGACAATAATCGCAAAGATAGTAGGCTAATGCCGCTGTCCTGGCAAAATTTCCTTATTGCACACTGCATGTAGTAACTTTATATAGCCTATAAGGTGTACAAGAGTAACGTGCATTCATTCAATTTTCCATCCAACCTTTGTCCTGATATACGACCATAACCACCATAGGGTGACCGTTTATTGCTTAAATATACCATACACTATAATTTTATTTATCAAGTTACTAATAGCCCAAGAAGAGTTGGCGAAGTACAAGACAGATCTAGCTTCTACAACAGAACAGCTCGAATCATCTAATAAACACTCTCAACTGTTAGAATCAGATCTTAAAATACTGACAGCTAAACATAGTCTAATAGAGAAAGAAAGGTAAATTATTTATAACAAACATCACATTTATTACCTTATCAACATAGTCTTATAGAGAAAGAAAGGTAAATTACTTACTACAAACATCATATTTATCAGGTTTTTGATACTAATTTTGAACAATGCAATCTACTACTGACAGAAAGATAAATTACTTTCTACAAACATCACATTTATCATGTTTGATGGTTTTAGCATAAGCATAACACTTCCTGTTGGATTTCAGTAATCTGATTGGATAATTAAACTCAAGTTTTAGTGATTGACCAATCAGTTGGTTGGAACACAAAACTGGTTTCTGAATTTATGTGTTGTTATTTCAGCGAACGTTTAAAAGAAGAGAACAAAGAATTGAGTAGATTGGTTAAAAATTTAACCAATGAAAAAACAGTATTTGAAAAGAGGCTGGATGAAGTCAATGTTGAATTAACGAAGGTCTGTTAATTACCCTAATTATCAAACATACTCCTGTATTATTATTGAATGTGAAAGTTAAAAAATTTTCTAAACTTGTTATGTGTATCAGAGACACTAAGGCCCTCAGATATAATAATGAATATTTCTAATGTTTATTTTCTAGAAAGTAAATCAACTATCTAAAGCTGAAGGTGAACTGGCAGAATTAGAAAATGAATTTAAAACTCACCTACGAAATTCTGATATGTTTAAAAATAAGGTATGTAACTGTTCACGCAACAAAATACACTATTGTCTTATTAATTTTTAATATGAATTGAAAATCAACTTTAAAATTCAACAGCCAGTTTTCAGTCTGCTTCCAATCTCCGCGATTTAATAATTAAGATAAAAACAGTGCATCATGGGACATAAGAATCTTCTAAATAAGAATCTTGCAATCATTGCCATGGTGACAATAAGAAGTGACCAATCAATACAAAGATGATATTTGATATTGACCAATCAATATGAAACCTGTGAGTTATAATGTCGGGAGCTGTCATGTTTTTATTTCAGTCTGAGAAATTATTAGAGGAAAAAGAAGACATTATAAAAGAATTACAAGAGAGAATTAAAATGGTAGAACAGAGATTACAGGTCCAGGATTTATCTGGTGATGACAGACTAACAGCTTTACAGACTGAGGTACAGTTATCTCCCTTAACAAACTTGCACGTTAACCCGAAGGTCCAGGGTTCAATCCTGGCATACATCTAGATAGTACCTTTGGATAAATCAACTCTAAATAATTATATTTCTACTTTAAAAAAAGAGAGCTCAATGAAATAAATGCTTGCTGGCAAACCTGAAGGTCCAGGGTTCAATACCAGTATAGGTTGAGATAATACTTCAACCCTGTCAGTAGAGAGCTGTGGTAGCTCAGTGAGTTAGTCACTTGCTCACTAACCTGAAGGTCCAGGGTTCAATCCAGTATAGTTGAGATGATACTTCAACCCTGTCAGTAGAGAGCTGTGGTGCTCAGTGAGTTAGACTTGACGCTAACCTGAAGGTCCAAGGTTCAATACCAGTATAGGTTGAGATATACTTCAACCCCGTCCAGCAGAGATGGGTGTAGAGTTGATGACACTAACTAGAAGTGGTATAGATAGTAGACAACAATTATCAGATATAAAATCTACCTGGAGTGATAAAATAACACATCTCGAACAACAGGTGAGGTTATTGACTGTTTATCACCTGGTTCATTGGAAATTATCCAGCCATTGTTACAGCATAGAAATAACAAACACAAAGCTAATAGGAGTCCATTAAATTACAACACCAGACTAAATAAGTTGAATGATGTAAAGAGTCATGATATTTTCTGGTATAGAAATGTAGTTTGGTGAGATCACACCTTAAAATGTCTCCTAATTATCCTCGTGTCCTGATTCTGGTAACTAGGTTAGTCACGTTATTATAAGTACCAGTTACTGAGCTGGACATGACTGACCTTTGAACTGCCAACTGAAGACAGGTGACAATGAACTGATCTATTTCAGATTTCTCACCTGAATTCTAAGATTATTGAAGATAACGAAGAAATGAAAAATAAAGATAAAAATATTGAAAATATGAGAGAAAATTTTCATAAACAGGTAAAACTTTCAATGTATCTTACAATATCATAATCACAAACTTATTATTGAAAATATATCTAACCATAAAATTAATCTACCAGGCTTCCAGTAGAAATCAGATATATAAAGTTGTAATTTCAACTGCTTCTGAAGTTTATAGAATCAAAGCCCAGGTCCGAGATTATAAAATATTTGTTCTTATTTGATTCTAAAGATGGAGAATTTACGTCATAAACTTGAGGATGCTGAAAAACGCTGTCTAGAAAATTGGGAACTGGTTCAACAAAAAGATAAACTATATGAAAAACAGGTAGGAGATTTTCCCTCATTACACACTGCCATAGAATTTCCCTCATTGCACACTGCACGACAATATACATCATGTATTGCATTGCCTGTCAACAGTAGCCGAATAAAAATAACTGTACCTCAAAGCTTGACTTTCATTTGGATGAGACAATAAACCAAGGCCCTGTGTGTTATAGACTGTCCTCACAGTTACACAGTGTCCTAGCTAAATTCCCTCATTGCACACTGCATGTGTTGCCTGTCTTCATTATCCTATAAAGTACAGAAGATAGGATGTAAAGCTCCATTCATTACTGTATTCATTATCCTATATAGTGCAGAAGAGTAGGATGTAAAACTCCATTCATTTGACCTTCATATTTTAACTTAATTTTGAAATAATTTTTTCCCCGTTTTAATTTTTCTAAAGAAAGAAGAGAAAGAAGCGGAGGTGGGAAAGATAAAATTAGAAATGGTGGACGTAGAAACACAACTCAGATCCAAATTAACATCGTTAGAATCACAATTAAACCAGGTGGAGGAGGTGAGAGATCTCGAAAAAACAGAATTCATTCAAAAAATAGTAAGTTTACTTTCTTATCAGTTGTAGGCTAAAAAAAATCATCCTAGGCCAGTGTTTCTATAGGAGAGTATCTCTTATAACACCTCATACTTGTAACCTAGGCCAGTGTTTCTATAGGAGAGTATCCTTTATAACACCTAATACTTCTGACCTAGGCCAGTGCTTCTATAGTAGAGTATCTCTTATAACACCTAATACTTGTAACCTAGGCCAGTGCTTCTATAGGAGAGTATCCTTTATAACACCTAATACTTGTGACCTAGGCCAGTGCTTCTATAGTAGAGTATCTCTGATAACACCTAATACTTGTAACCTAGGCCAGTGCTTCTATAGGAGAGTATCTCTGATAACACCTCATACTTGTAACCTAGGCCAGTGCTTCTATAGTAGAGTATCTCTTATAACACCTAATACTTGTGACCTAGGCCAGTGCTTGTATAGGAGAGTATCTCTTATAACACCTAATACTTGTGACCTAGGACAGTGTTTCTATAGGAGAGTATCTCTGATAACATCTAATACTTGTGACCTAGGCCAGTGTTTCTATAGGAGAGTATCTCTGATAACACCTAATACTTGTGACCTAGGCCAGTGCTTCTATAGGAGAGTATCTCTTATAACACCTAATACTTGTGACCTAGGACACTGCTTGTATAGGAGAGTATCTCTTATAACACCTAATACTTGTGACCTAGGCCAGTGCTTGTATAGGAGAGTATCTCTTATAACACCTAATACTTGTAACCTAGGCCAGTGTTTCTATAGTAGAGTATCTCTTATAACACCTAATACTTGTAACCTAGGACACTGCTTCTATAGGAGAGTATCTCTTATAACACCTAATACTTGTAACCTAGGCCAGTGCTTCTATAGGAGAGTATCTCTGATAACACCTAATACTTGTGACCTAGGCCAGTGCTTCTATAGGAGAGTATCTCTTATAACACCTAATACTTGTGACCAAGGCCAGTGTTTCTATAGGAGAGTATCTCTTATAACACCTAATACTTGTGACCTAGTAGCAGGCCTCGATAATATTTTTTTGTGCCTGCGCACGTCAGTTCAGAATAATTTGTGCCTGCGGGAGGAACGCGATGGTTTGCGGTATATTTAGATAAAGATAAACATTGCTTGACCGCACGTAACTTGTTTTCATTTAAAATGATTAGGTGATCAACTTACGTGCATTTTTATCGTTACCGTTGTAAACAACCGAACATTTACCAAGTTTGATTACCGATCGGCAATTTCCACTAATCCCCGTGAGCTAGTTAGCAAGTGCCACATAGTATAATAATGGGCAATCTTGGCGCTGCTTACGGAACCAAACCTCCATTCAGTTACATGTATATATAGAGGGACCAGTTATTATTCGGTCGACAATAACGGTCGTAAAATGACACAAGCATTCGAAATGAGAAGTGATTGCTATACAATTTATACAAATGAAGATAACAAAGATAACATAAATAATGAACAATGATATATTACTGTTATGGGTAAAGCTAAGTAATTACATAAAGGGGAGGTCTTGTTTTGTGTTAAAGAAACTGTCAATGACCTTCGACTTCGTAAAATCTTTAATATTTTCTGATTTTCTTATAAAATGCCATGCTTTAGACCCCCAATATTTCCGCATCGCGCTACGAATTATGTTATCGGAATGTACAACATCTGGTCCGTTTATAGCTATATGCATTTCCATTTCGGCCCTTTCTTCAGTAATAGGTCTGAATTTGTTGTTTCGACCTTCATAAACTGACACATATGATTCGATAACAGATTCAACACTCATGCTAGCAGCTGCTACGCACATAATATGTACAACAAGTTCAATATTTTTAAACAGTTGTTTGTCACTCTGGAGAAAAAGTTTGAGCAGTTCGGAGCTGTTAAGATCATCTTCATCGATATCATTTGTTATATATTCCAGCTTGTTCAGAAATTCTCTAAATTGGAGACGGATTTCTGCTGTTGGAATATCCGATATATTCGTAACGATTTCTCTGGCGTTTTTAAGAAATGTCTGTGTTTCCAATACAGCCACTAGAGCTGATCCCCTTAACTTTAACTTTATTGAGAGTTGTTCTAGATCTAAGATTGGTCGAACTTGTTCTATTAAACGTCTGTCATTCTCATCGAAAACATTATCATAGAGGTCCGTTTGAAGTCTTTCAATTAAAGTCTTTAACATGGTGTATATTTGTTTCAAAACGGTATCAGTGTTTAAGCGTTGAGTCTCGGCATCTTTATCCTGTCCCATTCGAGTTGAACTTCCCCCCTTTTGTAGTTGATGTGTGATCGGTAGTCCTCTGTATTCTTTCCTCTCTGTAATTTCTTTGCAGTCTTTGTGTAAATTGGGCCATTCGCAACCGGAACGGGGACAATTATTACAGTCTTCGAGACATGCGCTCATGGATCGTAACTTCAAAATAACATCATTTTGAAATCTATCGTATTTAATATGCGGCATCATATCTACTATTTGTAAAATGTTAACACCATGACCAAATATTTCGTATATATCGCACAAACCAGAAAGTACCATAGCAAATTTTAAATTATAAATTCTGTTCGAAATATCTGCAGCATCACGAGCCTTTTGTCTGTCCAAAGCGTTCCCTCCTTGCATTTTGACCTGTGTTTCTTCAAGAGTTCTCACGAGAGCAGGATAGTCATGCCTGAAACTGGAGTAAACCTTGCGGACAGAGTTTGCAAATCGTGTTTCACTAAAAAAGGCAGGCATTTTGAACTCTATATCAACATTTTCAGTTTTTGCCATTTCTAAAGCCACATCAAGAAAATGTTCAAACTCTTTCCCCCAGTTAACTGCTTTAAAAGCCATACCAATTTCCTTTGTATGTTCAACAAGCCATTTGAATTTCGTATCCTTTCGTATATGCGTGTCTTGTAGACCGGCGCGATGGAGCGGATCCCAAATATGATGTTTAGGTTCATGTTCAAACCCAAAATACTTATCTAGGTAATCTGGGACGTGCAGTGAAAAATATGCGCCATCAAACGCTGATCCTATGTACTGTTCACTAGTGATATTGTATTCTTCTAAGCAATTTGTAATACTTAAACAAACCCCCTCACCCGTGTGCAATTTAACGACAGGATGGCCTAAGAAGAATGATTGTATAAGTTTTGGAGAGTCTGGCACAACTGTTGTGAATGCTACAAATTGACGTGTTCGATGTTTCCATGTAGCTTTATCCGCTGAAACCTGGCCAGCTGGCCTAAATCCTGTTTGTTGAAGTCTGCTAGATAGAAAGTTTTGTACCCGCCCCTTTACTTCCATTGATAAATATGGAAGGAATTTAGCTGGAAATTGTTCGGAGTGGTTAATTTGGCCCACATCACAGTCGTTGATTGCATGTAGTAAAATTAGCCTTGGAAAATCTTTATCGGGTCCCCCATGTTTAGCCAGGTGGTAGCATATCCTACCGATTCTCATTCCGACTAATTTCTCTTTAGCGTCCTGCTTTTCTTTTTTTTTGCTGTTTCTCTTTCTCACATTCTATATTCGCCATATGCATTGACGTAGAAAGGTGGTGTTTAAGATTTCGTTTCAAGAATCTGAACCTCTCTGGTTGAACAGCATAAGTAAAATCTGCCCCTTCGATATCAGCTTCATAATTAAACAACGCGGGGTGGCTTTTCAGTTGCGTCTGTGACTGTACAGACTCTAAAGTTGTGCATATTGAACAAAATAGACAGTTACTGTCTTTATTGTATTTGAATTCAGAAAATCGTGAGGTAATATCAGAAATGGATTTACATTGCTGCATTAAATAGTCTGTGGTATAGAGATGTTTATTTGGAACACTTTCGTCTATTTTCTTTACTCCTGCATCCGTACGTGCAGTACTGCTAGATATTTCATTCAGCTTAGCTATAATTAAATGTAACATATCGACATGCTCGTCGGACCTAAGCAACTTGGCCTCACGGGTGGGGGTGTGGATGTTTGTTTTTGCCGCAGATGAAGTATCTTCTACTTGTAGCATGTGTACATCTTCTGAGACTGTATCTTTACTATCATCTGAACTAGAAGTCGTCTCCTCGGGAATAGTTTCTTCGGATTCGTGTGTGGTCGTAGTCTTCAAAAAGAATGATGAGAGTGGCGTTTCGGTCTTACCTCTTAAATTATTACTATCTTCGTCGGGATGATGTCTTTGTAGATGAACTTTGTAATTTTGAAAAAAAACTTCGGCATTGCATATACGACAATGTATTCGATTGCGTTTGCTAGAACTTGAACGATATGAGCTGAAAGCCATGTTGATAGACCTTATATTATTGTTGAGTGTTGGAATTGGGCTTTCTGACCACGAGTGTAACGTGACTTTCGCGCGCTAAATTATTTTACTTCTATTTATAGAACAGACCAATAGACCTAAACAAGGGAGTTTGGTCGTAAAATTATTCACAATTCCAGAAAGGAAATGTAAAAGAAAATATTATTGTTGGTTTTGTAAATTTTGAGTAAATTAACGCTATCGGACTTGCAGGCAAAGAATTGTCTTTGTGAAACATAATATAACTAGAATGTTTTTCACAATCAGAATTTTGTGCCTTTTAAATATTTTTTCACATTTATAATTTTGTGCATGCAAGCCCGATAGTGTGCCTGCGCACGGCGTGCGCGCGTGCGTACTTTTATCGAGGCCTGCCTAGGACACTGCTTCTATAGGAGAGTATCTCTTATAACACCTAATACTTGTGACCTAGGCCAGTGTTTCTATAGAAGAGTATCTCTTATAACACCTAATACTTGTGACCTAGGACACTGCTTCTATAGAAGAGTATCTCTTATAACGTGACACCAAGACCAGTGTTTCTATAGAAGAGTATCTCTTATAACGTGACGCCAAGACCAGTGTTTCTATAGAAGAGTATCTCTTATAACGTGACGCCAAGACCAGTGTTTCTATAGAAGAGTATCTCTTATAACGTGACACCAAGACCAGTGTTTCTATAGAAGAGTATCTCTTATAACGTGACACCAAGGACACTGCTTCTATAGAAGAGTATCTCTTATAACGTGACACCAAGACCAGTGTTTCTATAGAAGAGTATCACAGTAAATAAAGAAAGAAAATGATATGTATATTTCAGTGTAATCTAGAAGAGAAAGAAGAGAGATATTTGACCAATCAGTTGAAATCAGATGAAGATATTAAAACGCTACAACAGGACGTAACTAAATTACAACAAGAAATATTCCACCTAACAGACGAGAATGGTAAATTAAAACAAACTGTATTAGATAGAGACCAGTTTATTACAGAACTCACTCTAAAGGTAATCATCTGATAAATATTACATCTAGTTTTTACAATTATAGAATATATTCTCATAACAGGGGAAATATTCGAAACAGCGATCTCAGAGTCAGGCACCTAATCGCCAGCAATACATGTCAACCGTCTAGACCACTCGGCCAACGGACCCTCCACACAAATAGAAGGCAGCAGACCGGTAGACTTTACTGCGAACATGCATTACCCCTCTGATAATCAGTAACGACACAGCTCCCCAAGGCTGATTACATGAGATGATATGATGTCATTTAGAAAGTGGTGTTGCAACATTATTTTCGTTATTGGGATAACATTTTAAATCATTTCATATTGAGCCTAATTTTGTTATTTTATCTTTATATTATTATATTCGATAGATTTACTTTTTAATCTTTCAGTGCAATAAATTAGAAAAAGAGATTTTAGAACTTCAATCAGAATTATCGTTAGTTAAAGATAAACATGTAGAACTGGACAATCAGCTGGTACACAGTGAAAAAGGTGAGAAAAATCATAGTTATCAAAAACATTTACAGATATTTAATATCGACTAGGTATACTTTTATATATGCTGGAAGGCCTCTAGTGATAATGATTTTGAGTGGAATTACAGGAACCACAGATTAAAACTAGGTTATATATAATTATAATATGGAAGGCCTTTTGAGATAGTGATGTCATAAAACACATACACTGAGTGAAATAGCAGACATCTGATATAAAATTTGAACAGTGTAAATTGATGTTATCAGTGTGAATAGATAAATACAAGAAATATCAACCTATAATGATTGTTTTATTTATCTAGACTTGTGCATTGAGTTCTATTAAATATAATTTTTGATTTATTATTTCTAGAAAAAGACAATCTATTATTAAGAAATGCCGAACTTTCTCAACAAATGGAGACACAGAGACAGACGGCATCAGAGAAACAGAACGAACTTCAACAGGAATTAGAAACCAAGTCTCAGGAAACACAGCGTCTCGCCAGTTTAAACTCGGAACTAGAGTTAAAAATAAATCGCCATGAAAATAAGGTAGGGAACTTGTCTGAATAAAGTTACATCTAAAGAAGACAGGAGGAGCCACATCATGAGGAAGGCAACTTTATAGGTGGATCTACTGTACAGGAAATATTTGCTTTAACACCTGATTCCACTTATTTTCATTTTCCCGTAGCACTTATCACAATTCAAATCAAATGTATGGTTCTTATAACATTCAATAATATAATCTACAGCATGACTGTTCACTCTTCTCCCTTACCTTACCATCAACTAATAAACGTCTATTTTCTTACCAGCTGGAAGATTTAGAATCTGTTAAAAGTCAGTCTGCTGTTGACCTTGGTAGAGCTAATGACCTTGAGAAGGTCGTGACCGATTTACAAGATCAATTGACAGATAAAACCAGAGTAAGAATGAGATTTTATCTCCATTTTTTTT
This sequence comes from Nipponacmea schrenckii, assembly GCA_030562195.1. Taxonomy (NCBI): domain Eukaryota; kingdom Metazoa; phylum Mollusca; class Gastropoda; family Lottiidae; genus Nipponacmea; species Nipponacmea schrenckii. The sequence goes on along the minus strand of JAUJPP010000012.1, from coordinate 25,110,781 downwards.
TAGTTCAAGGTTCATTTTCAAAAGGAATAAGGCTAAACATTTTATTACCGGCTTCATATCCTGATGGTCCAGGGTTGGATCTCTGGCAAGGGTTGAATAATACTTTAGAATTCCCCTCATTGCACACTTACTCAGCTTAAACATGCGCATAAAACAACAATTCTTAATAGAATTTTCTTACTTCATCCTGTATCATATATGCCAAATTTTTTGATGATTTTTTCCAGGCATTGAAGAAACAAGAACAGACGGTAAAAGATTTACGACAGACGTTACAAAGAGAGTTGAAAGTTCAGTCCCTGCCGAATGACGACTCAGACCGTAGTCGTGGAAATTCTCCTCTCCCCGTCCGTAAAAATAACAAACCTGCTCAAATTGAGGTCAAACCCATGCCCTCAGTCTCCACGACAACCAAAAGTCAATCTCAGTCATTGTCTGCTATGGGACCAGCCCCTCCCCCTGGGGGTATATTGATGAGTCAGGAAGATTTTGACCGTCTGGGGTCGTTTAGTGGTTATGTAAAAGATAAGACCCCTGGCTACCCTGAAAGAGAGGTCAACCTACAATACCTAAAACATGTTGTGTTAAAATTTATGTTGAGTAGAGAGAGTGAGGTAAGCATGATATTTTTATTTCAGTTTTTTTTAAACCCTTGTTTACTTTTCGTTAACCTGAGGGTTCAGGGTTTAATTTCAGCAAAGGTCAAGATAAGTGTGGGAGCCGTGGTGGTTCAGTGAGTTAGGTACTTGCTCTCTAACATGAAGGTTCAAGGATCAATCCCAGTATAGGTTGAGATGATACCTTTTCCTCACTGCACACTGCAAGGCATTGCTCACTTATTAAACCCCGAAGACCTGAAACTAAAACAAATTTCATGTCTTCTCCTTATAATTTCAGGCTTTACAGCTGGTAAAGGCAATCTCAGTGCTGCTCCATTTTTCCCTGGAGGAACAGAAACTGGTTCAACAGACCCTGGACTGGAAGTTATCCTGGTTCGGATCCAAACCATCGGCAGGGAAAGGACAACTCTCAAAGATCATTCCTCCATCCTACTGATGCAAAATTTAAATTTTAAAAATTACCGTATATTTTAGTTTGAAGAGAGTGACTCCGATGACTAAACTTTATTTAAGAACAATGTAATTTGTAACACATTGTTTCACATTTCTAAGTTATTAAATTCTTTCTACTGAGGTTTTAGATATTTCTTACAAGTGGACAAGGCAGATCAAACTTTATCTAAAACCTTAATCTAAACATACTGCTGAAAAATCTGACAGTGCTATAAATAAAAGGTTTGCTAGAAGATTTATTTAATGTCTATATCAAGCTGTTTTAATCAATGTTATAGATCACACAATACAGAAGTTCTCTATTAGAATTGTATTATCACAATGTAAAACAAGATCAGATCTCAGTTAGGTGTTCAATAGTCATGTATTTAAAATAGTTATACCACTTATAAATTCGGGTCTATTTAAAGCAGCAACACCACTTATAAATTCAGGTCTATTTAAGATGGTTATGCCACTTATAAATTCGGGTCTATTTAAAGCAGCAACACCACACATAAAAATAAGGTTTATTAAAGTAATGAAGTAGAGCTACATATATAATTGGGATGACTTTAAAGCAGTAATGCCATATTTAAATAAAGGACTAATTAAAACTGTAATGCCACATATAATATGGGGATCTATTTAAAGCAGCAACACCATATATAAAATTAATGAAGTAGTGCCACATATAAAATAGGGATGAATTTAAAGTACCAGTAGTAATGCTATATTAAAATAAAGGTCTAATTAAAACAATTATGCCACAAATAACAATGGGTTGTATTTAAAACTGTAATGCCACAAATAATATTGGGAGTGATTTAAAACTGTAATGCCACATATAAAATAGTTAAGCCATGATATAAAATTGTGTTCCTTTTAATATTGGCATTGCGAATTGCAATGTTACGTTCAAAATTGGGATTAATTTAAAATAGTTATCCCACATATAATATAGGGGTCTATTTAAAGCAGCAATACCACATATAAAATTGTGGGTATTTTCACTGTTAGCCTTTTGAAGTATGCAATGCAATACGTAACCCTATGTTAAACTTGAAAACCAGTCTGACAAATTATATTGTATAGGCCTAATGTTTTGTATTGTATATTGTAATTGTATATTGTAAATGTATTTGTATAAAGGGCTGTCTAATGTTATAATGAGGGTGGGTGTATATTATGTAATAAACACAGGGTTGTGACACATAGAGATGAGTTTTTTTGTGTTTCCCTGTGGACCTGCCTCACCCCTGCTGACCCCCCCCCCCCCACATTCTCATTGAAAGATGCATGTGTTGCAGGATACATTAATGGAAAAAAGTGGGTGGTAAGTGGTTTAAATGACCAGCAAGTGATGTAGAGTTGTATGCAAACATAAATTGAAAAGATTTACCTTTTTCACTAAGTCCATTCTGTTTTGGTTTTAACTTCTTTTAGGCTTAGGCCTTCTGGATACTGACACTGAAGCAAAGTCTATAGAGACATAGAGTCCCGATTCACAATAGCATTGAGCATGGAGTCTAAATTGCTTTTTTGGATTTAAACCCATAACAACTAGCCTTAAATCACATATTCACTGACGCCGAAGTGTAGTTGGGACGTTTTGAGAGAGTAGCAGACGACATCTTATTCCAATGTCTCCGACTCCAACAAAAATACAAAATTCATAACACAAATTTCCTCTGGACACATTGTAAACTGACTTCAAACACTCAAATCTTTAAAAGTGAACTGTTTTCACTAACTGACAAACAAAACCTGACGGCGTCTCAAGAGAAAACAGTTATGAGTTAAGTTTGAAGAACCATGTGTTTGTGGCCGCCATGTTTCGATTGTTAAAGGGACGTCACTCTCACTTTGTTTTGGTAGTCACTAAAGCAAAGACAAGCTTTCATCTACAAACCCCACCCAAAAGTAAGTTTTACTTCTTTTTCTACAAGTTTTACATTTAAATTTACAAATATCTTGGAAGGGACAATGTAGAGGAACACGATCGACGTATTTTTGCATCAAAATCAACGTTTTAACGTTTCTAAACATCTGGTAGAAAAATTGACATTTCGCAATGAAATCTGAAGGGTGGATTGTTGATTGAAAAGAAAGGCAGATCTTGTGAGGGGGGCATTTTGAGAAATTTCTGAACTTTTATCGTGTTGTTTCTTTGAATGAAAGCTTATAATTTTATTATCAATAAGTAAAAACCTAATCTTATTCTCTTGTTTTATATTTGTTTTGAAATGTTTTTTTTTTTTTTTTAAATGTGTGGCTCTTAAAGTAAAAACAACCCTAACTTTTTATGTCCATGACATGTTTTTCGGGAATTTTTATTTGTCAAAGAAATAAATTCTGCATTTTTTGTGTAAATTTCATGAACTATTTGTATCAATATGTAAAATATTGTTCCTGATTTATGAAAATTTGTTGTCAAATGGCCTGACCAAGGATCAGCCTTAAGCCTCAGCCTACAGCCTAAAGCTGATTATGTCATATATTACTATGATTACTGGCCTAGGGTAAAAATAGAATATCTTATGATTTGGTGTAATATTTGTACAGTGATTGTAAATTTAGGACAAATTCTTTATGCCTTTGACTTTATTTAATTTCATTAAGTTAGCTACCATATTTCAACTCAAATTGACCGAGTCACGAAGGACCAGGCTGTGGATTCTATATCTTATGATTTGGTGTTATATTGGTACAGTGATTGTAAATTTAGGACAAATTCTTTATGCCTTTGACTTTATTTAATTTCATTCAGTAACATATTTGAACTCAAATAACCAAGTCACGAAGGACCAGGCTGTGGATTCTATATCTTATGATTTGGTGTTATATTGGTACAGTGATTGTATAATTTAGGACAAATTCTTTATTTTAATATCGACTTTACTTTATTTAATTTCATTAAGTAAGTACATATTTTCAAATGACCGAGTCAGAAGGAAGGTGTATTTTATTATAAGTTATTTTGGTAAGTATGTATAATTTAGGAAAATTCTTTATTTTAATATCAACTTACTTATTTAATAGTTTTCAAGGAAGAAATTTTAAATAAAAATGAAGTTTTTTCTATTGTATTCTAATTAAGTAACTATTAGTAAGTAAGTAAGTTATTTTAGTAAGTAAGTAAGTTATTTTAGTAAGTAAGTAAGTTATTTTAGTAAGTAAGTAAGTTATTTTAAGTAAGTAAGTTATTTTAGTAAGTAAGTAAGTTATTTTAGTAAGTAAGTAAGTTATTTTAGTAAAATGATAGAAACTTGGTGTCCATGAAATTATAATAGTACTACAGTTGTTATTGCCTTGAATTTTTTTTATTTTTTTTATTATTAAAATTAACCTGGATTAGAAAGAATTAGGCAAACAACTCAATTAAATATTTTAAAAAATTGAAATATATGATATGAGATGTTTTGGAGAGGGCAAGTTGACATGTTGAAAATAACTCCACCCACCCCCTGATAAACTCAGCTAGGATAGAAATTAATAGAAATACAGTTTAACATCTGTTACTCATTGATTAGATATTTATAAAAAAAATGCCATTTAGATTAATTTATTTCACTAGAATTATTTCTATTGAATAAGTTAATGAATAAGTTTTATGTGTGATAAATTTCTGTTTTGAAACAAATTATTTAACGAATAACGAAAGGTTATGTTATTGAATAATGTTTATCCAAGCATGACTTGATTATGTTTCATTCAATCAAAATCCACCCTGTTTTAAAATAATTTAAACAATCTTTCGAATTGTTTTTTTAGATTTAGAATAAAGACGTTTGTTCTGAATAAATTAAAGATGTCTATTTTTCATTTTTAGAAAATCTAATCCATCATGGAAGTGAAAGAGACACGAGCTGGACCTGGGCTAGGACCAGTACCCCAACCAACACCAGGGTATCCACAAACTGAACAACCTGGAGGGTATTCCCAGGGAGGGTATCCCCAAGGTCAACAGGGAGGGTATCCCCAGGGTCAACAGGGAGGGTATCCCCAGGGTCAACAGGGAGGGTATCCCCAGGGTCAACAGGGAGGATATCCCCAAGGTCAACAGGGAGGATATCCCAGGGTCAACAGGGAGGGTATCCCCAACAAGGTAGCCCAGGTGGGTATCCCCAACAAGGTGGCCCTGCAGGTTATCCTCAACAAGGTGGCTACCCAGCACAACAACCTGGAGGGTATCCTGGGGGTCCAGCTATGATGATGCAGCCTTCAGCAGGAGGTAAGTCTTGGGGCAGCTCTAGGATGTATTTTGACTGTATTCTATTAATAATATACTTGATTACTGAAATGGGGAGGCACCTTTTTTAATGAGTTACAAATGAGAATAAGACAAATAAGAGGTGAAATCATAGGAAATGTTATTTATGGTGAAAAAATTCTTCAAAATTCCTAAATCACTGGCCAAGGTCACAAATAAAGATATCTGCTATATAAAAATAGGTAGAGTTTTCGATGAAATCCTGTGTTAAGAAGTGTCCAATATTCTATTAAAATTTTGATATTTTTAGGAGCGCCAGTTGGGGGCCCAGGAGGATGGATTGCTCCCCCTCAACAGATGCCAGTAGACTGTCCCCCTGGGTTACAATACCTGACCCAGGTAGATCAACTTATGGTGAAACAGAAGTTAGAAGCTATAGAAGGTAAGAGATAGAAATCTTTAACATTTGATGTCCATTAATACAAGTGAACAATTTTAGAAAAAAATAAGTTTTTTTTTTGCATATTATGTGACATTTTTTATAATTAGCTTTAAGTAATTTTAATATTTGAATTTGGTGATAAAACTTAAAAAAATTCTGAGACAATAAAACAAACCATGAAAATTTGAAGATGTATTGTTGATATAAACTTGCTGCTAATATAAATTTATATTAGAAATAATGTAACCAGGTATTTTCTGGTGATTTCAGCCGTAACCGGGTTCGAGACCAATAATAAATATGAAGTTACTAACAGTATGGGGCAGAAAATATATTATGCGGTCGAGGGTAGGTTGAGTTTTTTTTATTTTTCTTCCCCCTCGGTCATAATTCTGAAAGTGACTGACATGGAGAAAGCGTCCAGTTGTTCAGATGGGACAATAAACAGAGTTCCGGTGTGCTACAGGCTGTGTATGTTAAAGATCCCTCAACAGTTGGAAATCAGAAAAAGAATTGGCTTGTTACTGTTCTATTCAATCATGTCCCTGTGAGCTACAGATAGAGGTAATACATGTAAGAAATCTAAATCAGACCATGTCAATGCTGTCTTAGAAAACATGTCCCTCAATGTCCACTAGATAAGCACCCCTGAATCTCAATGATTCTGTACTAGAGTAACTGTTTTCTTGGTTGTCTTGGAGACAGGGCACTACTTTAACTTGACTAATTATTTATGCTTGATCTTCCAGACACGTGTTGTTGTACGAGAAATTGTTGTGGAGCGTCCAGACCGTTTGATATTAAGATTTTAGATAATACACGTAAAGAGGTCATACATCTTTCTCGACCGTTACGTTGTTCAACTTGCTGGTGTCCATGCTGTTTACAGGTATATTAACTATTTCACCATTTACAGCGAGTTTTACATCCTAGTCTTCTGCGACTAATGAGCTAATGAAGATGGGCAACAGCATGCAGTGTGGGACAGGACAGCAGCATTACCCCTACTCTTTTTCTAATTTTAAAATGTCAAGTAATCTTTAACATACACAGCCTGTAGCACTAGTAGTATCGGTTTATTGTCCCATCTGAACAACTAGACACTTTTTCCATGTCAGTCGCTCATTTACAGCGAGTTTTACATCCTACGCTAATGAAGATGGACAAACGGCCGCATTAACCCACTCTTTTTGTGATTTTCAAACTGTTGAGAGATCTTTAACATGCACAGTCTGTAGAACATAGGATATTGGTATATTATAAAATAACATCTGAAATTTTAAAATTTGAATACAAAGCAACAAAAGCATAATATAAAATAATAATAATAATAATCTATACTTACGATTATCTGCTATAGAAAGTGACAGTTGAAGCGCCACCTGGTAAAACCTGTGGGTTACGTTCGTCAAGCCTGGAGTTGCTGTAAACCTAAGTTTAAAATCAACGACGCCAGCGATGAAACTATTTTACGTATAAAAGGACCGTGTTGTCAGTGGAATATCTGTGGAGATGTCGACTTTGATGTAAGTTGAGTTTATTTTGTGGGGGGGGGGGGGGAATGGGCAGGGGGTAGTGGGATTACCTGAGGGGGTGGATAAAAGAGTGTAAAGGGACTTGCCACAAACCTTATGTCTATTTTTGACAATCAAAGTGAATATGGATTAGCTAGTAAAGAAATTTTAACTTTTAAAAACCATATGCTTGCTGAGAATTTGATTTTTATATTTCTTTCAAACATTATCAATTGTAGAAATAATTTTTTTTTTCTCCCTGACAGGTTACTTCTGCAGACGAAAGTACAGATGTGGGACGTATTTCAAAACAATGGACAGGATTGGCTAAAGAAATGTTTACTGATGCTGATAATTTTGGAATGAGTTTTCCGTTAGATTTGGACGTTAAAATGAAATCCGTTATGTTGGGAGCTGTGTTCCTTATTGTAAGTTTTATTTAAAAATTTAATAGCTTGTGGACTCTCAAAAACAGATGCTCAATCTTAGTCTTAACTATTAGCTATCTCAGGACATTTTGAAAGATGTAGACTCTCTGAAAGGGTTGTGGAGTTAAATACCAAATAAACATTATTAGCTATGGGGTTTGGGGGGAAAACCTTCCTCTTAAAGGGAAAAGGGTTTAGAGTTGAAAAAGCCTAAATACCCAATAAACATTATTATCTATGTGGAATCTCTGAAAGGGATGTAGAGTTGATAAGCCTAAATACCAAATAAACATTATTAGCTATGTGGACTCTCTGAAAGGGATGTAGAGTTGACAAACCTAAATACCAAATAAACATTATTAGCTATGTGGACTCTCTGAAAGGGATGTAGAGTTAAAACCTAAATACCAATAAACATTATTAGCTATGTGGACTCTCTGAAAGGGATGTAAATTGATAAACCCAAATACCAAATAAACATTATTAGCTATGTGGACTCTCTGAAAGGAGATGTAGAGTTGAAAACCTAAATATCAAATAAACATTATTAGCTATGTGGACTCTCTGAAAGGGGATGTAGAGTTGACAAACCTAAATACCAAATAAACATTATTAGCTATGTGGACTCTCTGAAAGGGATGTAGAGTTGACAAACCTAAATACCAAATAAACATTATTAGCTATGTGGACTCTCTGAAAGGGTTGTAAGTTTATTTTATTATTATACTATGTGGACTCTCTAAAAGATGCTAGAATCTCAGTCACTAAAGCTATCAAATCAACATTTTGAAAGCATGTGGACTCTCTGAAAGAGATGTGAGATCTAAATACCAAACTATTAGCTTATCTCAGGACATGATGTGGACTATCTTAAAAGATGCCGAAGGAACTGGCTCAGTCACAGAAAAAACATCAAATCTAACAGAAAACTTATCACGTTATATTATCTGATGGATATAAAATTATTTTCCAGGATTTTATGTTTTTTGAAAAAGATAAAGATGACGTTAAAGATGAAACCAAACATTTACATTAAAATAATTTGTAAGTTTTCTTTAAATTTATATTTATATTCAACTGGACCTCTTTTTTTGGGCTATTTCTTGTACATTTTTGCAATTTTAAGAAAGGAATCCTTTACATCTTCTATGTTGGCTGACTGCTATCTCTTAGAAGGGAGTTTCCCACAGACACTAGATGTTTCACTGACATCATGGAATTTCCCTGTTACTATATTTAGACACCTAGTATGACTATGATTTCTGAGTTCTACAGTAGTATCCTAACTTGTTTAGATGAAATCCTTAAAATTTGTCTTTCGTCTAATTTTTATTGAATTTTTCTCGTTTGATGTCTTGTAGGTTGATGTTAAGAAATTAACAGAGAAAGTACAGTGTAAAATGGAGAAATGGATTTGTATAATATTTATTAGTATTTTAACATACTATTGTATTTGATAAAATTCAATTGAATATTTAATTAATGGCATGATTGAATTTCCACCAAATATTTTAAAAACAATAAAACAGAAATTAATGATCAATTGTTTTTTTTTGTAATGTAAATGTGTGATATATAATTTACAAACAAGATTTTAAACTTGTTGATCGAAGATAATATATTAAATATACTAATACCTTTAACCATTATTACAGTTGAAGCAGAATAATATACGCTAAGAGCTTGTCTCTGTATCAACCTATCATGTTTATATTTATCTATATTTACTGGAAATACAATATTGTTGAAATCAAATCAATATGTTTCGAGGTGAAAATATAAATATATAATTCTAAATTATTTAATTGTAGACTTCATAAATTGTTATTTTTAAGATTAAATAATATGTTTGCATTTAATAAAGCCGTTTTCAATTTTTGATCATACTTTTTTTTAAGATAAATTTATTAAATTTGTAAGAAGAAATTTGTTTTTTTTTTTTGTACTGATTTAATTTATATAAAATATTATAATCGTTAATTATACTGCTGTACTAATACCTTAATTATAACTAATTTTTATTTGCTCATTCAGAGAGTTCACAAAGTTAATTATGAGGTACACAGAGATCTTTATAATGATTGTTGGAATATTTTTATGGTAGGCTAAGAAGAATTTCATTGCAATCTTTTTGAAGAGAGTACATACAGCTATTTGACTTGCTCATTCAGAGAGTTCACATAGCTAGGATGAATTTCATTGAAATCTGTATTAAAAGTGTTCATATAATATTTTGACTATCTCATTCAGAGTGTTCACATGGCTAAATGAGAACTTCTGCATAATTTTGATTACTAAATAAAACATTATAATGTCCTAGTGGACAACAGTTTGACTTTCTCTTTCAGAGAGTTCACATCACTGAATTATAAATTTTGTGGAAATGATAATTTCTGCTATAATATTTATTACTAAAGGAAATCCCATGAATAGTTAATTTAAGAGAGTTCACATAGAGGAAATCAAGGTTTCATATAGCTCAACAATTTACTGGAATATTTAAATTTTTGTTTAAAGATGGCTTCTCTTGTTTTTAAGAGTCAAATCAAGCTTACTAATCCATATATTCTTAAGAATTATTTTTAATCCTTGATGAATTACAATGCCTAAAATTCTGATTATTAATTGATTAATTAGATATTTCACTAATTAATATTGATGTTAATTTTTCTAGAAGTGCTAATATGAGTGCCAGAGTATATTGATGTTGTAATTTTTTTCAAATCAATTTCACGTATTTATCAATTCGGACCAAATTTCATTTTCACAAAAAAAATACATGACTATAATTCATAAAAAGGCCACAAACTAATTTATCTTCCAAAAATAGATTAAACTTATTCTAGAGGTCATCTGTGAATTTTCAGAATGCTGATTGGTCATTTACTAATTAAATCAACCAATCACAGACATCATTAAATTCAAATTTAGATGATCAAGAATATGATTGGTCTAAATATTAACCAACCAAATGTTTTTGTTTATTTTTACGTTTATTTTCTCAATTTGTCTTTTTTAATTTTTTGTCAATTTGTGATGATTTTTGTTAGTAAAGTGTACTTTTTATTTTTTCTTTGTTAGTTTTAGGTTTTTTTGACTCTTTGTGTGATTTTTTTCCTTCTGCATACATGACTGTAAAAAGCTTGCCAGTCATCTAATTAACACCCCTTTATATTAAATGAACTTTCCCACACATGCATTTTCTCAATAAGTTTAATACCTGCTGTGTTGATTGAGGAAAGTTCATTTATCAAGTAAGGGGTGTATTGTATATTGAATTAACACTAATTTGTAGAAATATTGTGGTCAGTAAATATAGTTGATTACACTACAATGTAATTTATAGAAACGTTGTATTCTATCTTCAGATTTAGTAACCAAAGGCAAACAGTCAGGGTATATCATGTCGTGAAAATTAACATTTTTTTCCAATAATAATGTGCTCAAACTATTTCAAAATTTGTGTTTTTTTAACAATATTTCTCTATTTTCTTATATTTGTATATTTTTGATTTTTAACTTTTAAATTCTGAAATATTTAAGGAAAAATTACATTTACTATTGGTTTCAAAGGCAAGCAATTTACATTTCAAATTGTTTGATGTCACTTTTAACGTTTTCAATTAATAAAACCTAAGTTAAAAATTCTAATCAAAAAAACCGGAAACAGTCTTACTTTATTTGAGTAAAAAACACAGGCATAAAGCATCTTAGATAATTTAAATTGAAGAAGTTTCACAACAGCACAAACACTGGACTTGTTAGGTCTTCAAATATAATATAACCTGTATTGGTATTTGATAATACAGTGAAACCTCTCTAAACCAGCAGGCTGTCGAGTCTGTGATGGGATGCTGGTTTATAGAAGATTCTGTTTATAAGGGTTTCACTGTAATTTTTTGTATTGTACCTTGTTTTATAATCTACTTTAGTTGCTATTAAACCATTTATACTACAGTGTTTGTTTTTATAACTCCATATTATCAACAGAACAAGGGCAATAACTCTGTAATACAGTGGACTATTCAGTCAACAACCAATGTGAATGTTGTTGAAATCAAGGGCAATAACTCTTAAATGAAGGGGACTGTTAAGTCAACAACTAATGTGACTATCAATAACAAATGAACATTGTTCAAATCAAGGGCAATAACTTATTAATACAATGGATTGTTTAGTCAACAACTATGTTGACTACCAAAAGGAATAAAATGTTGTTCAAATCAAGGGCAGATAACTATATAAATACAATGGACTGTTCAGTCAACAAATAATGTGGCTACCAGTAACAAATGAATGTTGTTTAAATCAAGGGCAATAACTCTTATATGATAAATAAAGAAATATTTGATAGAATTTTAATCAAGTCAGCAAGAGAAGAGAAAAGTCACATTTAAATCACAAATTCATACATAATTCATATACTTTCTTACATTCATCCTTTATCTTACAGATAACCAATTAAATCATCTATCATACAAACCAGTTTAGGTTTCTAGTATTCTGATTGGACTATTTTACTACATAGAATAAATCTATCTAATTAAATTATCTACGTTTCAAACCAGTTTAGGTTTCTAGTATTCAGATTAGATCATCTTACTAGCAAGTATTCGAATAAGCCAATCAAATGATCTACATATCAAACCAGTTTAGGTTTAGATAGCTTTGATTGGCTAATCCATTCTTAAACTACGCTACTAGAAAGCTTCAGTTAAAAGCAATAGAATATACAATAGCCAATCATATCATCTATTTTTCAAATCAGTTAAGGTTTCTATTATTCTGATTGGTCTAAGCAGGCATTATCCAATCATATCATCTGAATTTGAAACCAGTTAAGATATCATGAATCGTGATTGGTTCAGTTATTTACAAAGAAGAGATGGCAATACACAACAACTATCAAACTTTATAGAGATAAATACAACATACTGAATATAATCACAGGGCCTTGATTGTATCTATACATTACTCTAGTCTTAGGGTGTAAAACTCCATTTATTTTATTTCATTTAATCTTGTTCAATTTTAAGCAAAAACAAAAGGCCACAAAGCTAAGGGCCTGTTCCTTTTCTATCATCTTCACTCATAATTCCAGTCGACCTAGCTGTAAATGGGTACAGATAATCCGGGACCTAGACTCTGATAAATCTACAAGTACATAATTCACCCCCTCACCCCACCCCAAACAAAAGTACCTTGGTGAGCACAAAAAACTCTGTGAACTCTGTGAAACGTACAGCACTATGATGACCATTATGAAATAAAATCAAGGCCCTGTGATAAAGACAATGAAATAAATAATATAATAATATGAATAAATTAAAATATAAGACACGCCCACTTATCACAGAAATATTTGACACAAATTTCATTTTTAGTTTTATATTAACAGTTTCTATAGAAACCATCTTGAATATTCTCAAATTTTTAGACGTATCATTTTTTGGCAATTTTTAAAATTTGAGAAGGTTCTTAAAGTAAGATCATAAACCTGTTCAAAATATACAAAATAGAAAATAGAATCAATTGATAACATTTAGAAATATATTTCAAAAACAAAAAGCGTTTCATTTGAATTTTCAAAAATACCAATGCAAAAATAAATGTTCTTAGCATCATACTCTTCTGCACCTTATAGAGTTAATGAATGCAGTGTGCAATGAGACTAATTTGTCAGGACAGCTGCATTAGCCTTCTTTTTCGATTCAACTGTCAACGGAGGGATCTTTAACATGTAGAGCTAAACTTTTTCAAATTTTTTGGGATCCTGTTGTCATGGAATCATTTACAAGCCCAAGTCATGTACACGAAAAGGTGGAATAACACTTTTAAATGATTATGAACCAATCTGAACCATTCTGAATGATTCTGAACCATTCTGAATTGTTCTGAACCAATCTGAATGATTCTGAACCATTCTGCTAGTATTTAGGAATTCTTAAGAAGAATGAAAAGAAAAGAAAATTTCAAACATGACACATGATCTCTGTTGATAAACAATTCTCCAAAATGTCAAAAAAACATAAAAAAAATTTACAAAAAAATTCATGAAAATGTATATATAGAAATCATAAAATTCACCAAAAATTTATGATAATCTGAGTTAATATGACTACAGTAGAATTACTTCGTTAATTAGTAGAAATATAAATTAATTAATGACAAACACCCAAACTAAATTTGACTCAAACTACTATTAGATATTTTTATTATAAAGTTACACCAAATAATTTCCCATGCACATAACAAATATCTACAAACACATTTTCTAGTTAATATTATAGTAGGCAGGGTTGTTGATTCAACAACATATGCCAGTCATGTCCGTTTTAAAAAATGACTGGCTGCGGAAAAAAATGAATCAACAGTCTTGATATAAGGTCTAATTAACAAAAGAATAATTATGTTCGTTAAACTTTGACCGGGTGTCTTATTTCAAAATATTGTATGATAAAAATGATTAAATGGAATTTATATTGTTGTTGGGTAAAAGTTTTGAACTAAAATTTAATTGCAGGGTTAATTTATTGACTAGGAATTCAAAATTTAAAATGAAATGGAGTTTTACATCCTTCACTTTAAAAAAATTAGGAGATCACAAATTTCTACAAACTAAACTTTACCCAAAACACAAATTATCTAACGTTATGTGAAATGAATTTAAAATTGTTTGTATATAAAATTAGAACTATAATGTATTTTTACCCGATTTATAAATTATAAGTTTATTTATCATAAATATTGAAGACTTAAAAACCTGGCAAGAAAATTTTTAAATGCTTAAAGAAATAAGTTAATTTTATAAATGATTATGGATTTAATTAAATGCTGAAATTGTAGGATTATTTTTAAAATGGCAGCACACTTCTTGTTTGCATAATCTTATCCCATTTTCTTTTTTTCTGTGATTTCGTCTATTCACTCGAGCCAGGTAGAAATTAACAAAATAACAATTAATAATCTTAATTAATCTTAATTAATTAAGTCAAATAAGCAACAGGCTGGGTTAATAATAAACATCAGTCCCATACAAAATTCTAAATTCAGAATCCATTTCAATATCACACTTTTACACTACAATATATAAACATATTCTGTTGGACCAAATACTATATTAATATTCTAACTTCACAATCTGTAGACAGGAACAAATTTTAGTCTTTATTTTCATTCTAACTTCAACATCCATCTACAGGTAATCACAATAGACATCTCAGTCTCTGACTTGAGTCCAAATTCAGAATCTGTTCACATCAGCAAATAAACGGCACAAAAACACCATTATTAACACCAATCTCACGAACAATTTCAGCTTTTTACACACAATTCTACAATTCCAAATTCAACTCATAAATTCCACAATGAATTTCTTTTTTTTGCTTTTTCTTCTCGCAAAATATTCACTATTTATTTACACGAAATTCACAATCACAAATATCGAAATATTTTAAAAATATACTTTCTTTTTCTCACATAAAATTTCGAATTAACACAGGAGTCTAGTTGGAAATTATCCCGTTGCAAAAAAATATTTTATTTCTTTCAGTCTCTTACCTCTCTCCTTTTATAAATTCCTGTTTGCATCACACTTTGCAAAATTCACACAATATTTACACTTATTTCTTCTATTGTATGATAATTGCAAATAATATTTATTTTGATCAAAGGATCTATTTCTGATTCGTTAATTTATTTAAATCAACAATCTAGAGTTCCAGTCAGTCGTAAAATAACGAAAGATGATTTAGCACTTCCTCATTTTTTTAAACTATTTGCACCATTTCAACCTTTTCAACCAAGTTTGTTTTCTGTTTTTCTATTAACTAATTTTTTTTTTAAATGTCCAGTTTGCTTAATAATTTTAAGACACTTTCATGTTTAATTTTCTCAAAACACTATATTATTCTAAATGAAAATTGAAGAATTATTTTAAAAATGTTCTCGAACCACAATTTCACTTTCAGAACTTCAAGTCTACAGCATTCAACAATCAGCCATCAATGAAATAAATTAGCTCCACAAGCAGATGAAAAACGCTGAATTAAAAAATTAAGCCACATAATGCACGATGTCATGGATTTACGTAAAAAAGTTTTTGAGACAAAAATTCTGGAAAGAAGTTAAGTTAAGCATATCACAGAGTCGCTCCATCTTTTTATATTTCTCGACATTTTCACATTTCCTAAGTCTCCTTTTCAGAATCGCGTTTAGTATTTTTGGCGTCTATTCATCATTAAACATCAACAAGGGAGTTAACTGTGTCTACAATATAAAAACAGGTAGAAAGGATCAAATAAAATCCAAACGTAAACAGAATTTAAACTTGGCATTCATGAAGTCTTTCTGAGAATGTAAATTGAAACGCTGGTTAAATTTGAAGAAAGGAGTAGTATATCTATAATAATGGTCTTATTAATATGTTAATGATATGCGCATTAATTATACACCCTTGCGTAAAATATTCACATATCTACTTTTAATTACTACCTGTTTTATAAAGTGGTGGAAAATCCCATAATTTAACTTACCCCCTCCTCATCGTCCAATCGTAACAATATCTCATCATCATCACTTACTATCAAACTCTCATCTGATTGGCTATTATTCAATAAGGGGTGTGTCTCTATTGAGTTGTCAAGGTAATCAAAATCTGACAGATCTTTTGGCTCCTCCTCTTCTACTATTTCCATCTGTTGTTTTACAAAGTTAATAAAAACCTGAAGATAAAATAAACAGATGGAATTATAGTCCAGTAAAACTTGTTGGTGGGTGAACAATCCAACACTTGGCCAATTCTGCTTGGTATTTGTAACAGAAGCTACTTAAACAACGTAGAAATACATTGAACAATATAAAAGTCATGTGACAATATGAATATTCATTATTTAAGTCAGTAACAAGAGATTTGCCTACTAAAGTGAAACATGGAAAAAATATTTGATAGTACGAAACATGTTAAGATATAAAGAAGCTTACATTATCCAGTGTGTTTTGACTAACTGAGTAGTCTTCGACAGCCAAGTCTCTTTCAGCCTCTTCCATAACAGAGAATAAATTTGACAGCGATACATTGGTTGTTTTGAGTTCGTATTGTAATAAGTTATAGTGTTGTTCCTGAAATAAATTCAGTTTTAGTTTTAGTTTTAACGTAGGTACATAACGTTTTAACAATACGTGTGATATATCCCATAATAATCATATTGTGTTATATATATTTACTTCTCGCTTCTCAATGTTGTTCAGGAGCTGAGCAGAAGATTAGGATGTAAAACTCCATTCATTTCATTTCATTTCCAAAATTTTATAATTTCTAATTTACCTTTAACAATGCATCAGGGATTTTCCTCTCTATAAATCTTAGAACACTTCGCTGATTGCGTTCGAAGTCTGGACCTTTAATACGAATACTGAACGTGTAGCCTTCTCCGTATTTGTTCTTTAGATGTTGTATAGAACCTAGACATTTAAATCTTCCGTTTACCATGATAGCTAGACGCGAACACAACGCTTCACATTCCTCCATACTGGAATTATATACAAGTTTACATTATCTATTAGACTATGTTAGATATTACAATCTCTCATCGGACATGTTTCAGATACACAATCCTCATCAGGACAGCTAGTTTTAAAAATAGGTTAACTTTCTAATATAGGACTTAATGTTAGCTAATTGACTAGAGCTCATCTCATACTGCTGACATGTTTCAGATACACAATCCTCATCAGGAAAGCTAGTTGCAGAAATCTTTTAAGATATTTGTGTAGAATTATGACGTCTGCTTACCTGTGTGATGTAAGAATAACGGATCGGCCATCTTGGATCAGATTCAAAATTAAATCCCATAAAAATCTTCTAGAATGTGGATCCATACCTGTAGTTGGTTCATCCTAAAAATCACAAAGAATCCAAAAAATAATCCCTTATAAAGGCCGAGTAGAAAAGTTTTCTACAGATATTATGTTTATCAGAGACACTGTGTAGAATCAATAAGCCTACTTTACTTATTTACAACTGTCGAGGGATCTTTAACATTTACAGCCTGTAGCAGTTTATGGTCCCATCTGAACAACTAGATGCTTTTTACATGTCAGTCCCTCTGATCTTTGCTGGTATTAAACCCTGGACCTTCAGGTTAGCAAGCAACCATCTAACTCATTGAGCCACCGTGGCTAATTAAAATGCTACATAATAAAAGTCAAACATACCATAAATATAACAGGAGGATGTCCGATCAAGGCGATGGCAGTCGATAGTTTACGTTTATTTCCTCCGCTGAAAGTTCCTGATAGTTTATCAGCGTATTCCGACAGACCTAGTTTCTCTAGCGCCCAGTTAACAACCTAAAATATAATAACTTGATTCAGGCCCAATTTAACCCCAAAAAGGTTTTTAATTTATAAAAATTTTGTAAAAAAGACTGAATAACTCTGTATACAGACAAGGTGTTGATTGGTAGGGTATCATTTAAACAGTAGAATAGAACTGAATTAATTAGGGAATAACTTCAAAACATGATGTGTACCCTACCCTACCTTACCCTACCCCTACCCCTCAATTTTAAACTGTCCACCCTACCTTACCCTACTGCACCTTACCTTACCCTAGTTTACATACGATCCCCACCTATAAAATTGAAACTGTCCACCTACCTGTTGTACCTACCCTACCCTACCTTACCCTTCCCTACCCTACCTTTCATTCCCCACCCCTCAAATTAAAACTGTCCACCCTACCTGCTGTTCATCTTGTGGAGGAATACCCCTCAGTCTACTATAAAACTGTACATGTTCTCTGGCTGTAAGTTCATCGTATAAAGAATCAAACTGAGGACAGTAGCCGATGTTTTCGTGGATTTTATTGATATCTTGAATGATACTGTAAACAAAATAACAAAAATCTTCACAAAATCAGGGGAGGAAACTCCTTTCTGTTAAACTACTTCATTGTGAATGTAAAAATTCTGTAGCTATCCATTTTCTAACTACAAAATGGATCAGTCAGTAACAAGTTAAATTTTGCCAGGACAGTACCATTACCCTACTCTTTTTGCGATTTCCAACCGTCAAGGGATCTTTAACATGTACAGTCCTTAACACACGAGACCTCAGTCCCATTAGAACGACTAGAAGTTTTTACCATGTCATTGACAAAATAAACATTCTTCTGTGAGCCAGTCCCATCTTGTGTTTTATATAATATTGAAGTATCACCTATATGATGTAGAATTATGTGGACTCTATAAAACCTAGAGTTACGAACCTGTGACCATTAAGATAAGCTGTGCCAGACGTAGGAGATAAATCACCAGTCAACATTTTAAATGTTGTAGTTTTACCAGCTCCATTTACACCCAATAAACCAAAACACTGTAACAACAAATATTATATAAATATCTCTACAGTATACAAATTACACTGTAAGGTAGATAACTCAGGACTAATCCAGACCACAATATGTCAATAATATGATAGACTTACCTCCCCTGGTGGTACACCGAGACAGATTCTATCCACAGCTACATGGTTTCCCAGTTTACGTGTTCTATACACCTGAAACATAATTATCAAAATTAATTATTTGATATCCAACTCTACATGTGGTACAGTTCAAGACAGTACTACCCCTCTCTCAAATCCTCCCCAGCTCTTGACCCTCCCCTTCCTCTCTTTAAACCTTCTCCCTTCCCCTCTCTCAACTTCCTTCTCCACTCTCTCAATCAACACTAAACCCCCACCTCCCACCTGTCCTTCATACCTTTGTAAGATTTTCCAGTCTAAGTAAATCATATCGACCATTTCCTTTCAATACTCGTTTTCTCTCCATGGTAACATCAATATCTTCATCTTTTATTCTCGACGTTGACACTTTCTGACGTCTGTCGAGTAGAAATATAAAATTTACCGAGGATTACGCATTGAGTCTTACAATAGGCATAAAATAACAAATCATATTACATCTTGGATCGAGAAAATGGTGGACAAACCGAAAAATACTTAGCGGTAGGGAACCCTAGACTCTAGGGTAACGAGTAAGTATCTAACCCCCTTCCCCACCACAATTCCAAAGATGAAAAATAAAAAATTACCTGGCTCTAATAAAGAAGCTATATTCACATAGCAATGTAATAACGAAAAACAGGAGTCCAATACCAGCCATAGCAACCAGATGACTGGTAACTAGGTCCCATTTTAATGGTGATTCCATTTTATCATATTGACCTGAAAAAAAAATACAATTTAAAAAATAACTTGAACTGAAGAAATGAAATGGAATTGAGTTTTACATCCCACTTTGCTATTCCTAACAGAGCCAATGAGATCACCTAATAAGGATTGAAGGTAGATTTACTCCACAAATGGTTGGTACCCAGAAAACAACCCAGACTCCAAAGAATCGCCAATATATTTATCATTGCAAAAAATAACCACAAAGGTCACATGATCATCAAATTGAGGTCACATACCAGTTTTAAAATAATATTCGTTTTTATATTCGTTAAAGGCGAGATCCATCAAACCTCGACCCAGACAATAATTCGGAAACATCATCAATACATATTTTAACGTGTCGTGGATTTTAGCCAGGTCCTGGAAATAAAAACATGATTGGATAACAGATCTGGAAACCTAAATTTCTTAACAGAGAGACAGTAAACAATATGGCTGCAATGTCGAAAGGCACCAATTGGCTGAATTTGTAAGTGTACAATCCAATCAAATCAATACAAATTCTACGATACAAGTGGACGAAACTGACATGAAACAGAGCGAATGTATTGTTTGCTCTGATTGGCTGATTTGTTAGTATTCAATCCAATCAAATTAATACAAATTCTACGATTCATCCAGGAATTAAAAATCTTTTTGCTCTGATGTCTCTGATTAGCTGTATTTCAGATTTTACAGGGATTCTGTTACTTTATGACACCAGGTAAGTTCACTGATAAATATATACTCATATTGACCATTCTTGAGAACTTTATATTCATTCTAAGACCCAGTATATATTTAACAAGAAAGAAATAATAAAGAACGTTACCTGGTCGTAAGAGAAGAGTTCCAGTAAAAAACTGGTTATAATACAGGTTATCCCAGTAAATAGATTTATAACAATTAAACAGATATAGGCTGTACTGGGCTCGTTAAATATAAAACTAGCTGGGTACATCACTGGGGTCATAGACCATCTATAATTATAAATAATATCATAGGTAAAACTTGGAGTTGGGTGGGTCAGTAACTAGCCAGGTATATTGTCGTCTGCCATCTGTTCAATAGAAGAGGCAAGTTGTGTTATAAGACTGCAATCCAGTTCCGAAACAATGGGGGGTTATTAATTATCCCAGAAATAAGATTTAAAAAATTTAAAACAGTTTTAAATACGTACGGGCTCGTTAAATAAAAAAAAGCTATTACTCAGGGGGTTTTCATAGAAACATCCTTTTTAAATTATCAATAATATAAATATAAAAAACTTGGATCTAGTTCAGTAATAGAAAAAAAGGATTTTCGTCCCTGGGGTTTCAATATAAGGGGATTGTTTTTGGTTTTTTAAATGCAATGGAGTTTGCCATCACGACTGTACCTTTTTAAAGACAATAAATCATTAAATAATTAAATTTTTGTTTGATACTACCCCAAAATTAAAAAGGAGAGTTATTATGAAGGGAGGTTATCAGTGAGAAATATACTTTTTGGGATTTGTAAATATCAATTTTTAATTTTATCAATTAAAATAAAGCTGTTGATTAAACAGCGGGTTACACTGTAATATATACAACCAAGTTAAAGTTTTACACCCTTTTTGGTTTTCAAATATAAGGAGATTCTGTTATGTTATTTATGACAGCGGGTTTTACATGAATATATACTCTTATTAAAGCTATAACAATTTTAATGTTTTGTTAGATTTATCAGATTATATAAAGATTCTGTTATGTTATTTATGCAGCAGGTATATCTACTGATGAATATATACTCTTATTGACCAAGTTTAAATTTTTATGGATAATTAATAAGTTTTGTTTGATTTATCAGATTATATAAAGATTCTGTTATGTTATTTATGACAGCAGGTATATCTACTGATGAATATATACTCTTATTGACCAAGTTTAAAATTTTATGTTCATTCTAAGATGCAGTATTCTTATTTATCTAATGTTTCACCTACTTCTAAATATCATTTATAGATTATTGTTTATGTTGTTTAGACACGAAGTAAAATTATTAAAATCTAAAACTTACAATATCCCATACATAGTTCCCGATCCAATAAACTACGGGATTCATACCCGTTACAAACTGGAGATGTTTCGCTTTCGTTGATTTCTCATACACCAAAAATACCACGAAACTGGCCGGTACAAACGACATGGCCACAATGATAAATATAGCGATCAGTACGTCTGTTCCTTGCATGCTGAAATATAACCAATATATACATACAGAGTATAATCATACCCATACAGTGGGCAATTAGGGAAATTTTACCAAGATCAGAGTGATAATAATATGTTTACACATGAGGTATCAGTTTTACTGTGACTGAAATCACTCAAACAGAAACTATGACTTTTTTACAGTGTTTTTTATTTTGATCAACTATTAGAGACTTAGGTTATAAATATTCATGATGTCACATGATATTCACACCAGCCAATCAACATGCGTCAGTTTAGTTGTTTTTAAGATTTGTTTTGTAATTATGCACATGGTTATAAATATTCATGAGGTCACATGACATTAAAAACAGCCAATCAACAAGATTCTATATAGTTTTTGATTTGTAAAAATGATCACATTTATCTTAAACATTATGAGTACTGACAACTACACTCATATGATAAAGTAAACTCTTTTCACAAAGAGGTCATGGTTTAAACCAAGATGGAGTCTGCAATAACACAGAGCAGACGTCAAACACTTACATGTAATTCAAGGTAGATAATTCATTGTTTGTTTTATCCCAGGGATGGTTAATAGCTGTGATACCATAGGCTGAAGGGTTACCTGCCCTTGGTGGTAAATTAGCTCTCAAGATGGCGTTATTTAATGCGTTCAGGAAGACGGCCATAGAATGATATCCTTTATGATTGAACCAATACTAAAATGTAAATAAAATCAAATTGTGAAAATTAACATTTGGATTTCATTACAAAATTTAAACTGCTGAGGAAATGCAATGAATTTTTACCAAATTATGTTTCTAACCAGCAACACTATACTGTATGCAATGATAGAAATTTTAACATTTTTAGTTTGGTTTCAATATTTAAACTGCGGAACACAATGAATTTTTCAAATTAACCTTTTGTTCCTGATTGCACTGAAGACATAGTAACACTTTTCTGTGTGCAATGGTGGAAATTCTAACATTTTAATTTCAAACAGTTAAACAGCCTGTAGCACACAGGGATTTGGTTTATTGACCCATCTGAACAACTAAAACCTCTCCAACCTTCGTCACTGACAGGGGGGAGGCAAGACAAAGACCACAAATCAGAAGAATATTATTGTGACCTATGCCAGGACTGAACCCTGGATATCTTGGTAAGCAAGTAAGATTCTTACCTTGGCAATTTTTCTCACAGCAAATTTCTTAAACAATGGTGGAGCATTTTCTCCGAAATTTTCAGGCACACATCTTTGTTCTAACCCAACAGACAAGGCACCATATCTGGAGAATAACATATATTAAAACAAGGCAATTAACAAGTTTATACAAGAAATCTACGATTTAATGAACTGAATGGAGTTTTACATCCTATTCTTCTGCAGCTAATGAAGACTGGCAATGCAATGTAGTGTGTACAGTCTGTAGCACACGGGGCCTCAGTTTATGGTCCAATTGGAAGAACTAGACACTTTTTCATGCCATTCCCTCCAACTGACAAGATAACCGGGCTGCAAAGTCCTGAAATTCCTCTCGACCTTTGCTTGGATTGAACCCTGTACCCTGAGGTTAGCTGGCATCTAACTCAGTCAGAATTAGGTTTAACCATGGGCCCCTACACTTTGAATAAAGAATATTTGTCCTGTACCAACCTGTGTAATCTATAATCATAAGTAGTGTATAACAAGTAATCTTCAGTATGTTGTCCTGTTATATTCTGTAATATATCCTTAGTTACGACTAGGAAACTAGGAGGATCAGGGTGGTACGAGCTACTACAAACTAAACCTGTACCGTCCTTTAAACATTTACAATTAGGATAATAATGTTTGGTGGAATAACTCGGGTCTGAAACGGAAGAAAAAAGCTAATTCAATTGATTCAAGATTTTTGACATTCAGTTATGAAATGATGCAGTACACAATGAGGAAAATTCTAACAGCTTAGTCATTTCCATCCGACTATAAAAATTTAGCTATAATTTAATAAAATGTCCATTTTTCATCCCATATTGATTCAATAAAAGACCCACCCCAAAAAAAAGAATAGAGTCTTACCCATAGGCACACTTGGGCTGGAGAAATTGACCTTTGAACCTTTAGTAGGTAGAATAGAATAATCTGGAACGTAGCTGTTAAGATGAAGTCCCGATTTAAAAACCTGTTCACATTCTTTATTATAGTACCTTGACAACAACTCAAACGTCTGACTTTCAAAATCACTACGCCTGTTGCTAGAGGGACTAATGTCTGAATCGAAGGAACTATTAAATGCTGAACGGAGAACACACGTAGATCCAATCCCCGCAGGGTAATGTAATGTCTTCAACAACTTCTCTGGTCCTGCATCCAAACTTTTGGCTTGTCTATAAAATCGTTCGTTAGTAAAGGGAATATAGTTGCCATGGGGTTGAGTAAGATTGTAATATTGCGATGGATTTAACACAATAGGTGGTGCATCATCCACAGATGGCGCTGCTAAGGCAACAGTCATTGCCACGGCAACAAATACAGCAGGTAAGATAATCTGTGAAAACAAACTTCTCCAGTTTCGAATGATGTAACGACAGCGTTTAGTAATAACGGCACGAAATTGGTTTAATAATAATAACTTCGGGCTTAAATTGTGGCGCCCTCTACCTTCTAATATTGTTCTTGGTGACCTTGATTCACCTGAAATACAACGAAATCCTTTCATTTAACACCATGTTTATCAAAGCGTGTATTTATCTAGTTGACTAGAAGGGAAGTAACTCTTGATTACAATGACTAATCAAGACCACAAAAGGCCAGTAAAAAATCATATTTATATAAAAAGAGCATAATGGTACTATATATATTGAAAATATCTAGAAAAATGTGTCTGAAGCTCTCAAAAATATTCCGCTAATCCAGAAATAAAAACCAAAGACCAAACTTACTCTGATCAAATTGAGAATAGATTTTAGGATATTTCTTCTTGGTAGATAAATTTTGAGCTGAATCATTCTCAATGTCGGCCATTGCTCCTAGTTCTAAGATATCATCATCTGCCATGTTGATGCCACAAGCACCGGCCAAACCATCAGATAATAACGGCTCATCATCACGATTCACTAACAGTTCATTTAACTCATTCTGATTGGTCTCGTGGATTTCACTTCCGTCCAATGATGAGTTGGTAGTGGAGTCTGTTCTTAGTTCTTCTAATTGTTTGTCTTCTTTCGTTTCTATAACAACACAATTTCAAATAGAGTTAGGAATGAAGTTTAGAGGAAATGATAAATGGTTTTTCAATTCTTTTTTCTGCGTTCAGAATTGGCTACCAGTTTCATTAGCCCATTAGGTACAGAAGAGAGGAAGTAAAACTCCACTCAGTTCTTTTTTGAATGGGGCTAAAAATGAATGCCATGCAGTATTTAATGAGGGGAAAAAAATAAAATCAATCAATGTTAGAAGGCTACATTATATTTCATGAGAAAATTTCACTTACTTTCATTTTCTTGACACGCAGCTTCTGTGACCTTGAGAAATACTTCCTCCAAGGTCGTATCCATGACACCCATACTAGAGATATGCAAATGATCTAACCCACTTTCGCAGACCAAGAAAAATTTCTCAAAGTTTCCTTTTTTAGCTTCTTCGAATGGAAGAATATAGTGGAGCTCTCGCGTTGTTTCATTGGCTAGATAGGCTGATGGGATATGTTTACGAATAAATTCAGTGACCTTGACCTCATCACATAACGAGGTCGGAACTGTTTCGATATGGCTGTGAATCTCGGGCTCATCTGTAAAAGATTCAGATATCAAAATGAATAAAACAATGAGCCAGTCTGAATAAAGCTCAAATATTGATTTTGAAAAGGGATACAGGTATGAACATATTTATGGTTACATAGCAAATGCAAAATTTTCAATGAAAAATAAATTGAAAACCAACCTTCTCCATTCACACCAACATTTTCAGCCTTCACTAATTTAAGATGATAACCTTCTCCAATGTTGTTTTTCAGAAATATAGAGGATCCACAACATTTTAACTGACCATTAGAAATAATAGCGATACGATCACCTAGAATATCAGCCTCGTCCATATGATGTGTGGACAGCAAGATAGTACGATCTGAAAAATACAATCACCAAATTAGAAAATAAACGTCACTTTAACGTTACTACCCTCCCTTGGACAGGTCCTTTTGACGGGTCCTTTTGACAGGTCCTTTTGACAAGTCCTTTTGACAGGTCCTTTTGACAGGTGATTTAGGTTTGTAAGTCTAATATACAGATATTAACAATACAGTAAAAAACAAATAAAATATTTCAGTCGTAAATGGGTGATTTTTCATTGAAATATGTCACCTGTAAATATCATCACTGACGAATTCGCTGGTAAATTATTATTATAATTCTTACTTTGTTTATATTGAACTAACAAATCCCAGATGGCTCTTCTAGCGTAGGGGTCGACTCCGGCCGTCGGTTCGTCTAAAATAACAGTTCTAGATCCACCAACGAAGGCGATAGCTACAGATAGTTTACGTTGCATCCCACCGGACAGACAGTCAACTTTACTCCGTCTTTTATTAGGTAGACCCAGGTCCTCGATCATTCTAAAGCAAAACCAAACTTTAATATTCATCTGTATATGATGATAATACGGAAATACTGGGTTAAATCAAACTTCAACTTGTACAATCTGATTGGTCAATCACTCAATAAACATCAACCAATTAAATCACTGTATTTCTAGACATTTGAATGTTTTATCCAATCAGATTATTAATTCTTAATTCTGAATTCTGGAATCTAGATTTTTTATTTTTTTAAGTTTAACGATCAAATCTGAGCCGTAACTTAAAATGATTTCTAGTTCTAGTCATCTGATTGGTCAATCACTAAACTTGATTTTAAATTTAGTTTTGTCAACCAATCAGATTACTGTATTTTTTAGTTCTGAAGTCTAGATTTAATCTCATTTAAGTTTTCGAGAATAAGGTCCCCTGTACTACTAGTAATAACCCAGGTTTGGATCTAACACCTACCTGTTGGTTTCTTCTTTTATCTCTTCTGGTTTCATTCCCTTTAAACTGGCATAAAACCAGAGATGTTCTTCCACTGTCAGGCTGAAATGTACACCATTAGTTACAGTCACGCAGTGTGCAATTGAGGGAATTTTACCAGGACAGCAGCATTAACTTACAGCCCGAAGTACATAGATAGAATCTCAGTTAATTGTCCAATCTCAACAATTCTGTGTTTAAACCAGCTGTTATTAGTCTCGTATCCAAAACATGTGCTGTCTTAACTTTAATGGAGAAGCTTCAAAAAACAGGCTCTCAATGTCTTGTCCCATCTAAACAACTACATGCTATATCTATTTCAATCTTACTGGAGGGGAATATAGTATATATAAACTTACCTTTCAAATAAAACATTATGTTGAGGACACATTCCTAAACTTTGTCTAATGACATCCATATCAGTCCTGATGTCCAAGTCATAAATAGTCGCATAACCTGAGGTAGGAGGGATCAATCCAGACAGAATAGACCTAATAGTAGATAAACAAATTTATATTTTAACCTCATATATTATTATACTTGATGAAATCATGATGGTGATGCGTTCTACTCTTGGTCGGTTTATGAAGTCTAGTGGCTTTGTACAAGTCATCTTCATTCATAATTACAGTCAACTTAGCTGTAAATTGGTTCAGATAATTTCACAATATCAATGCCTTGAACCAACTGTTAGAAAAATCCTTGTGAATCTGTTATCCTCAAGTGGTTTGGCTAAAAACCAGCTGGTAGAAAGGATCTTTAATTGCAAACCTAAGTTGTTATCCTTTGTCAAGGTATATTTTGTCAAGGACCATCTGTTAAATGCGAGTTTAAAAATAGACTAAAAAATCAAACTTACATGGTTGTTGTCTTGCCAGCTCCGTTGTGACCCAGAAACGATGTTATCTGACCCTCGTATAGATTTAGACTTAATTTCTTTACAGCTACCTTCTTGCCTAGTTTATACACTTTAGATAGATTCTCGATATGAACTCCACGATCTAGGTGAACCGGCTCTTGTTCAAATTTATAAATATCATCTAAAATATAATTATAAAGGGTTAAAACAACAGCGTCTAATTTTTAAGAAAAACAGGCGCATTGACTAACCTTATTGTTTACTGTTTCAGGTTTATTAACCTCAGTGACCTATTGTTGTTGTCCAGCAGAGTCTATTTTCAATCAGGCATTTTACACAGACAAACAGACATGACCGAATCAACAACCCTTCAATTTATACCATTCTAATTTTCAATCAGACGTCTGTGGTTCTAGTTTGATAATGTCTCTATAACAAAAGCCTTTGCTACAGAAGAAAACATTAGAATCTCTATTGATGTCTATGATATTAAGAAGCACTAGCCAAAATATCCAGTATTAAGTGTTAGGTGTTAAATAAACTAACAGTAACATACCTGGGTCACCAGCCATAGCACCAGCCTGATCATCTTCCATTACAGAAAGATAGGTGGAGTTTTTACCACAGATATCTAGTAGACTAGAACAATCTTCCACAGGTTTCATACTTCCCCCACACCAATACGCCTTGGTCAACGGAAAATACCACGGCTTGGGTAACCCATAGGTACCTAGAAATATCAAATAATATAAATTATCTTTTACTTAATAACAGAAAATATGATGGTACAGAATCATTAGATATATTGTGGTCTTGAAACCCAAGTGTTAGATAAGAGTTCTCTCCCCTCTTATGAGGAAGGCATGATGTAAATTTGGGAGGTTATTAAGTTGTTCAGGTAAGATAATAAACTGAGGCGTGACGTCATGAAGTAGGCCTACATGTTAAAAGATCCTTCAATAAGTGACAGTTATCAGTCATATTATCAACATCAATGATGGAGCTGTATGAACTAATAGACAGTAACCCCATGTAGTGTACAATGAAGTAACTTACCAGGAAAAACATGTTCAATATACCAGACCAGGAAGAAATAGAGAAAACAATCTAGTATTGTCATTAACATCACCATAAATAAATTAAATTCATCATCTTCTACTGGGGATATATAAAAATTATCCCACTGTACTCCTACACCCATCTCTTCATAAAACGCAAAATACTTCGCCCCCAGGCCAAAGGCAGTCGTAGAAAAAAGGCACTGAAAGGTGAGATGAAGTACAAAATTAATTTTTGGTGACTTGATAGTTAGTCAAACTTGGTTGATGATGTTTATGATAATGAAAGACAATATATTTGAAGGGGCGGGGGGATATTACCTACATAAACATATAGATGAGGGGATGAGGAATTAACTAACTCTGTGTCTTATTTTCAAATTTATCCCAACCCAAGTGCATGTTTAAAACTGAACTGAATTTGAGCTAGTTAAACAGGACATGTTCCAGTATCTGTAACACGGCAACGCAACAACCCTTTCGGAGAGTTCACATTGTTAAGAACGATTATTACACAACAAAATCATATGCTATCAGAATACAATTTATCATGCTAGATTTGAGGAGACCACCATGAAGAATACAAAATGAAGAAGAAAGAAAACTTACGGCTAAAGATTTAGCGATTCCTGGCATTCTGTCACCAGCGATATCTTCTTTTATAGCAATATACATATAGGGTACATACGATAGGAAATATATTATACCAGCACACGCTGCCGCTACTTTCGCTTTCGAATATAATACACTTATAAGAAAACTGTAATAGAAAAAAACGTTCACTCTAGAATCTGGTACACTACATCGTACGCTAGAGATTACAGCCAATCAGAACACTGGACAGAAATTCTGTACACAATAAGCCATCATCTAGGGTTTTGATTGGCTGTATGCAATACCATATAAACCAATCAAATCACTTCATTTACAAATTTTCATTGCAAGAAAGGTAATTATTGTAGTCAAGGTATAAGTATGAAGTTTATAATATAAATTGCCCTACCCTCTCCTACCCCTGTCCTCTCCCCCAAGATTAAACTATAAAACTTACGAGAAAGAGATGACAGCTATGATATAGATCTCGAGAACTGTAAAGATTATCCAGCCACTACTGTGGGTTAAAACATGGCCAAACTTTAACATCAAGGTCAAGATTATCACAGTAACAGTCATCTGTATAAAATAGGATATAAACCAGGCACACCAGTGGACAGCGTTACTCAATCCCATCATCTTCATCACCTAGAGAATAAACATATATATACTTTCACTTTTATATACTCATATAGAATAAATATATAATATTGATATACTTATATATACTCATATATCAGTTAGACTTACCAGTTATATACCATGAGATGATACGACGTCATTTAGAAAGTGGTGTTGCAATATTATTTTCGTTATTGGGATAACACTTTCTTGGTATAGCACAGATTCTAGTGCTGAAAATTGGCAGAGACCCGAACGGGTTTCAAACCAGTGATCTCACAGTCAGGCACCTAATCGCCAGCAATACTGATTATCAGAGGGGTAATGCATGTTCGCAGTAAAGTCTACCGTCTACTGCCTTCTATTTGTGTGGAGGGTCCGTTGGCCGTGTGGTCTAGACGGTTGACATGTATTGCTGGCGACCCGATAACCAAAATATTGTTGAGGTATAATATATCAGACAGTTATTGGTCAATACAACAGTTACTCACCTCTTTTAACCTCTGTTCTTTCTCATATACTATACTCTGAACTAACATAGCCACAGTATAGACCCAGGATATAGTTAAACATAGTGGCATGACGTGTTCTATCATAAACATAAACCTAGAATAGAGATACACTAACATAGCCACAGTATAGACCCAGGATATAGTTAAACATAGTGGCATGACGTGTTCTATCATAAACATAAACCTAGAATAGAGATACACTAACATAGCCACAGTATAGACCCAGGATATAGTTAAACATAGTGGCATGACGTGTTCTATCATAAACATAAACCTAGAATAGAGATACACTAACATAGCCACAGTATAGACCCAGGATATAGTTAAACATAGTGGCATGACGTGTTCTATCATAAACATAAACCTAGAATAGAGATACACTAACATAGCCACAGTATAGACCCAGGATATAGTTAAACATAGTGGCATGACGTGTTCTATCATAAACATAAACCTAGAATAGAGATACACTAACATAGCCACAGTATAGACCCAGGATATAGTTAAACATAGTGGCATGACGTGTTCTATCATAAACATAAACCTAGAATAGAGATACACTAACATAGCCACAGTATAGACCCAGGATATAGTTAAACATAGTGGCATGACGTGTTCTATCATAAACATAAACCTAGAATAGAGATACACTAACATAGCCACAGTATAGACCCAGGATATAGTTAAACATAGTGGCATGACGTGTTCTATCATAAACATAAACCTAGAATAGAGATACACTAACATAGCCACAGTATAGACCCAGGATATAGTTAAACATAGTGGCATGACGTGTTCTATCATAAACATAAACCTAGAATAGAGATACACTAACATAGCCACAGTATAGACCCAGGATATAGTTAAACATAGTGGCATGACGTGTTCTATCATAAACATAAACCTAGAATAGAGATACACTAACATAGCCACAGTATAGACCCAGGATATAGTTAAACATAGTGGCATGACGTGTTCTATCATAAACATAAACCTAGAATAGAGATACACTAACATAGCCACAGTATAGACCCAGGATATAGTTAAACATAGTGGCATGACGTGTTCTATCATAAACATAAACCTAGAATAGAGATACACTAACATAGCCACAGTATAGACCCAGGATATAGTTAAACATAGTGGCATGACGTGTTCTATCATAAACATAAACCTAGAATAGAGATACACTAACATAGCCACAGTATAGACCCAGGATATAGTTAAACATAGTGGCATGACGTGTTCTATCATAAACATAAACCTAGAATAGAGATACACTAGTTAACATACCACAGTATAGACCCAGGAATAGTTAAACATGTCATGAGGTTTATCATAAAATTAAACCTTAGAATCAGAATACACTAACATAGCCACAGTTAGAAGATATAGTTAACATATGCATGAACGTGTTTTCTAAAATAATAGAATGAGATAACTAAATAGCAATTACCCAGGTATAGTTAAAATATGATGAGTTTCTATCATAAACATAAACCTAGAATAGGATAATAACATAGCACAGTTAACCCGGTATATTCAAGTGGCAGACTTATCTATCATAAACATAAACCTAGAATAGAATACATAACATAGCCACAGTTATATGACCAGGTTAGTTAATAATAGTGGTCATGACTTTATATCTAAACATAAACTTGAATAAATACAGTAACATAGCCACAGATCCCAGATATATTAAACATGTGGCTGGTGCTACATAAAAAATAAAAGATACTCAAGCCACAGATCCCCGATATATTAAACAGTGGCATGACGTGTTCTATCATAAACATAAACCTAGAATAGAGATACACTAGTTAATATACGACTATAAGATAATAACAACAATAACTGTCAATATATTGATAACAACTTATCAACTTGTAATATGAGGGAATATAACACTTAATATTAAAAATTAATTATAAATAACAACCAGAATCACATCAACCATTAGATAAATCAGACCACAGTCTAGCTGAAATAGTTTATATGCCTTCAGGGGCCTTATTCTTAAATATTTAACTTTAGTTTCCCAGTCATCACTAAAAATTGATTAAAAATTTAATTTCATTATCCAATCAGATAAAGCCCCGTTTTAATTAAAATTAAGTAATTAAGTAATTAAGTAAGAGAACAATACTTACTGATCATAAACAAAACAAGGATAGGGAAATTGTTGAGCGTACGTTCCCGGTTCTATCACGTCACGCCCCACTTGTACATCAATTATAGCTCTTTCTATTATATCCTACGAAATATACATAATAATTATTATTATCTTCAGTTAATATACCAAGTCACAGATCAGACTTATTCTCAAAAACTTGACTTGAATAAAATACAGATACCAAGTCACAGATCAGACTTATTCTCAAACACTTGACTTGAATAAAATACAGATACCAAGTCACAGATCAGACTTATTCTCAAACACTTGACTTGAATATAATACAGATACCAAGTCACAGATCAGACTTATTCTCAAACACTTGACTTGAATAAAATACAGATACCAAGTCACAGATCAGACTTATTCTCAAACACTTGACTTGAATATAATACAGATATCAAGTCACAGATCAGACTTATTCTCAAACACTTGACTTGAATATAATACAGATACCAAGTCACAGATCAGACTTATTCTCAAACACTTGACTTGAATATAATACAGATACCAAGTCACAGATCAGACTTATTCTCAAACACTTGACTTGAATAAAATACAGATATCAAGTCACAGATCAGACTTATTCTCAAACACTTGACTTGAATATAATACAGATATCAAGTCACAGATCAGACTTATTCTCAAACACTTGACTTGAATATAATACAGATAACAAGTCACAGATCAGACTTATTCTCAAACACTTGACTTGAATATAATACAGATACCAAGTCACAGATCAGACTTATTCTCAAACACTTGACTTGAATATAATACAGATACCAAGTCACAGATCAGACTTATTCTCAAACACTTGACTTGAATAAAATACAGATACCAAGTCACAGATCAGACTTATTCTCAAACACTTGACTTGAATAAAATACAGATACCAAGTCACAGATCAGACTTATTCTCAAACACTTGACTTGAATATAATACAGATACCAAGTCACAGATCAGACTTATTCTCAAACACTTGACTTGAATAAAATACAGATACCAAGTCACAGATCAGACTTATTCTCAAACACTTGACTTGAATAAAATACAGATAACAAGTCACAGATCAGACTTATTCTCAAACACTTGACTTGAATATAATACAGATACCAAGTCACAGATCAGACTTATTCTCAAACACTTGACTTGAATATAATACAGATACCAAGTCACAGATCAGACTTATTCTCAAACACTTGACTTGAATATAATACAGATACCAAGTCACAGATCAGACTTATTCTCAAACACTTGACTTGAATATAATACAGATACCAAGTCACAGATCAGACTTATTCTCAAACACTTGACTTGAATATAATACAGATACCAAGTCACAGATCAGACTTATTCTCAAACACTTGACTTGAATATAATACAGATACCAAGTCACAGATCAGACTTATTCTCAAACACTTGACTTGAATAAAATACAGATACCAAGTCACAGATCAGACTTATTCTCAAACACTTGACTTGAATATAATACAGATATCAAGTCACAGATCAGACTTATTCTCAAACACTTGACTTGAATATAATACAGATATCAAGTCACAGATCAGACTTATTCTCAAACACTTGACTTGAATAAAATACAGATACCAAGTCACAGATCAGACTTATTCTCAAACACTTGACTTGAATAAAATACAGATATCAAGTCACAGATCAGACTTATTCTCAAACACTTGACTTGAATAAAATACAGATACCAAGTCACAGATCAGACTTATTCTCAAACACTTGACTTGAATAAAATACAGATACAAGTCACAGATCAGACTTATTCTCAAACACTTGACTTGAATAAAATACAGATAATCAAGTCACAGATCAGACTTATTCTCAAACACTTGACTTGAATAAAATACAGATACAAGTCACAGATCAGACTTATTCTCAAACACTTGACTTGAATATAATACAGATATCAAGTCACAGATCAGACTTATTCTCAAACACTTGACTTGAATATAATACAGATATCAAGTCACAGATCAGACTTATTCTCAAACACTTGACTTGAATAAAATACAGATACCAAGTCACAGATCAGACTTATTCTCAAACACTTGACTTGAATATAATACAGATACCAAGTCACAGATCAGACTTATTCTCAAACACTTGACTTGAATATAATACAGATACCAAGTCACAGATCAGACTTATTCTCAAACACTTGACTTGAATAAAATACAGATACCAAGTCACAGATCAGACTTATTCTCAAACACTTGACTTGAATATAATACAGATACCAAGTCACAGATCAGACTTATTCTCAAACACTTGACTTGAATATAATACAGATACCAAGTCACAGATCAGACTTATTCTCAAACACTTGACTTGAATATAATACAGATACCAAGTCACAGATCAGACTTATTCTCAAACACTTGACTTGAATATAATACAGATATCAAGTCACAGATCAGACTTATTCTCAAACACTTGACTTGAATATAATACAGATACCAAGTCACAGATCAGACTTATTCTCAAACACTTGACTTGAATAAAATACAGATACCAAGTCACAGATCAGACTTATTCTCAAACACTTGACTTGAATATAATACAGATACCAAGTCACAGATCAGACTTATTCTCAAACACTTGACTTGAATATAATACAGATACCAAGTCACAGATCAGACTTATTCTCAAACACTTGACTTGAATATAATACAGATACCAAGTCACAGATCAGACTTATTCTCAAACACTTGACTTGAATATAATACAGATACCAAGTCACAGATCAGACTTATTCTCAAACACTTGACTTGAATAAAATACAGATACCAAGTCACAGATCAGACTTATTCTCAAAAACTTGACTTGAATAAAATACAGGTTTAATAAGATACAGTAATCTGATTGGATAATAAAACTAAGTTTAAAATCAATTTTAGTATTTGACCAATCATATCACTGGAATATTGAGATCATTTCAAGTTAAGTTTTTAGAATAAGCCCTGACAATTATTATTAACAGCTTGATATTGAGAAGATATTATAGACAAACTTGTTACTATGTAGACAAACGAACCTGTATCCAGACAAAACCGAATTGATAATACGGATAATCACTGGGTCCTGGACCAGGGAACCAGGCTTGTTTACGAGTAAATTTAGTAGACGGTGTGAACGTAGCATTCTGGCGTATTTTATACTGAACATGGGGAGGTAACCCTCCATCTTCTTCTATATTCTCAAACACAACTCCTGAAACACAATCAAATTTAACCGTTAAAAGGTCATGGAACAAAAAAGGTCAAGTTATAATAAATGAAAATTCAAACCAAATCCAGAAATCAAAAAGTATTTTCTGTAAGACTCATACGGTAATTAGAAAAAATATATCTAGGCACAATTTAATAGATAATATTTACTTTATTAAATAACTTACGACGTTTCGACAAGGATACTCGCGTCTCTTTCAAGCAAAGATCTACTAAATTAACTAGCCAATCAAATCCAATCAAATCAACTAGGTGACTATTGTAGTCAAGGTATAAGAATGAAGTTTGTAATAGCTTGACATTGTGAAGATGTGACACAAGAAAGATGACTATTGTAGTCAAGGTATAAGTATGAAGTTTGTAATAACTTGATATTGTAAAGATGTGAAACAAGAAAGGTGACTATTGTAGTCAAGGTATAAGTATGAAGTTTGTAATAACTTGACATTGTGAAGATGTGATACAAGAAAGGTGACTATTATAGTCAAGGTATAAGTATGAAGTTTGTAATAACTTGATATTGTGAAGATGTGAAACAAGAAAGGTGACTATTGTAGTCAAGGTATAAGTATGAAGTTTGTAATAGCTTGACATTGTGAAGATGTGATACAAGAAAGGTGACTATTGTAGTCAAGGTATAAGTATGAAGTTTGTAATAACTTGATATTGTAAAGATGTGAAACAAGAAAGGTGACTATTGTAGTCAAGGTATAAGTATGAAGTTTGTAATAACTTGATATTGTGAAGATGTGATACAAGAAAGGTGACTATTGTAGTCAAGGTATAAGTATGAAGTTTGTAATAACTTGACATTGTAAAGATGTTTATACAAGAAAGGTGACTATTGTAGTCAAGGTATAAGTATGAAGTTTGTAATAACTTGACATTGTGAAGATGTTTATACAAGAAAGGTGACTATTGTAGTCAAGGTATAAGTATGAAGTTTGTAATAGCTTGACATTGTAAAGATGTGATACAAGAAAGGTGACTATTGTAGTCAAGGTATAAGTATGAAGTTTGTAATAACTTGACATTGTGAAGATGTGATACAAGAAAGGTGACTATTGTAGTCAAGGTATAAGTATGAAGTTTGTAATAACTTGACATTGTGAAGATGTGATACAAGAAAGGTGACTATTGTAGTCAAGGTATAAGTATGAAGTTTGTAATAACTTGATATTGTGAAGATGTTTATACAAGAAAGGTGACTATTGTAGTCAAGGTATAAGTATGAAGTTGTAATAGCTTGACATTGTAAAGATGTGATACAAGAAAGGTGACTATTGTAGTCAAGGTATAAGTATGAAGTTTGTAATAACTTGATATTGTGAAGATGTGATACAAGAAAGGTGACTATTTTAGTCAAGGTATAAGTATGAAGTTTGTAATAACTTGATATTGTGAAGATTGATACAAGAAAGGTGACTATTGTAGTCAAGGTATAAGTATGAAGTTTGTAATAACTTGACATTGTAAAGATGTGATATAAGAAAGGTGACTATTGTAGTCAAGGTATAAGTATGAAGTTTGTAATAGCTTGACATTGTAAAGATGTGATACAAGAAAGGTGACTATTCTAGTCAAGGTATAAATATGAAGTTTATAAATAACTTGACAGTAAAGATGTGATAAAAAAAGGTGACTATTGTAGTCAAGGTATAAGTAAAGTTTGTAATATTGACATTGTGAAGATGTGATACAAGATAGGTGACTAGTAGTCAAGGTATAAGTATGAAGTTTGTAATAGCTTCATTGTAAAATTGATACAAGAAAGTGACTATTATAGTCATATAAGTATGAAGTCCTGTTAACTTATATTGTAAAGATGTTAAAAAAGGTGACTATGTAGTCAAGGGATAAGTATGAAGTTAGTAATAGCTTGATATTGTGAAGATGTGATACAAGAAATGTGACTATTGTAGTCAAGGTATAAGTATGAAGTTTGTAATAACTTGATATTGTGAAGATGTGATACAAGAAATGTGACTATAATAGTCAAGGTATAAGTATGGAGTATGTTTTAGCTTGACATTGTAAAGATGTGATACAAGAAAGGTGACTATTGTAGTCAAGGTATAAGTATGAAGTTTGTAATAGCTTGACATTGTAAAGATGTGATACAAGAAAGGTGACTATTATAGTGAAGGTATAAGTATGGAGTATGTTTTAGCTTGACATTGTGAAGATGTGATACAAGAAATGTGACTATTGTAGTCAAGGTATAAGAATGAAGTTAACATTATGAAGACAACCAATCGAGAGCCAGACCTACCTGCTATAACAGAATCGTTCATTTTATACGCCTCCGTTAAGAAATAGTTCACCATTTCAACTTCTGTTTCAAAACCTTTAAAAACATTGAGACTAATACCCTCCATCATACCCAGCCAGATATTGGCCGCGTGATCTATAACGTCTAACATATGTACATATTCTTCAATAGTTGGTATATCTTCATCCATAAACTTCTCTAGCGCGCGAATATGACCCAACTGACCAATTATTCCTCGTTCTAATCTTAACGCCATTTGCATCTATAAATAAATAAGTACAGATAGTTGAAAAGGGTTAAGGGTCACGGACAAGTAACCAGTTTCTATTAAACAGAAAGCACTGGCACAGTATATACTGTTGTCTAATGTTTCAGTTCAATATCTTCTTCAGTAACACTCCAGTAGTTTATGATCATATTTTTCTTGTCCTGTTATTTATTTAAAGTTTAGAATCAGGTATAATACTCACGTTTCTAATCAGTTGAAGATTTTTAGCAGTTTGTGGTTTTTCTAGATAGGTTCGCAATTCCTGAGAAACATTCAACCATTTACTAGCATACACTCCGATTAAATCTATAAACGCAAACGTCGCGTTTGCCTACAATATAATCATTATATTTCATTACCAACATCATAATAGATAGAAACATCCTGGTTCAATATACCAGTAACAAGTGTGTTTGTGTATTAATAATTACAAAACAAAACGTGACAAATAAGCAAGTTGATTGGCTGTCTATTTTTTTTTTAAACAGTATTTATTCAAAATTTGAAAGTAGTAAATAAATAATACATGGTTTTGCAACAAACCAAAGCTAATATTAATCCATTTCCATTTCTTAAAGCACATATCGCAAAATGTCTATTCACTAACTCTTGTAGAAGTAACAGAGTTACCTACCTTGAAAATGACATCATCAGCCGAAGTATTAACGGGTGCGTAGAGAACTTTAGGATTACTGTATAAGATATGGACAATGATTCCCATCATTTTATGTTGACGTGACGTAAGATGGATGCTTTCTGTAATAAAATAGCAAGATTTACATTGTGGACTCTCAAAAACCCTGCCACTGTCATAATGAAACTGGTAAGTCTCTATAGAAACGACTAGAAACATAGAAAATTCATTTTCCTTGCTAGAAGATTGAAACCAACTGTATCCTAACAACCAATAAACAACAATTTATTGGCCTAGTGATTCTCGACTAGCCAAGATCTTTCTTGTGTCATGGAAGTTTGTACGTGTAATAATTTGGTAGGATTGTATGCTGAAAAAATACAACCTATTCAACAGAAACTGTCCTCATATCGGGGGCCCTGAATAACTGTCTAATCCAATCAAATCACTGCACTTCATAGAACAAGAATAGTCAGGGAGAAGACCCAATTCATGATAGCTGTAGATTGTGAAGAAGATACCTCAGTTGGTAAATATAAAAATAAAAGATGGCTGCCTACCTGTATCTTCAGGGTCGAAAGGATGTTTAGAATTTTTGGGTTTTTTACCACAAACGGCAATCTGCATAAAACTCCAGGCTTTTATTAATCCATGCTTAGACGGCTTCGGATGTTCGGGCTGAAAATGAACAAAATGGGAAAAACATAAAATTTAAGAATCGGAATGAAAATAGAGTTTTAACTCCTGTTGCCGTGACGATGTTATTAAAACAGTTAGCAACAATGACGTCATTAATATTCATTGTCGAAGTAAATAGGAGGATTACTCGCTATAGTTAAACACGGTAGAAATATCTTGATTGAAGTTAAAAAGAAATGAAATGAAATAAAGTTTTACATCCTACTCTTCTGCACCTAATGTTCCAATGAAGATGGGCAATGCCATAAAGTGTGGAATGAGGGTAGCAGCATTAGCCTACTCTTGTTTTCAACTGCAAACTATCAAGGGATCTTTAACCTGTACAGCCTGTAACACACAAAGCCCTGGTTTATTGTCTCATCTGAACGACTAGAGACTTTTACCATGTCAGTTTCTCCAACCAACATCACTGACAGTGGGGAGCCAGGTTGAAAAGCCTGTAAATTGAACCCTGGTTAGCGAGTAACTTACCAGTGGCTACTATCAATAAAAGTAGAAAGACCTACCGTAATAGGTTCAGTAGAATTATCAGTATCTGTACCATTGGAGTATATAATATCGGTACTATTTTTTATATCAAACTGGTCGACTGGTAACATCTCAACTAACTTAGCTAATTGTTCTAACTCAGACTGGAACTGTACAAACTTATTCACCTACAATATAGTATTAAAATATACATTATTAGTTATGTGGATTCTCTTAAGGGATGTTGACTGGACAATATTAGCTATGTGGACTCTCAAAAGGCATGTCGACAAACCTAAACACCAAATAAACAATATAACCTATGTGGGCTCTCTGATAGGAATATTGATTCGACATTTTTCGTAATGTGGACTCTCAGAAACCAGTTGGCCAAGTTGTACTGCATTAAAATAGTGTTTGTCCAATCAAGTTTATGGGAAGTGAAAATATTTCTTGTCTACAGCCTGCCCCCCCCCCCTCTCACTAACACTATGACCCCCACTACCAAAAAGTTATTTAAAAAACTTACATTTGTTACAAAATGATCAATTTTCTCTTCTGTAGCTGTTAGATTGATAGATTTCAGGTCCAACTAAAAAATATAGAATACCTTTTATCCAAAACTGTAATTATAAAACAGCTAATGTTTAAAAAAACTTAACTTTGTAATTCTGATAACTGGCTTTAAAAATTTATTTTAAAAAAAGTATTTGAAGTCCCTCAAATTAATTAATAAAGACATTAGATAATTTTAAAACTAACTGGTTGCCATAGAAACTCAATAAAAACAATAAATCTTACCAAATTAATAATTTCAGTATCTGTTACGTGTGATTTTAGAAACCGTGATAATTCTATAAAATCACTCTGAGATAAATTACACATTGTACTCTGTAACTTTACCTACAAATATATTACAAAAATAAATTTATTAGAGACTTCCACGTGACAGGTCAAAATGGAAATCTTTAAAACATCAACAACAAAAAAAACAGAATTTCATTCCAGACTATCCAAACAATCAGAACATTTTTAAAAATTTACGTTTCTTTTTCTCGAATTCTGATATAGCAATTTAATTCTTTACGAACAGATTGTGAGTTTATTTGAATTATGAAATGAAATGAAGTTGAGGCCACGTCACGTAGTGTGCAATGAGGGAAATTAGATTGAGATGTGAAGGTTGTAAAAAACA
Organism: Nipponacmea schrenckii; assembly: GCA_030562195.1. Taxonomy (NCBI): domain Eukaryota; kingdom Metazoa; phylum Mollusca; class Gastropoda; family Lottiidae; genus Nipponacmea; species Nipponacmea schrenckii. The sequence continues at coordinate 25,069,072 of JAUJPP010000012.1, read as the reverse complement.
GATGATAAAGATGTTCATGTAATTTTTCATGTTACGTTTGATTTGAGACGAAAAAACCAAAGAATTTTAACTAACCAGTTTTTGTCGGCCATCTTCAGTATGAGAGATAATTAATTTTAAAAATAAATCTTTATGACACGTAAATTCTTTTAACTCCTTCGGTGAAAACAAAAAATTCTGAAAAAAATATCACATTTATATTTATTTACTCAATAATTTCTAAACAAATTTTATGCAACAAATTGGCTGCGATTTAATTATTTGAAAGCGAAAAACAAATTTTATTCAACATGATTCTCACAATTTGCTATTACGTAAATATTTGAAAGCAAACAAGACTATCCCATAATTACCTTCAATAATTGAGCAACAACTTGAGGCTGGATGATGATATCATTAGGAGACTTTTCGATCAAGTCTATAACAATGGGAAGTAACTGGGTGATGTTTCTAGTCTTGGCTAATTCAGGATGTAGTATTATTTCTTCTAGTAAAGTTTCTATCACTTTATTTCGTGTTTCTTTCGGAAGATTTTGTAGAATGGCGTTTAAGGCGGCGGGGATGTCGGTAGATGTATTTGATAATTTTGAGATCACGTGGGGTAAAATTTCTTTAATATCAAACGGCAGATTAAATGATGAATCAGCACTTCGTTTTAAACGGGGGATTTTCTGCGTCAAGTTTTCAAAATCATCTCCCATGAAATATTTATATATCTGAGAAAAAAAAATTGAAAGTAGATTTACACAAATTTTACATTTTTATATTCATCTCAGCCTATACTGGGATTGAACCCTGGACCTTCAGGTTAGCGAGCAAACATCTAACTCACTGAGTCACCACAGCTCTCTACTGACAGGGTTAAAGTATTATCTCAACCTATACTAGGATTGAACCCTGGACCTTCAGGTTAGCGAGCAAATCTAACTCACTGAGTCACCACAGCTCTCTACTGACAGGGTTAAAGTATTATCTCTACCTATACTAGGATTGAACCCTGGACCTTCAGGTTAGCGAGCTAACATCTAACTCACTGAGTCACCACAGCTCTCTACTGACAGGGTTGAAGTATTATCTCTACCTATATAGGATTGAACCTGGACCTTCAGGTTAGGAGCTAACATCTAACTCGCTGAACCACCACAGCTTCCATACTTATCTGGATCTATATTGAACCCGAGACCTTCAGGGAAATATATTTCCAGCGAGAGTTTCGTTACAAATTACAAATTAATAAAATTAAAATATTTACCTCCTCTACATGAACTGTAGAATTAAACAGAGCGTTGACCTCATCGGTCGGTAGAGATAAATTTTTTACCATAAAATTACTGACTTCATTTAAATTCTTAATTAAACTACGTAAACTTAAATCTGAAATGACAAATAAATATTATATTTTAAACGGACATTATGTTTTCAGTTTATAGCAAGCTTAGCTTCTGTCCATGAATAATTCTCAAATATTTTATGAAAAATGTCGTAAGTCAATGACACAAATTTTTACCCTGCAGTGGTGATTATTGTAAAATAAGAAAATAAACCATCAATAAGTCAAGAAACAGAATCCTGCCAGAAAGGCAAAATAAACATAGAGAATTCTATACAGTTTGCAATGGGGGAAATTTTTTTAGGACAGCAGCATAAGCATACTCTATTTTTTATTTCCAACTGTCGAGGGATATTTAACATACACAGTCTGTAGTCACATCCGAACAACTAGACTATTTTTGTGTGCCATCCCCTCTGAGATGCATCAATGAAAAAGGGAAATACAGGATTGATAAATTTGAAGGTATACTCTCGACCTACACAGACATTAAGTAAGTTGATAACAGGTTCAGGGGAGACAATCACCAGCAGGACTTACCTGAGGCGTTCAGGAATTTATCATGTAAGAAGGCGGGGTCATCTATCACACTTTCATACATCTTGGGTAGTTCATCCATTTCATCAGGGGTAAAACCTGGCATGAAGAAATTATTATGTTCTGCCACCGTCTGTAACTGCGTTAAAAATTTCTGCGTATTTCTGAAATATTACAGGGCTTGTTAGAAACAACTATATTTTACAAGGATAACAACTTGGTTTCACAAGAATCCTTTCTGCCAGCACAGTCCCTTTTAACATTTCTTTGATCCAATAAATCAGTCTGAAATTATTCTGAAAATATTGTCCTTACCCTGACTTAGAATAGTTCATAAAACCAGTCTCATCTCGATACCCACCCTCACAAAACATCTGCATAAACGAGACCATACCAGATGAGGGTAGGGGCATGGCATGGTACTTCTCTACAATAAAATAATAATTAGAATTGTTTAACAAAATTCATAAAACTTTGGTACTGAAAAGAATTGGGTATCCAGTCAGTATAGTAGATGATGACTACCGCATAAATGAATAAAAGTCAGATCCTACCATTCTAAAATGTCGAAAACAAAATGGTCTTGCAGTTCCTCTCATAAGAGACCACCTTCATTCACCGACCATTTTTTAATATTGAGCAGTGGAATAGCTCTGTGTGTAACAAGTTGATTTGTTAGGTGATTATGTGCAGTGAGTTAGAATCCTTGAAGCCCTAGCCAATTTACAACCTAAGGACATAATTTGCCTTCATATATATCAAATATAATGTTAAGTTGTAGCCCTAAATTTAATCGTAGATGAACAGGATGCTAGATGTGAGTGGTACTACAGATATATATTTCTGTGACAATGACTTACCTGTGCCGATTTGATAGGCAGGTAATTTTTTACGAATTAACCATAAAATAACAAATAACACCAACGGAATAAACACTTCAAATAACACAACAAACTGGAAAATAAAATATATCTTTATTTACAATGATGTTTCAGGTTTTCTACGTAAACCAGGGATACCTAGAGAACCTTGTACCATGGTTTACTTATTTAAATAACTATTCAACAAACTGGAAAATAAAATATATCTTTATTATAAAAGACAGTTTACAATGGTGTTTCAGGTTTTCTACGTAAACCAGGGATACCTAGAGAACCTTGTACCATGGTTTACTTATTTAAACAACTACTCAACAAACTAAAATAACATTTAAAATAAGAGTAGGGATATATAGGTACAGCTTTATGGAACAACAATCACTGGTTAAAGTTGATGCAACGTCTCGGCGTGTTTCCCCCGCCGTCCTCAGGCACTGAATGAGTAGGGTTGTTTGTATTGAAAATGAAATGAAAATCAAATGAATGAAGTTTTAGGTCCTACTCTTCTGTACCTAATAGGATAATAAAGACAGGCAAAAGTGTGCAATGAGGGAATTTTGCTAAGACACCGGCATTAGTCTACTTGATTTCCAACTGTCAAAGGAAGGGACTCTGTTTTATTATCTCTACATTTATATTCATGACTTGATCCATGTGTTCACATTCACTAAACAAACCGTATTATACCAGCCAGTTGATTGGTCAATTTCAAAATCAAATGACATTATGAATATTCATCTGCATTCCTAATAATACGAGGTTCACCTGCTACAGTGAAACATGGAAGAAAAGTGTAATAAATTTGGACGTTGAACAAAACAAGATGTCTATTTCTTAAAAAGTATTATTGTAAGAGTGATAAATCTTGATGCTGAAATTACACTCCGAGGAAAAGTTTTTAATCTTTGAAAGTGTGGAATTTCTCAAATAGAATTCTTCTCTGAACAACAAATTTTAATCAACAGATTCTCTACAGAAAGGAAACCATGGAAAAGATATATAAATAAATCTTTAAAAAGTCCACATTCAACAGAGAGATAATCAATAAGTGAAAGCTTAAAGTAAAACTAGGTCTTAAAATTGAACGTAAAAATGTTAAACTTGGTCAATAAGAGTATATATTCATCAGTAGATATACCTGCTGTCATAAATAACATAACAGAATCCTTATATAATCTGATAAATCAAACAAAACATTAAAATCTTAAACTTGGTCAATAAGAGTATATATTCATCAGTAGATATACCTGTGTCATAAATAACATAACAGAATCCTTATATAATCTGATAAATCAAACAAAACATTAAAATTTTAAACTTGGTCAATAAGAGTATATATTCATCAGTAGATATACCTGTGTCATAAATAACATAACAGAATCCTTATATAATCTGATAAATCAAACAAAACATTAAAATTTTAAACTTGGTCAATAAGAGTATATATTCATCAGTAGATATACCTGCTGTCATAAATAACATAACAGAATCTTTATATAATCTGATAAATCAACAAAACATTAAAATTTTAAACTTGGTCAATAAGAGTATATATTCATCAGTAGATATACCTGCTGTCATAAATAACATAACAGAATCTTTATATAATCTGATAAATCAAACAAAACATTAAAATTTTAAACTTGGTCAATAAGAGAATATATTCATCAGTAGATATACCTGCTGTCATAAATAACATAACACAATCCTTATATAATCTGATAAATCTAACAAAACATTAAAATTTTAAACTTGGTCAATAAGAGTATATATTCATCAGTAGATATACCAGCTGTCATAAATAACATAACAGAATCTTTATATAATCTGATAAATCAAACAAAACATTAAAATTTTAAACTTGGTCAATAAGAGTATATATTCATCAGTAGATATACCTGCTGTCATAAATAACATAACAGAACCCTTTATATAATCTGATAAATCAAACAAAACATTAAAATTTTAAACTTGGTCAATAAGAGTATATATTCATCAGTAGATATACCTGCTGTCATAAATAACATAACAGAATCTTTATATAATCTGATAAATCAAACAAAACTTAGTAATTATCTATAAAAAACCTAATTATTAATTGGAAACGTTTAATAAATTAATAAAGCGTTTATCTAGTATTATGTGTTTTCCAGATTTGACAGGGATTCTGTTACTTTATGACACCAGGTAAGTTCACTGATGAATATATACTCATACTGACCATTCTTGAGAACTTAAATTTATGTTGTTTCTAAGACACAGTATCCCTTTAAAAACATGTAACTATAGAGAATTCTCTCTAGGTTACGATTCAGACTTATAAATAATCTTAGCATATCAACCTTTCAAACTAAATTACTTTCTCACTTTTATAATGTCTGATTAAAGTTTCTCATGTCCTCAATCTTCAGTTTGAATACCACTATATTGTAGGGAGATCAATCAACAATATTCTAAGCAACAATTACTGGATTATAGGTGATTAACAAATATAATATTATTAATTATTATTATTCCAGTTTATCAGGGTTACTGATTTTAGAAATTCCCAACCGGACATTTAATTAGTTAAAGAATGCATTAAAGTTCCCCAAAATCAGATTTTCAAAATAAATGTTCTAAACATCAGTAATTTTAATAGTTAAAAATGGCAATAAAGTTACCACAAATCTAGCAGATAATTCTAGTATAAATGTTCTTAATATCAGTCATTTTAGAGCTCAAATCAGACATGACTGGCAAATACAGCTAAATCAACAACCCTGCATTTTACTCTTCTTGTCTCCTTCCGCCACCCTCATCCTACCACCCTCATCCTACCACCCTCATCCCACCACCCTCATCCTACCACCCTCATCCCACCACCCTCATCCCACCACCCTCATCCTACCACCCTCATCCCACCACCCTCATCCTACCACCCTCATCCTACCACCCTCATCCACCACCCTCATCCCACCACCCTCATCTACCACCCTCATCCGGACCGTAAAACTACCACCATCATTTCAATTCAAGCTATCAACAGAACATTAATAATAAAACACACTTACATTAATCAGTCAAAGCTGATTAATATCAAAACGTATCAAACCAACGTGAAATATTGACTTGTGTTAAATAAACCATGTTGTATTTTTATTTCTGTTTCTGTAGGAAATAAAACTACTGGTCTCGCGGAATAAAAAGATTCTAGAAATAAACTGAATGATTCATACACCAGTCAACTTATTCACTGATTTATATAAATCAATTACAGGGATGTTGATTTTAAACTTAATACCAGCCAAGTCTTGTCATGTCAATGAAAGAAAGAATAAGAAAGAAACAACTTAGTTTCACAAGGATCCTTTCTACCAGCTGGTCCTTGGCCAAACCTCTTGGTATTGATTTTACAAGGATAACAATTAGTTCCAAGGATCCTTTCTACCAAATGTCCTTGCCAAACTCTTGGTATTGATTTTACAAGGATAACAACTTAGTTTCACAAGGATCCTTTCTACCAGCTGGTCCATGGCCAAACCTCTTGGTATTGATTTTACAAGGATAACAACTTAGGTTCACAAGGATCCTTTCTACCAGCTGGTCCATGGCCAAACCTCTTGGTATTGATTTTACAAGGATAACAACTTAGTTTCACAAAGATTCTTTCTACCAGCTGGTCCATGGCCAAACCTCTTGGTATTGATTTTACAAGGATAACAACTTAGTTTCACAAGGATCCTTTCTACCAGCTGGTCCATGGCCAAACCTCTTGGTATTGATTTTACAAGGATAACAACTTAGTTTCACAAGGATCCTTTCTACCAGCTAGTCCATGGCCAAACCTCTTGGTATTGATTTTACAAGGATAACAACTTAGTTTCACAAGGATCCTTTCTACCAGCTGGTCCATGGCCAAACCTCTTGGTATTGATTTTACAAGGATAACAACTTAGTTTCACAAGGATCCTTTCTACCAGCTGGTCCATGGCCAAACCTCTTGGTATTGATTTTACAAGGATAACAACTTAGTTTCACAAAGATTCTTTCTACCAGCTGGTCCATGGCCAAACCTCTTGGTATTGATCTTTCAGCTGGGTCAAGATAGATGACTAAAACAACACATTGTTAATTTACAAAAATCATAAAAGAAAGGGCCATTAAGGCTCTAGTCAGACGTGTCAGGCAAAATCAACAATTCTGACAATTGCGAGTCACAACAAATCTAAAAACTTGGACAAATGGAGAAAAAAGACAGTTACAGCTCGAGTCAGACATGCCCCGCACAATAAACCAAAATCAACAATACTAAGTGAGAAGCATTAAATGGTGAGTGCTGATAAAATGGAGAGAAAAACAGGAAATCTGTTCTATTTTAGACTCAATACACAACTTGTCATTTCTCGAATCCACAGATCAATTTTATTCTGATACCTGACTATTTATTATAAATAGCATCTCTTATTTTATATCTCTACAGCATGTTATGATGGCTTTCTTTTTCTACCTCTCTCTAGATCATATTGCTCAATTTTAGTTGGAGAGTCGCCCCTACAAAATTACAATGTCCTGATGAGGATTGTATATCTGAAACATGTCAGCAGTATGAGATGAGCTCTAGTCAATTAGCTAACATTAAGTCCCATATTAGAAAGTTAACCTCCATTTCTAAAACTAGCTGTCCTGATGAGGATTGTGTATCTGAAACATGTCAGCAGTATGAGATGAGCTCTAGTCAATTAGCTAACATTAAGTCCTATATTAGAAAGTTAACCTCCATTTCTAAAACTAGCTGTCCTGATGAGGATTGTGTATCTGAAACATGTCAGCAGTATGAGATGAGCTCTAGTCAATTAGCTAACATTAAGTCCTATATTAGAAAGTTAACCTCCATTTCTAAAACTAGCTGTCCTGATGAGGATTGTATATCTGAAACATGTCAACAGTATGAGATGAGCTCTAGTCAATTAGCTAACATTAAGTCCTATATTAGAAAGTTAACTTCCATTTCTAAAACTAGCTGTCCTGATGAGGATTGTGTATCTGAAACATGTCAGCAGTATGAGATGAGCTCTAGTCAATTAGCTAACATTAAGTCCTATATTAGAAAGTTAACCTCCATTTCTAAAACTAGCTGTCCTGATGAGGATTGTATATCTGAAACATGTCAGCAGTATGAGATGAGCTCTAGTCAATTAGCTAACATTAAGTCCTATATTAGAAAGTTAACCTCCATTTCTAAAACTAGCTGTCCTGATGAGGATTGTGTATCTGAAACATGTCAGCAGTATGAGATGATACATAATGTATAATCAATATTTGCTTTCAACTTGACATCTTTCAGAGAGTCTACATAGCTAATAATGTTTATTTGGTATTTATGTTTGTCAACTCAACATCTCTTTCAGAGAGTCCACATAGCTTATATTGTTTTTATGGGCTAGTTTTTCTAGTGACTGACAAGGGCACACTGACCTAAACTTAATCAGTTTTTGTAAATACACCTAGTTATTCAAAACACTTCACCAGTTTTTATAAATAATTCTATACACTTGAATATTTCTTTACAAATTACTTGTCTCTGTTTTATAGAGTAGGTCAAGCAGGTGCTTCAACAAAATTTACTTTATTGTCCACTGAATAGCTTTGTCTGTATCCAAGTCAATACTTTTTTAATTTCCTTAAATTGTACGCAAATGCAACTGTCATGGCCAAAAATCCGTCAGTGCACACTGCAAGGTAAACCCTCTACCTCCAACCCTTCATCACAAAACATCTTTCAAAGTCAAAAACTGTTGAGGCAATTTGTATTTAACTTAAGTTAAGTTGAACTTATAATATATTCATTCCTTTTTAAATTTCCCTCATTGCACACTGCAAGGTAAACCCCCTACCCCCTACCCCCTACCATATATCAAAAACACCAGGGTAAAACACTTTTTCAAATCCAGAACTGTGTTATATTTTATATTTTTTTATATTCAAATACTACTTAAATAATATTTAGTCAAATGTCATCAGTATACACTTTAGTTTATTATAGGTCAATGGGCTCCAGTATTTGAACAGGATGATGAGGACCAAAAATAAAAGGTTGTTTTGTTTTTTAGATTTTGATTTCAGAACCGTTGAAAGATCAACACTTCCGTACTTTTCATAATAAATTATAACCTTAACCATTTTTAACTATTGTTTACACTAACTATCTCATCCTATAATGTTGTTTCTTACTTCATGACCTAGGCCAGTGCTTTCTGGACAATACTATTCTCATCTAGACTCACACTAACACCAAATACAGTTAGGTCGAAAACTGTTGAGTCAAATTGTCAATACTGTTTTGAAGTTAAGTTGACCTAACAGTATTTATGTGTCTGTAGAGAATTGAAAAAGAAATCGTAAAATCTGAGATGTTTAAAAATTAAGAAGATTAAAAGTGTCCAGTTATATTGCTGTCAACCAGACAGAAGCCATTTTTTTTTATTTTCTAAACTGATCAACTTTCAGATTAAAATCTTTGTTTTCTCTTTTAAACTAGTTTGTAGATCCAGTTTATAGAATATATAGATAGGCCTGGTATCATAAAACACAAGATATACAGTGATACATTTATCACTTCAACTTCAAGAATTTACCACAAGGTTTGGTCAAGGACCAGTGCCTACTAAATTTTTTATTACACACCTCATTATATTAACCTTATTATTTGTACCATACGTACGCTTATTTTAAAATGTATAGTAACAAAGTTGCTGACTTGTCTTTCAGAAATTTAAATTTAAATATTTCCTAAAATATCAATCCTAAATCAAACATAAGGATTTGTTAAAAATTTAATTTAGTCTGAAATGGATTATGGGATGAAATGTTTCCCCTAAAATCAAGTTATTCTGTAAGTTAGTCTGTATACAAATATCATTCATTCACTCATTCATTCACTCATTCATTCACTCATTCATTTATTCATTCATACATTCATTCATTCACTCATTCATTCACTCATTCATTCATTCACTCATTCATTCACTCACTCATTTATTCATTCATTGATTCATTCACCTATTCATTCATTTATTCACTCATTCATTCATTCATTCATTCATTTATTCACTCATTCATTCACCTACTCACTCATTCATTCAATCCTGTAAAAATAAACTCAAGTTTATATTATTCATTGTTTATTAGTCTATTCAGTTTTTCCCAGAAATAAATTTTTATTATCAATATTTTTATCATTCTATTGTTTTGATAAATATTCATTTTTTACTTGTTAGTTTCTATCTTTTATTCTTTTATGCATTCAGTGTTTTTTTGGCTTCTATCAGTTATTCATTCTTTCATTTATCCATCAATTCATTCATTCATTCACCCACCCATTCATTCACCCACCCATTCATTCACCCACCCATTCATCCATCAATTTATTCATTCATCAATTTATTCATTCTTTCATTTCGTTCAAAAACAACCAACAAACAAATTTCCAAATGAAAATCTAAATAAAAATATTAAAATCAAATTACCGGTACCTTAATTAAAGAAAATAATGATTAACAAATTAATTAGGTATCCATTTAATCATTTTATTCAATCAAATTAATTAATCTAAATTTCAAATTTAATTAAAAAAAACAAAGGATAGATTTCAAATTCCAAAAAAAACGATGAAAATGTAAAAGGAACAAAGAAATTTTAAAACTTACCGGAGAACGTATTTTTAACGTGAAATTTTTCCACAGAAGCAGTCTAAGTTGATGGAAGAAGGCCATGATATTTATTCACTATCAGATTCACAATCTGGTGGGGTTTTTTAATTCCTTTGTTGGAAAAATATAATCTTTAGTTAGGAAGACATGGTTGACAGGGATGAGAGGAAATTATCATATTTCACAGCTTTCTGGTCTCTCTCACAGTCTGCTATAGCACAATTCCTTCATTTTCTTATTAATCTTCAACTTTTCTTTTTTAGATATTTTTGTTATAATCCTTATTTCTCTATGATTTGGATTCAATTCTGCAAAAAAGATAAAAATATATTGAAATATTGGTTACAATTTTTGGTATAGGCCTATTCATCAAAAATTTCTTTGTCATCAGATGTGTAGCTAGGGTCAAGGGTGGTTATTTTTTCAATAAAAAACGTCAAGTTATAATTCTAAAAAAAAGGTATAAAGAGAGGCTACCGAGGGGCAAGGGAGGTTATATTTGCAGAAAAAAATTCAAAGTTTATAAAAAAAAGATCAAGTTATAATTCTATGAAAAAAGATAAGAAAATACAGAAAGGCTAGGCCTAGTGAATTATTGTACCAGTTGACAGTCTAAATTCATTTCTTTGTTAAAAAGAATTAACATATAGATATTTTTCTTTTTTTATAAATTTTCACAAAAAATTTGAGGTCGCTAAGTTTAATATATCGAAAACTTTCAAAAATCCACCAGAATTTTGTGATGTTGTTAAATTCTGCACTGTTCAAGTTTCAATCTTATCTTTTCTTAGAAATTCTTTATCCAAAGTCTAAAGATTGCAAAAATATAATTTCATTATTCATGTTTGCATTTCAAATTTGCTTAGTTTTAAGAAAGCAAGACACTTGCCATGCACGAAGCCTGACACACGATGCAAGTTATATAATTTCTTTAAAAAAGGCCACAGAACCGTCTGCAGTCTGACTTCATAATTCCAGTGGAAGTGCAGAAATGTATGAACAAATATAAAACACATTTGGACACAATAATTCCGCAACTACAGTTATCCAAATTCCAAAGGAACTTTCGTAATAGATGCATGAATATGTTGTCTAGGTTACAAACCTTTTTACAAAATGCTGAAGCTATTCCAAAGACACGAGAAAATGAAATTGTAAAATATTGAGAGACTTCTGTCGACATATTGTTATTCTCGTGTTTTAGAGAATTGATAAAGCACGTGATAAAATACTCGTCAATCATTGGTGGAGAAGGAAATCTATAAATAGTGTTATAAAGTCACGTGGTTTTGTTTACTTCATCAGCTGGTTTGATCTAAAAATAGACTCTTACGTCATACAGGGGATATCCTTTGTTTTCACGGTGTCTATAATACGCCTCTCGGATTTTCCTTTATCATTTAACAGCAAAATGTTTAATATATTTTTAAATGAAGTAGGTCACAGCTGAGAATGACCTCGACTTTTGTTTGCATGAAACAAGGATCAGAAAAAAAAAATTATGCTAAATTCAAAAGATGGTAGCTCGGCAAGTCGGCAAATCAACCCAACCGATCTACTTTTAAACAAACAAATTCATCCCTTTGTGTTTTTGCACCTTTTGAAATGAATACCTGTGACACCAAGAAGTGTACAATTAGGGGAAAAAATTCACCAGGACAGAAGAATCATCCCAGCCTAACGACATAAGCACTGGAAGTCGAGAAAGAAAGGTAACACCATCCAGTGTTCAATGGGGAGAAACTTGCGAGGAGATTGCTTAGCCTAAAATTGGATCGTGAATTAGTCCTTATAGATAATCAACTATTTAGGGAATTAGCCAAATTGGTGAGAAATAAAGGGGTCAGCTCCCAGTCAGAGCTTAAAATAACCCAGACGACTTAACAAAGGACTAATTTATTATTAGATTCTAAACAAAGAATTTATTTTAGGGTTTTATGTTTGGAAATATTCAATATCATTCAAGTCTCGTCTATAACTAGGACGTAAAACTCCATTTCATTTTCAAATCTCGTCTATAACCTAGGAAGCCCGTCCCTGTCACATTGTCCTGTCCAATACAATTGTGTAATTGGGTAAAGCTAGAAAATTGGCTTGTTGACAAGTTTCTAAGGGAAGGGAAAGGATTCTCATTTATTGAAAAAACTCTTAATGTTCGGATGGGACAATAAATTGAGACCGTGTGTGCTACATGCTGTACATGGTATGGGATGGGACAATAAACCAAGGCCCTGTGTATTTCAGACTGTATTAAACAGAAAGACCAGATGGTACAAGGACTTTGAAATTGGTTACAAACCTGAATTAAAAGGTCATAGATCATCTCGGTCATAAACTGTCAACAACTTGTGATATTATGGTGAAAACAATAAAAGGGCCACCTGGGGGATCTCATCATAACTTCTCACCCTCGGGCAATTCCCTTCTCACCTATTAGTGTGACGTATGGTGACCTATTTACTGTCACGTGCAGGTAATTATCAAATTGATTAATTGTTTTATCAAATCAATTAATGCTTTTAATCGACCCTTGATCTTTATTGTGATAAAAATGACAGTTTCTGTGAATTTTTGATAGATAAGGAAGTCAGGGGTCGGAGTTAAATATATAGAGACACTAAGTAGTTGATGTGACTGTTATTGGGAGGGTGGTTAAGGGGGGTGGGGGTCTGAGAAGAGAGGGGTTGGAGGTGAGGGGGTATGAAAAGTTGTCGTTTGTTCACAGATTTCTGTCACTGCCCAAAGAACACAACTTTGCTATATTTTAAATATATATTTACGTATAAAAATGTCTTTTGTTTTGTTTTTTCTCTCACACAAGTATGTATAACGCACTTACTGTGAAACAGACCACTCTTTCATATTTAAGACTAAAGCAAGACCATAAACCTCCACCAACAATTTCAGTTTTCATGTAAATTCAGAATTACGAACCTAAAACCCGTGGGTGACTCAGAAAGGATTAAAGGAATTTGAATAAATCTGAATTAGGATAGGAAATAAAATTAAAATTTTTAGAATATTTAAGTCTGATTGTGAAAACCGACATGAAACAGCGGAAGAATTGTGTGAAATTTTAACGTCACGATAATAAAAATGATGTTTATAATCTAAATTCTTATCACCCTGGTGATACGGTGATAACTCGTGACAAATTTATTTTTCATCTTTTATAAAAGTACGGATAGATCTAATAAGATGTACACCTCGACCCTCACTCATTCACTGAAAACTCTACCCCGTTCTCTAACCCGACCCACCCTGAGCCTTCTCTCACCCCTCTTATTGACAGAAAAAACATAAATTTCAGCACTACCCCAACCCCTTTTTGCTAGAGACACTCCAGCCTCCCAACCTCGAACCTCAGGTCATTCACAGACATAGCTAGGCATCTCCTACCCTATACTTCTTCTTCCTCCCGAGCTAGTCACCCACGAGACGCCAATAGCCCCACCCTGCCTTGTTAGTAACACTCTATACTCTGGGGAGCGACCCATCCACAGACTCAATACCACGTGTCGACAGCCCTACCCCTGTCTTGATAGCAACACTCTACACTCCCGACAGCCCGACGCCTGCCTTGTTAGCAACACTCGGTACCCAGGATGTTGGTAGTTAACCCTCCGGGGGTTAGAATCCGGTGTTAATTATTTGATCTTGTTATAATAGGTGTTAATAGATATAATTATCAAGGTGTGTTATATCTGTTATATTCCTAATCATCGTTGACAGGTTTACGGCTGATATACGTGACAACTTAAGGATGAACCATTTATTGATTTATATCACTAATCGATTAATCGATATATGTTTTGGGTATATGATACATTGCCAGGACAGTTGATATGCAAAAGGGGAGAATCTGCAGAATCATTTAAAGACGGATCGTTTGTATAGTCTTATTAAAGACAAACAATGCCATGAAGTACGCAATTGATCATTTTTGCTAGGACTGTGGTAGTGAAAGTATGAGCCCAGCCTTTTATTTTTATTCCCAACCATTGAGGGGTTTTATTCTATGTACAAAGTCTGTAGCATTGAAGATTTTGGGTAATGCACTAGGGGTGGAAGCCGACATCGGACCAATTCTCTGGGGTAGTGACAAAGTTATGGTATTTTGTTTCTATCTTGGGTAGGATTCGAACCCAAGGCTCCTTATCACCTGGCAGAGTAATGGTTTTTCTCCGACCTGGTCGATAACACTTCATTTTAAAACCACAATAATACAAAATCTATTATAATAATATATATATCTACGTAATACCCTACTTCAATCAATATAATTAGTTATAATAGGTTGAAACAGCTGGTAATATCGGTAGATTAATCATTATAGTTTTATAGTCGTCTAAACATTTGTCAGACATCGTATATAAATTAATTTTACCTGTCGATATTAACCTTAAAAAATACTAACAAATGTCACTTAACGCCATTTGCATAAGTGACGTCATAAAACGCTTAGTACGCTTTAGTAGAATTACAGGAACCACAGATATCTGATTGAAAATTAGAATGATGTAAATTGATGTTATCAGTGTCTCTGATATACATACAAAATATAGAAAACCTCTTTACAATCTCTTTAACTACAGACATCTGATTGAAAATTAGAATGATGTAAATTGATGATATCAGTGTCCCTGATACACATAACAAGTTTAGAAAACCTCTTTACAATCTCTTTAACCACAGATATCTGATTGAAAATTAGAATGATGTAAATTGATGATATCAGTGTCCCTGATACACATAACAAGTTTAGAAAACCTCTTTACAATCTCTTTAACTACAGACATCTGATTGAAAATTAGAATGGTGTAAATTGATGATATCAGTGTCCCTGATACACATAACAAGTTTAGAAAACCTCTTTACAATCTCTTTAACTACAGACATCTGATTGAAAATTAGAATGGTGTAAATTGATGATATCAGTGTCCCTGATACACATAACAAGTTTAGAAAACCTCTTTACAATCTCTTTAACTACAGACATCTGATTGAAAATTAGAATGGTGTATATTGGATGATATCAGTATCCCTGATACACATAACAAGTTTAGAAAACCTCTTTACAATCTCTTTAACTACAGACATCTGATTGAAAATTAGAATGGTGTAAATTGATGATATCAGTGTCCCTGATACACATAACAAGTTTAGAAAACCTCTTTACAATCTCTTTAACTACAGACATCTGATTGAAAATTAGAATGGTGTAAATTGATGATATCAGTGTCTCTGATACACATAACAAGTTTAGAAAACCTCTTTACAATCTCTTTAACTACAGACATCTGATTGAAAATTAGAATGATGTAAATTGATGATATCAGTGTCCCTGATACACATAACAAGTTTAGAAAACCTCTTTACAATCTCTTTAACCACAGAATTTTGATTGAAAATTAGAATGATGTAAATTGATGATATCAGTGTCCCTGATACACATAACAAGTTTAGAAAACCTCTTTACAATCTCTTTAACCACAGACATCTGATTGAAAATTAGAATGGTGTAAATTGATGTTATCAGTGTCTCTGATACACATAACAAGTTTAGAAAACTCTTTACAATCTCTTTAACTACAGATATCTGATTGAAAATAAGAATGGTGTAAACTCGATAGATTATCATTCTCTAGAATTGGAGAAGAAAGTAGGATGTAAAACTCGACTAGGTATTATTAATATTATATGAGAATTGGAGAAGAAAGTAGGATGTAAAACTCGACTAGGTATTATTAATATTATATGAGAATTGGAGAAGAAAGTAGGATGTAAAACTCGACTAGGTATTATTAATATTATATGAGAATTGGAGAAGAAAGTAGGATGTAAAACTCGACTAGGTATTATTAATATTATATGAGAATTGGAGAAGAAAGTAGGATGTAAAACTCGACTAGGTATTATTAATATTATATGAGAATTGGAGAAGAAAGTAGGATGTAAAACTCGACTAGGTATTATTAATATTATATGAGAATTGGAGAAGAAAGTAGGATGTAAAACTCGACTAGGTATTATTAATATTATATGAGAATTGGAGAAGAAAGTAGGATGTAAAACTCGACTAGATGTATTATTAATATTATATGAGAATTGGAGAAGAAAGTAGGATGTAAAACTCGACTAGGTATTATTAATATTATATGAGAATTGGAGAAGAAAGTAGGATGTAAAACTCGACTAGGTATTATTAATATTATATGAGAATTGGAGAAGAAAGTAGGATGTAAAACTCGACTAGGTATTATTAATATTATATGAGAATTGGAGAAGAAAGTAGGATGTAAAACTCGACTAGGTATTATTAATATTATATGAGAATTGGAGAAGAAAGTAGGATGTAAAACTCGACTAGGTATTATTAATATTATATGAGAATTGGAGAAGAAAGTAGGATGTAAAACTCGACTAGGTATTATTAATATTATATGAGAATTGGAGAAGAAAGTAGGATGTAAAACTCGACTAGGTATTATTAATATTATATGAGAATTGGAGAAGAAAGTAGGATGTAAAACTCGACTAGGTATTATTAATATTATATGAGAATTGGAGGAGAAAGTAGGATGTAAAACTCGACTAGGTATTATTAATATTATATGAGAATTGGAGAAGAAAGTAGGATGTAAAACTCGACTAGGTATTATTAATATTATATGAGAATTGGAGGAGAAAGTAGGATGTAAAACTCGACTAGGTATTATTAATATTATATGAGAATTGGAGAAGAAAGTAGGATGTAAAACTCGACTAGGTATTATTAATATTATATGAGAATTGGAGAAGAAAGTAGGATGTAAAACTCGACTAGGTATTATTAATATTATATGAGAATTGGAGAAGAAAGTAGGATGTAAAACTCGACTAGGTATTATTAATATTATATGAGAATTGGAGAAGAAAGTAGGATGTAAAACTCGACTAGGTATTATTAATATTATATGAGAATTGGAGAAGAAAGTAGGATGTAAAACTTGACTAGATGTATTATAATAATATTGGGTCTGGATAAGTTATATTAAATAATAGATTATTAGTATATTATTATTAGTTCACGTTCACCTGGTTATTTATATTATTATATTAATCTCAGTATAGTCAGTACCTTATAGCATCATTCTACGTCTTCTTTCTTCTTTAATTAGTTAATTAACTGATGTTTCAGTCAGATGGGCGTTGATGATGGAGTGGGGGTGGGGGTAGACTTGGACGCACGTCTAGCCTAACCTGAACCCCGTGTGCCACTTGTATCGTAATTCATTATTCTACATCTTTCTTCTCTTTCTTTCTTAATTACCTTAATTTTTCAGTCGGATGGGCGTTGTAAGTGGGGGGGGGGGGGTGCGGGTGGTCTCATGGTAGAACGAGAACGTCTAAACTAAACCCCGTGTGCTACAGTCTGTATCTTATCTCATTATTCTACATCTTTCTCCTTTCTTTCTTATTCTTAATTAACTACATGTAACTTACATGTCAGTCTAAAGGGCTTTGATGTTTGAGAGATGTGGGGGGGGGGGGGGTACATGAAAAAAGAACGACGAGCCTAAGCCTCGTGTCACAGGCCGTACAGGTTATCATGATTACATTGTTGTCCTTCCTATAGTAATAACTCCCCAGTTGTACACCGCATGGCGTTGTTCATTATATACAATGTTCAGGAGAGGAAAAGATATCCAGTACCTACGGAATAATTTTAATCTTTATCAAAGCTAAGATCATTTTTACCTATTGTTTATATAATCGATACTGTTATTGATTGATTATTGAAGTGTAAATATTATACTGATCGATATTATTGATTGATTATATGGTGGTTAGAAATCAATAACTCATTGTTTATGTAATCTTTATTCTTTTATCAAATTCAATAAAACCTTTTTGTCTTTATACTTCAGAACGAATCGGTTTTGTATGGTGTGTGTGTATATGTGTGTAGGGGGGGGGGGGTGATATTAGCTTTACCAATCTTTTAATTGTACATGTACTTAGTCTATCATGATAGAGAGGGAAAGGGGCAGGACATACTTTTGCTGGTCCCGCTACTCTCCAGTCTAGTTTTTCTGACTGTAGCTGGTCGACATCTATCTAAATAATTTAATATAATCCAGTAGAGTAAGGATAAGGGTAGATCTAGAGAACATCGAACCCTATCAATAACCCAGTTTATCTATTTAGATTATCCCTGGCTAGCTGGTTAATTAAACACAATCTACATTATAAAACTAGGCCAGAACTTTTAATAATAATATTATTATTGTCTACCGTCCAGCTTGTTTTAACTTTTATACTTGGACCGATTATCAACTCTAATAGTAACTCATGTTTACCGAATATTCCCCATCTTTCAGTTGACAATCTAAACCGCCAAGTGACATCAGGTATCCTGGTGTGATTATTAACCACTTTAAATTATTTTCAGCCCAGTTCGTGGTGATAATCGCACAGTGGCAACAGGTGATCAAGTGTTCCGGAGTGATGCGCTTGCCCGCTCACGACATAATCGCAAATTAAATGGAGTTTTACGTCCGACATTGCTTCAGATGTTTGGACTAGGTCACATTACGTATTGTAATAATCTACTCCTCCTCTCCCTCTCCCCGTTTCTCCCCTCCCCTCACGATGATAAAGTTAATATTAAAGAATGTAACAGTAATATTTTGTACCAACAAACCAGCTAATAACAGAATCAACAAACTCGTGGACCAAACTGGGTTAAACCGATCTTTATCTTTAATTACGTGGTGTCTTTTAATTAATAATGTTGCTAGGTAACACTATTTACATACAGAAACTGTTAAATTATCCTAGTAACTAGTATATTGTGTCGGTATGTGACTGAATCGCTTTCATCTCTCAGGTAAACATAGAAATTGGTACAGTACAGGTAAATAAACAGACTGGCCAAGGTTGAAGAGTTCAAAGTTGAAAATATTCGGCAGTTTTAACTCATACCGTCTTGAAGATCCATTAAAAATCACACCTTCTCGAAGTAATCATATTAGAAATTGTAATTTATTACATTAGGTCCAGTACGGTAGAGGTTGATTCCAGGTGTTTATGTTATACCTATTTGAACTAATGAGGCTATCTTTTGATGACCACAATAACAAATTAAGTCGGTGGATCAAAACTGTCTAGTCAGCACTTTAGAAGGGTTTATATAAGGGATGTTGATTTGGCTGTATTTGCCAGTAATGTCTGACTAAAGCTCCAAAATGTTTGACTAGAATTTCGATCTTCAGGACTAATGAAGCCTTCAATAGAAAAGGGATCTATGCCCGAAGCAGCCTTCATTATAAAATTTTATACCTCAATGGATCAAAGATAAAACTGAATTTCGTTGACAGTATTCCTTGAAAGAAAGAAATGCAACATTATGCAGTGTGTAATGAGGAAAATGGACCAATATAACTGTACCCCTCCCCCCTTTGACATTGCCACTGCTTTCTCTGTACACTTCCTGTTTTTGACTTCCCTACCCTCGGGCAATCTTTCCATATATAACTGACATAATGAGAGACCTTCAGCTATTGTACTTTAGGTAACGTTGACTTTCCAAATGTCACTAGAACCAGTAGTAAAATTATTGATTTATGTTGGAGGGTAGAATATACAATACATTGTCATATCTAATACTGTAACACATGTTTCAGATACACAATCCTCATCAGGACAGTTAGTTTTAGAAATGGAAGTTAACTTTCTAATATAGAACTTAATCTTAGCTAATTGACTAGAGCTCATCTCATACTGCTGACATGTTTCAGATACACAATCCTCATCAGGACAGTTAGTTTTAGAAATGGAGGTTAACTTTCTAATATAGAACTTTATGTTTAATTACTGAGTCTCTATACTGCTGAATGTTTCAGAACACAATCCTCACAGAAACTGTTTTAGAAATAGTTAACTACTAATATGGACTTAATGTTAGCTAATTATAGACTTTCATACTCTCATGTTCAAACATAACTAAATCAGGACAGTATTTTGAAATGAAACAAATGGACTAATATTAGCAATTGAAGAGCTCAAACTGTGACAAATAACTCTACGCGCCAGTTTTGAAATGGAGGTTACTTTCTATATAGACTTCATGTTATAATTGACTAGACTCACCTACTCTACATTTTCAGATACCAATCCTATAGGAACCAGTTTAGAAATGAGGTTAACCTTATAGGCTTATGTTAGCTATTTAGAGACTAACGTTGACATTTTTCGATACACAATCCTCTAGGACAGTAGTTTAAAATTAGGACTTAATGTTAGCTAATTGACTAGAGCTCATCTCATACTGCTGACATGTTTCAGATACACAAACCTCATCAGGACAGTTAGTTTTAGAAATGGAGGTTAACTTCTAATATAGGACTTAATGTAGCTAATTGACTAGAGCTCATCTCATACTGCTGAATGTTTTAGATAACAATCCTCATAAGGACAGCTAGTTTTAGAAATGGAGGTTAACTTTCTAATATAGGACTTAATGTTAGCTAATTGACTAGAGCTCATCTCATACTGCTGACATGTTTCAGATACACAATCCTCATCAGGACAGCTAGTTTTAGAAATGGAGGTTAACTTTCTAATATAGGACTTAATGTTAGCTAATTGACTAGAGATCATCTCATACTGCTGATATGTTTTAGATACACAATCCTCATCAGGACAGTTAGTTTTAGAAATGGAGGTTAACTTTCTAATATAGGACTTAATGTTAGCTAATTGACTAGAGCTCATCTCATACTGCTGACATGTTTCAGATACACAATCCTCATCAGGACAGCTAGTTTTAGAAATGGAGGTTAACTTTCTAATATAGGACTTAATGTTAGCCTATTGACTAGAGCTCATCTCTTACTGTTGACATGTTTCAGATATACAATCCTCATCAGGACAGCTAGTTTTAGAAATGGAGGTTAACTTTCTAATATAGGACTTAATGTTAGCTAATTGACTAGAGCTCATCTCATACTGCTGACATGTTTCAGATACACAATCCTCATCAGGACAGCTAGTTTTAGAAATGGAGGTTAACTTTCTAATATAGGACTTAATGTTAGCTAATTGACTAGAGCTCATCTCATACTGCTGACATGTTTCAGATACACAATCCTCATCAGGACAGCTAGTTTTAGAAATGGAGGTTAACTTTCTAATATAGGACTTAATGTTAGCTAATTGACTAGACAGCGTTTCAGATATACAATCCTCATCAGGACAGGCCTGGTTGTACAATATATTGGGCTATATACCTACATACCCTGTGGCCTGGGGTACATGGGAGAGGAATAGGGAGGAGGTGAGAGGGGTGGGTTGGATTTGTTCCCCACAGAAAGATATGTCTTCAATGAAGATGATTGTTTTATGAAAAACAACTTTTACAAACAATATTTAAATGACCAAGAATAAACTGTGAAATAATTTGTTGCCATGGAGATTTATCTAATTTAACAATTAAATTAATTGATGGAAATATAATTATGGAACTTAATAAGAATTTAATTTATAGTAACTTACAAATAAAAGAACCTTTGCCCCTTAGCTATGTGGACTCTCTAAAGGGATAGTAAACTTACAAATAAACATTATTAGCTATGTGGACTCTCTGAAAGGTGTGACAAGTCGACAAACCTATTTGTTAGCTATGTGGACTTTCTGAAAAGGTATCTAGTTAACAAACCAAGTTGTGGAGATTTTCTCTAAGAGCACTACAACCTGCCAGGAAAGCGCCACCTGTTACAGTTTTCATTTTACTAAAGACTAGACTGAAACATCAGATTAAATAGATTTAAAATCCTGGCACCTTCCAAGTACTGGTACAGGGCTGAGTTTCAACAAAAACTATTGAAATACAATGCAACCATTGAAATTCAAAATGATGAATTTACAGAAGGATAAGATATATAATTCTTCAAGCCAGAATGTCAGCATTGTTTTTACAGGGCGGTACAGGTTCTAACTTTAGGTATCAATATATTATCATGATATAGGAACATGGAAGAATAATTTAAAAGACGTGTAACTAAATTCAGGATTCTAGAGTTGATAAAGTTGATAACGCCGACACCAGTCTTTCTATTTCTGTCTCTAATTCATTCATCTATAATAGACAGAGGGGATAATTGAGTGAAAGGAGAAATGAATAAACAAATAAATTAATTTCAGCAAAGTTTTGTTCAGAAGGGACAATAAACCGAGGTCCTGTGTGCTACAGGCTGTGAATTTAAAAGAACTCTTGACAGTTGGAAATCACAGAGTTGGCTAATGCTGCTATTTAGGCAAAATTTCCCTCATTGCACACTGCATGGTGTTACTGTACTGAAGAAAAGGACGTAAACTTGTTTGATTATTAACACTACCAGCTCATATTTTGGTATTATAATCCAAGGGAAATAACTCCAGATAACAATTCCTCACCTTCTCAGTATTCTGATTGCGTACGTCTTCTGGAACTTTTGAGGAATAATCTGATTTCTTCGTGGCATCTTTTAATTTAGTTAATTGTTTACCTAGTGTATCCTTTTTACCTTCTAATTTAGAGACTTCCTTCTTTACGTCTATTAAACCCTAGAACATTAGAAATAGATTTTACGATTTAAATTTCAAAACACTCCACGGTATAAGATGAGTTTGACATGCGAAAGGATAAAAAAAACTCATGTTAAAATGAAATGAATAATTACCTTGAGCATGAGATTGGTCTCACATTTGGAGGAGACAGTGGACATTGCACAGCCACTAGGGGGAGCCTCATTGATCAGAATATGAACACAGTTGGCGCTAGTTGACGATTCTATCACGTCTGCAAAACTGATCAATATTTTAGCAGTAGCTTCATCAGATACTTTGAGATATACTGAAAAAATATTAGAATTAAGTTAAGCTTTTTAGTTCACTTTATTGTAAAATTTTAGAGAATATTATTTAAACAAGGGCAATAACTCTGTATGTTTAAACTCTCATAATGAAAAGAAATTAAATTAAATCAAGGGCACTAACTGAGTGAATAATTAACAAATCTTAGTCAACATGATAAATATTAACATTGTGATGTTTGTGATAATTGTGAGGGCCATATAACTAATATACCATAGTTTTGAGCGACGAGTGAGACTAGCTATAACAGCACCACCTACCATCAGCTTTCTGTTTATTGAGATTATAATCGGCTCGCATGGAACGTAAACTTTTGACTACAGATTGAACGAACTCCACGTTAGCCTCCACATCTTTATCTCGTAGCTGTATCTATAAAATAGTTCATACAAAACGTTAGATTGAACCAAAAACTATTTTACAAGGATAACAACTTAGGTTCACAAGGATCCTTTCTACCAGCTGGTCCTTGGTCAAACCTATTGGTATTGATTTTACAAGGATAACAACTTAGGTTCACAAGGATCCTTTCTTCCAGCTGGTCCTTGACCAAACCTCTTGTATTGATTTTACAAGGATAACAACGTTAAGGATTTCTACCAGTTTCCTTGGTAAACTCTTGTATGATTTTACAAGGATAACAGCTTAGGTCACAGAAAGATACTTTCTACCAGCTGATCCTTGGTTCAAACCTCTTGGTATGATTTTACAAGGATAACAACTTAGGTTCACAAGGATCCTTTCTACCAGCTGGTCCTTGGTCAAACCTCTTGGTATTGATTTTACAAGGATAACAACTTAGGTTCACAAGGATCCTTTCTACCAGCTGGTCCTTGGTCAAACCTCTTGGTATTGATTTTACAAGGATAACAACTTAGGCTCACAGTTAAAGATACTTTCTACCAGCTGGTCCTTCATCAAACCAACTTCGCATTGTTTTTACAAAAAGAAAAGGTTAAGCCTAAAAACTTAACAAACGTTCAAAAAAATAAAAAATAACGACAAACTACTCACATCTTTAGGTAGAGGATAAGGTGTTACACATATACTGGGAGGTTCGTTAGAATGTCGTCTTGGTAACCGCTGGAATAACTCCTCAGTAACGAAAGGCATCATGGGATGTAATAGCCTCAATCCCATATCTAGACAAGTATACAGTACATCGCGACAGGCTCTCTTCGCCTCTTCATCAGGTCCATATATAATAGGTTTCATATACTCCTAAAGAGGACAAAAAAAAAATGGATGGTTTGAAAAAATACTTTTTCTCTTATTTTATCTATCATGAACAATTCTATACGAAAAGAAAATCAAATTAGACTAATTGCAGTGTGCAATGAAGGGATTTTTTAAACCCAAGAATGCCTGGTAATAATTATCATGAAATGCTAAATCAAAAGCTTTGTTCTGAAGACAGTGAAATGAATGGAGTTTTACATCCTACTCATCTACATGTTAGGATCTAATAAAGACAGGGAGAAAACATTGAAATGAAATGAATGAAGTTTTACATCCTACTCTTCTACACCTAATGGTCTAATGAAGACTGTGAAATGAATGGAGTTTTACATCCTAGTCTTCTACACCTTATGGGTGAATGAAGACAGTGAAATGAATGGAGTTTTACTTCCTACTCTTCTGTACCTAATGGACTAATGAAGACGGTGAAATGAATGGAGTTTTACTGGACAACTTACCAAATACCAATCACACAATTCATACAACCAGAAGTTGTAACAGGCCGTAGTGACGGCAGGGAAATCATAATTCTGAAATCCAGTAGAACATATTTCTACAGCTAACGTTAATCGACTTAATATCCATTTATCCATTAATCTTTCATTTCCAGATAGCTGAAATGTAGCAATAATACTCTTTTAACATGTTATTATTTTCCCATTTTGGTACAAATCTGTTATAGGCCTGCCCCTTGATTGTATTTTGGTGATGAGCTCAGGGACATGGTAGATTAGTCAGGGTGGAAATATCTTGATAGACATGTAAATGGTTCATGTTAATAAAGAAACCATCAATAACTTATACATTTTTACATGGGGAAATTCTTTAAAACTCAAAAATGGCAACTTCATAAAATATAACCTCTTGTCCCTAAACATGACAATATCACACCCCTATATCTCATCTTAAAAACTAGTAGGGTCAGATTTGGGGGACAAGCCACAAACCAGCCACTACAATGTCTTTCTAGAATTCTGAAAACTAAAAACAAACTTACCACAAAAGAATCAGTTGGTTTAAAATTTTCCCCTAAACTAAGTAGCGCGAACTTGGTAGCGTTCCATAATTTATTGCAGAAAAACCTGTAACCTTGAACTCTTAGTACATCTAGGTTAATGTCACGACCTTGTGACGTGTAGGCTACCAGAGCGAATCGTAACGCGTCTGTTCCACATTCTGGGATTCCGTTTGGATAATCTTTCTTCTGTCCAGCCTTCGCCTTCTCTATTTCTTTCCCTTCTAAATTTCCTTCCTCTAATCTTTTATGCAAATCCTGTAAAATAAGGTAAAACAATTTGCTAATTGAAAAAAATCAATGGAGTTATACGTCCTACTCTTCTGCGGCTAACGAAGATGGGCAACATAATTTTGACAGCACAGCGGCATAAGCCTACTCTTTTAGAGATAATCAACTGTAAAACCTGTAACACACAGGGCCTTGGTTTTTTGTCCTATCTGAATGACAAGATGGTTTTACATGTCAGTCCGTCTGACAATTAGGTAACATTAAGTCCTATATTGGACTAGCTGTCCTGATGAAGATTGTATATCTGAAACATGTCAGCAGTATGAGATGATCTCTAGTCAATAGGCTAACATTAAATCCTATATAGGACTAGCTGTCCTGATGAAGATTGTATATCTGAAACATGTAACTAAGTAAAGAATATAAAGTGTATATTTACCTCTATAGTAATACCTTGTATAACATCTATAGGGTCAATAACGTTACCTAGAGATTTACTCATCTTTCTACCGTGGGCGTCGCGTACCATCGCGTGGAGGTAAACCTACAATTATAATAAAAGTATGATATATATTGAGGTAAGTCAAGGGCAATAATCCAGTTCTTAATTGTCAAAATATCAACCAATCTAGTTACCTTCATGTTATCAATATATCAATCCAAGGCAAGGGCAATAACTCAAAAACTCTTTATGCGATTATCACCAATTTTGAAGTTGTTTGAGATCTCATTAATATATATACATGCAAACCAAGTTTCATTAAGATCGGATAAAATCTGTAGACTTGAAAGAAATGTGAATGGACGAGAGATGGCCGAGAGATGAACGAGAGATGGACGAGAGAGACTACAATATATTACCTCTTTAAAAGGGAGTTTCCCCATCAGTTTCTGACCGAAGATGACCATCCTAGCAACCCAGAAAAATAGAATATCATGTCCAGTCTCTAGTAGAGTTCCAGGATAGAATGATTCCAAATCTGGCGTCTGCTCCGGCCAGCCGAAAACACTGAAGGGAAATATTCCTGACGAGAACCATGTATCTAATACGTCTTCATCTAAAATACAGAAATAAAACTGTTAATATCTAGATCTATCATATATATTTCATTTCAGAGAGTCCACATAGCTAATAATGTTTATTTGGTATTTGGGTTTGTCAACTCTACATCTCTTTCAGAGAGTCCACATAGCTTATAATGTTTATTTGGTATTTAGGTTTGTTAACTCTACATCTCTTTCAGAGAGTCCACATAGCTAATAATGTTTATTTGGTATTTAGGTTTGTTAACTCTACATCTCATTCAGAGAGTCCACATAGCTAATAATGTTTATTTGGTATTTAGGTTTGTTAACTCTACATCCCTTTCAGAGAGTCCACATAGCTAATAATGTTTATTTGGTATTTAGGTTTGTTAACTCTACATCTCTTTCAGAGAGTCCACATAGCTAATAATGTTTATTTGGTATTTAGGTTTGTTAACTCTACATCTCATTCAGAGAGTCCACATAGCTAATAATGTTTATTTGGTATTTAGGTTTGTCAACTCGACATCCCTTTCAGAGAGTCCACATAGCTAATAATGTTTATTTGGTATTTAGGTTTGTTAACTCTACATCTCATTCAGAGAGTCCACATAGCTAATAATGTTTATTTGGTATTTAGGTTTGTTAACTCTACATCTCATTCAGAGAGTCCACATAGCCTATTAGTGTTTTATTACCTTGTGTGAGTGTAATTTTATTTTTCGAGACTTTAAATTTATCTGCTGCTCTTTGTTTGGCCTCATCTTCAGTTCTACCACTGACCCAATAATTACCATCTGTATCCTAGCAACACAAATAATCTCAAATCAAATATGGTTGTCAAGTCATACAACGAAAACAAACGTTAACTTGTCATCTTCAAACTAACCAAAGTACTTTTAAATTTTTAATTTATCAGAAAGAAAATTTGACTTCTATGAAAGATTGCTTACCGTCCCAGGGGGTATATTAGGGTCGTCTATTTTAACGAAATACGCTGGTACACGATGGCCCCACCATAACTGGCGAGAAATACACCAATCTCTGAAACAAATTAACATATTTAAATTCTTAGACAATACATCTGTTAAAATTTCAAATAACAAGACATCTTTAACAATTATGACCTGGAGGTCATTTTAACGAAAATAGACAATGCTTCAAAAATTTACTTAGGTACATAGTATTCTCCTGTTTTTCAGTTAAATACCTTCTTCAGAAACCTTTTTTTTTGTCTTTCTATTAACATATACTATTGTCCTGTTATTTAACATTTTAACCAAATATCTTCTTCAGAAACACTTTGTTTTTAATGTGAATTTATGATATAACTAAAATCGATATATCTTACGTACCGAGAATTATCCAGCCAGCTGTACCAGGTTTTATTGTGTATTTCAGGTATCAGTTTTAATTCTCCTTCTTTTACACTCTATAATAACAATAAATATTATATTTAGTCCTCAGCCACACCTTTCGGCATCGATCGTATCCAAATTATTCATATTATAAGGAAACATCAACATATATTATCAAACTATGACCACCATTGTCAAGCAACTGACACAGCATGTAAATTAATATTCCAACACCCTAATGAATTGGACTACAGTCCATCCCAAGTTGAAGCTTTTCTTAATCTACAATCTTTAAATCACTTTATGAAAGAATTCTCCTTACTCTAACAGCCTCTGCAGACATTTCTTTCATATCAACATACCATTGTGGCTTTAATAATGGTTCTATGACATCTTTAGAGCGACTGAAAGGAAAACAACAGTTCCTATTTCTAGTCTTAATGTAATTGTTTAATAGGAGTTATCTCCCATTAACACACTGTTCCCAAGGCATTAGGAGATATATGTGATGGAACCCAAGATGGCTAACTATTATTAACAAGCGGTTGATCTGACCCCGAACACAAATATAACAAATGTTCTACAGTTTAATTTTCTGTTATAATTTTAGATTAAAACTCAATGATCCAGCCTTAAACTAAATTATTTAGAGAGAAGATGACTGACCTACACATTGGTACAACCATAGGATTATCTTTCACTTCTACAAACAATCCTTTTTCTTTTAGGGCCTCTAATACCGCTTTTCTAGCATCAAATCTCTTCATACCCTGTAACAGAGTCAAAACAACATAATTTAAAAATAGTCAAACACATTTAACAAACATAGAAATCATAATATTAGAAAGTTAACCTCCATTTCTAAAACTAGCTGTCCTGATGAGGATTGTGTATCTGAAACATGTCAGCAGTATGAGATGAGCTCTAGTCAATTAGCTAACATTAAGTCCTATATTAGAAAGTTAACTTCCATTTCTAAAACTAGCTGTCCTGATGAGGATTGTGTATCTGAAACATGTCAGCAGTATGAGATGATCTCTAGTCAATTAGCTAACATTAAGTCCTATATTAGAAAGTTAACCTCCATTTCTAAAACTAGCTGTCCTGATGAGGATTGTGTATCTGAAACATGTCAGCAGTATGAGATGAGCTCTAGTCAATTAGCTAACATTAAGTCCTATATTAGAAAGTTAACCTTCATTTCTAAAACTAGCTGTCCTGATGAGGATTGTGTATCTGAAACATGTCAGCAGTATGAGATGAGCTCTAGTCAATTAGCTAACATTAAGTCCTATATTAGAAAGTTAACCTCCATTTCTAAAACTAGCTTTCCTGATGAGGATTGTGTATCTGAAATACTTGTCATAGGAAATGAAATATTACCTCCTTCTCTTCTGCACCTTAAGAGCAAATGAAGACAAGGAGGTCATGCAGTGTGCAATGGGGGAAATTTGGCCAGGACAGCAGCATAAGCTAACTCTATTTGCGATTTCCAATTGTTGAGGGATCTTTTACATGCACAGCACGTCTTATTTCTTTGAAATCAAGTATGTGAATTCTCTAAAGAAAAGCTCCAAATCAGAACAAAATAGAGTAAAACTTACAGCAAACTGAGCACAGTCCGGCGTCATGTTACCTTTATCATCTATAATAGTTAGTAACGGTAACTTTAATCTCACTCCAACTTCGTAATCATTCTGATCATGGGCTGGCGTTATTTTTACAGCACCTGTTACAAAAGTTCATTATTTTTAATATTCAGTTTATATAGGCAAACGAAATAGAGTTTTATATTCTACTGTTCTGTTTCTATTTGGACTAATAAAAGGCAATACTCCGTATTCTAGCTGTCCTGATGAGGATTTTGTATCTGAAACATGTGTCAACAGCAAGAGATGATCTCTTACCAAATTCTCAAGTATATAATCTAACAATGGAGAAAGAAATATAGGCTGTCTTAATCGAATGTAAATATTTCTCTAAATTTTCTAAACTAAAAGAGAGTTTATATTCTACAGTTCTGTATCTTATTGGACTAAAAAATAAAAGAGAGTCAACAAATAGCTTCTACCCACCTGTACCAAAACTCATGTCAACAAAATCATCACAGACAATGGGCAGACGACGTTCGAAGAAAGGATGTTTGACAAATTTTCCATGTAGATGTTTGTAACGATCATCGTTAGGATGGACAGCTACGGCCGTATCACCTAACATTGTTTCAATACGAGTTGTAGCTACGATTATACGGTCCTCTAAAAATATATATATTTAAATAACCAAATATAGCCAACCATCCATAAATTATTAATGACACACCCCCATAACTTGATTGACAGATATCAGTTGAATGGAAAACATAATATAAAAAAAATAAAATGAATGGAGTTTTACGTCCTACTCTTCTACACCTTATGGACTAATGAAGATGAGCAACGTCATGCAGTGTGCAATGAGGGAAATTTTGCCAGGACAGCGACATTAGCTAACTCTTTTTGCGATTTCCAACTGTCGAGGGATCTTTAACGTGCACAGCCTGTAGCACACGGGGCCTCGGTTTATTGTCCCATCCGAACAACGGAAAACATAATAGCTTCAGGTATTTCTAGTATTAAAAAATAGAAAATAATAAAGTATTTCATCAAAAAGATATGTTGTGGTTGTCATGTGATTAACCAGCGTTTAATTCCCCATGACGATAATAACATTCATTCCTTTTAACACAAGTTCTCTTCTTATTTCTGACCTTGGCCAGTGCTTTTATAAGAGATTTTTGTTCACAAGTTAAAAATATATAGTTATAATGCAAGTTATAATGCTGGTTCTTTTCACATGGAGATGAAGTCCATCTTTGAAATATTTTCAGATTTTAGAAGAAATCAAATATCCAACTGTTAGATTATTACAAAATGTTTTATTTCTGATAACAAGGACAGTAACTCTAGAATCCTGAAGACTAACTAACTGGTTTAAAAAGCAAATATAAATATGAAAATTTAGAATTTTACCTGAGTTTTCTACAGGGTAGGCGAATGAAACGAGAACACCAAATTCTACCTTGTCTTTATAACCTGGTACAGGTAGAAACGTTCTTCCTTCTAACTCCTTTTTATCTACCTGTATAACAACAAAACAAACCATTAAATCACGAATTTCAGTTTAGAAAGCATATGTTTTTGTGAGAGTTCACGCATGTGGAGTCTTTTAAACTATTGTTCTGAGATCTATACCAGTGCCATTATTGAAACTCGTCTCGAGAAATTTAAATGCTCAGATTTATTCTCGGTTCTCACCTCAATATCGGAGATGGCTGAATTTAAAGCACAGGACCAGTTGACCAATCGTACACTACGATAAATTAACCCAGAATCGTGTAATCTTATAAACGCCTCAGTTACAGCTCGACATAGTTTCTGAAATATTAAAACACTTTAGGATATTTGGTATGTTATATAATTCCTAAACAGATGCCATGTCATGAGTTGAAAGTTTCATACCTTGTTCTTACAACTATACAGGTCTCATAATTCATGATAGTGTCCATCCAAATTTTATTTGTGCTAAGACTCTCGTAAAGGGTTACAGTTAGTGTTAAAAGGAGTAAAGGTATAATATGATGTTTTATTTATTTTCACTCACTGGTCAAAGTTCACTGTTCATCATAGACTTTCAGTTATCTTACTTCAAGTTCACAGGTATATCATGTTTTATTTTATTTACACTCAATATTCAGTTATCAAAGAAATAAAAAACTTATGTTAGTTCAAAGACTGTATCCACTACAAGACAATTGTTCATCTATTACTCTCTATATATTTAGCCTCTATATATATCATAAAGAATTAAAACCAACTTACAGGGTCCATGGTAAAATTACATCTATCCCAGTCGTACGACCCCCCTAAACGTTGTAACTGATGATAAATCCTGTCACCTTTTCTAAAATACAAAACAAATCCAGATTTTAAATAAATTCTGCAATATGATTGGTCAATCACTCAAAAGTATTTTTGATTTTGTTTCATTATCCAATCATATGCAACCAATTAAACCATCTGATTTAAATTTTGAAAATAAACATCAATCAAATCTGGAAAACAACTTACTCATTTTTCCAGTTCCAAATCTGTTCGTTAAACTTCTCCCTGCCGAGATCGTGTCGCGTTAATTTCTGTTCTCTCATCAGTTTCTTCTCCACGACAACTTGAGTCGCGATTCCAGCATGGTCACATCCTGGTACCCATAATACCATTTTACCGTTCATTCGATGCCTAGAAATAACATCAAGTCTTATTTAACTAGATATCGTATCTAAATATAAACTCCAATATAAAACCTGGTTATGGATTCCATTTACAATCTTAATTATAGGAAAGGGATTCCCAGAAAGAGGAGGAAAGCTACTAGTTTCAGCGAAGTGGAGATTATAAATGACGTACCATCTAGCTAGTGTATCCTCCACAGCGTTAGTTAAGGCGTGACCCAGATGAAGTGACCCAGTAACGTTGGGGGGTGGTATCATCATAATAAATTTATCTTCATCTTTCGTTTTCTTCGGATCACGACCCTAAAAAAAATTTAAAACATTGTTCGATCAGATGTCTGTAGTTAAAGAGATTGTAAAGAGGTTTTCTAAACTTGTTATGTGTATCAGGGACACTGATATCATCAATTTACATCATTCTAATTTTCAATCAGATATCTGTAGTTAAAGAGATTGTAAAGAGGTTTTCTAAACTTGTTATGTGTATCAGAGACACTGATATCATCAATTTACACCATTCTAATTTTCAATCAGATATCTGTAGGGTTTAAAAAGATTGTAAAGAGGTTTTCTAAACTTGTTATGTGTATCAGAGACACTGATATCATCAATTTACATCATTCTAATTTTCAATCAGATATCTGTAGTTAAAGAGATTGTAAAGAGGTTTTCTAAACTTGTTATGTGTATCAGGGACACTGATATCATCAATTTACACCATTCTAATTTTCAATCAGATATCTGTGGTTAAAGAGATTGTAAAGAGGTTTTCTAAACTTGTTATGTGTATCAGAGACACTGATATCATCAATTTACATCATTCTAATTTTCAATCAGATGTCTGTAGTTAAAGAGATTGTAAAGAGGTTTTCTAAACTTGTTATGTGTATCAGAGACACTGATATCATCAATTTACACCATTCTAATTTTCAATCAGATGTCTGTAGTTAAAGAGATTGTAAAGAGGTTTTCTAAACTTGTTATGTGTATCAGAGACACTGATATCATCAATTTACACCATTCTAATTTTCAATCAGATATCTGTAGTTCCTGTAATTCTACTGAAACTAAGTATTTGGTGTCGTCAGTAATACACCAAACATCGATATAATAAACAGTTTCATGGAATTATTTGTTGAGGAATTTATAATTAGAAATCTCACCCCATATTCTGGTTTAAAGAAACTTTCCTTCACCCACCAATCATACCTACCGGCTCTACGAAACTGGGACTGTAGGAATCAGGCATAGCACCTAATGTATCTGAAACAGTAAAATAGACTCTAACATACTTATTAAGGGGCAAGCTGTGTGCTACAGACTGTGCGCATTCAAGATCCCTCGACAGTTGGACAGTCTTATGCCTCTTTCCAACCAAAATTAACTGTTGCCTGTCTTCATTAGCCTTACAGAATAGGATGTAAAACTGCAATCATTTCATTTGTACATATATAATTAAATTGGCTACCAGCTTTCAACTATATTACAGTGATTGAAAAATATTTTCGTTAATTTGCTTTGCTAAGTCATTAATATATTTCAGAAAATTAATTTTCTTTTCCAAACCACCATCATTAAGAACTATCTCAATACCTTTTTTATCTCCTTTTTTAGTCTCAACTTCATATCTGATAACTTCTTTCTTTTCTTTTTTTTCTTTCTTCTTTTTCTAAAATGTTCATGTATTATTAGATATGTGGACTCTCCAGTGACGTCAAGTTGACATAAATTCTACATATATACAATATAGAGAGAAGCAAGGACTTAGTTGATGGTATAATGTTCAATTCATCTTCACCACAATTAAAGCCTATTTCTCAACATAAAGGGAAGGCAACTTGTGATGCCTTAATTAAAGGTTAGGGAATAAAGGGAGATAATCCAATAGGCCTTAATGAAAAATTTATGGTTTCCTACCTCTGTATTGCCTTCATCCTTCTTGCTCTGAGCTTCTTGTGCTTGTTTCTTTTCTAAAAACTTCTTCATTTTTTCTTCCTTCTCTCTTTCCTTTTCTTTTTTCT
The DNA here is from genome assembly GCA_030562195.1 of Nipponacmea schrenckii. Taxonomy (NCBI): domain Eukaryota; kingdom Metazoa; phylum Mollusca; class Gastropoda; family Lottiidae; genus Nipponacmea; species Nipponacmea schrenckii. The sequence goes on along the minus strand of JAUJPP010000012.1, from coordinate 25,034,585 downwards.
TCAGTAACTTTTTCAGCTCCTTTTCGCTCATATTTGCCGGATCGATGACGGGCTCGCCGCTGGCAGGATTTGAGGGTTCGGCTTCGGACATGATTGTAGCGAGTTGTTTCTGTTTACCAAGGCCTGGATTATAACCCTAATTAGTCGTATGATGAAATATAATTAATTTTAAAAGTTGTTTACACTTTTCAGCAATATGTTGCGTGAGACACCTCATTCGACACTCGCGCACATGTAGCTTCCGGTTAAAAAAATGATGATCAACATATTTTACCTTCGATAAATTAAAATTTAAACATTAAACCCACATTCAAACTTTTCAATTATTTGTAATTTTCGAAAAATGTTCAATTAGCATCGAATGATGAGTTTTCATATTTAAAAATAGATTATATAATTTTTTATACAACCTGAAATTTTGTGCATCATTCTCAACATGTTTACATAAATCCAAGATGGCTGCGCCCATTAGACAAATTTCGATGATTAAAGGTTTTCCATTCATTTCTAAAGTGCCTTTGATTGGGAGGAAGCCAAATTGTTCAAAAGTCTTCAACATGTCTCAGGAAACAAAACGGTTCATGTCAACATCAAAACTCAGTCAGAGTTTTTGGAGAAAGTCCGGTAAAAGATTGGCAATGGCAGGGGCTCTTGCCCTTGGAGGCGGGGCACTGACCTTAGGGTTCAGCTGGAATCGAATGATGGTCCGTGCTGAATCGTCTGGTGCACCAGACATCACTCCATCTAAATTGGTAAGTATGGGTCTGTATTTTGACTTTTTGCATTAAGCCTAGCATGTAGTCTGTAGAGTAAATCTCAATAAAGCAATCAGTGATCAATAATAATTAGGCTTATATAAGGCAAAATATTTTACTTTTATGGAATCAGGCATTAACTTGCCATCTACCAACCCAAACCTAAATTTTTTTCTTTTAAAAAGTGAGAGAAATACCAAATCAGCTATGTGATCCATCAACAAGGTAATTATATACTTTCACCTTATTTTTTTTCCAGATTCGGTATAACAAAGACAATCATGGTTTAAAACTAACATTATTTCAATTTCAAACTTGTCCTTTCTGCTGTAAAACACGAGCCTTCCTTGACTATTATGGGATATCTTACGATGTGGTGGAAGTTAACTCGGTCACTAAGAAACAATTAAAATGGTCCCAGTATAAGAAAGTACCTGTATTGGTTGTTAACGATGTTGGAAAAGATGGCTTTCTTGTAAGTAGATTGACAGTTTTACTAAACCTATGAGACATAAAAAACAGACACTGTTTAAGGCCTGATTATTACTGTTATTTAAATTATTTATAACGTTTCTATGACGATGTCTGTAAAAGAAGAAACAAGTAAATTTTACAAGGATAACAACTTAGGTTCAGAAGGATCCTTTCTACCAGCTGATCCTTGGTCAAACCTCTTGGTATTGATTTTACAAGAATAACAACTTAGGTTTACAAAGATCCTTTCTACCAGCTGGTCCTTGGTCAAACCTCTTGGTATTGATTTTACAAGAATAACAACTTAGGTTTACAAAGATCCTTTCTACCAGCTGGTCCTTGGTCAAACCTCTTGGTATTGATTTTACAAGGATAACAACTTAGGTTCACAAGGATCCTTTCTACCAGCTGTTCCTTGGTCAAACCTCTTGGTATTGATTTTATAAGGATAACAACTTAGGTTCTCAAGGATTCTTTCTACCAGCTGATCCTTGATCAAACCTCTTGGTATTGATTTTACAAGAATAACACATAATGTTTACAAAGATCCTTTCTACCAGCTGATCCTTGGTCAAACCTCTTGGTATTGATTTTACAAGAATAACAACTTAGGTTCACAGTTAAAGATCCTTTCTACTAGCTGGTCCTTGGTCAAACCTCTTTGATTGATTTTACAAGGATAACAACTTAGGTTCAAAGGATCCTTTCTACCAGCTGATCCTTGGTCAAACCTTCTTGGTATTGATTTTACAAGGATAACAACTTAGGTTCTCAGGATCCTTTCTACCAGCTGATCCTTGTCAAACCTCTTGGTATTGATTTTACAAGAATAACACTAGTGTTAAAGATCCTTTCTACCAGCTGATCCTTGTCAAACTCTTGGTATTGATTTTACAAGGATAACAACTTAGGTTCACAAGGATCCTTTCTACCAGCTGGTCCTTGGTCAAACCTCTTTGTATTGATTTTACAAGGATAACAACTTAGGTTCACAAGGATCCTTTCTACCAGCTGTCCTTGGACAAACCTCTTTGTATTGATTTTACAAGGATAACAACTTAGGTTCACAAGGATCCTTTCTACCAGCTGATCCTTGGTCAAACCTCTTTGTATTGATTTTACAAGGATAACAACTTAGGTTCACAAGGATCCTTTCTACCAGCTGATCCTTTGTCAAACATCTTGGTATTGATCTTACAAGGATAACAACTTAGGTTCACAAGGATCCTTTCTACCAGCTGGTCCTTGGTCAAACCTCTTGGTATTGATTTTACAAGGATAACAACTTAGGTTCACAAGGATCCCTTCTACCAGCTGGTCCTTGGTCAAACCTCTTGGTATTGGTTTTACAAGGATAACAACTTAGGTTCTCAAGGATTCTTTCTACCAGCTGATCCTTGGTCAAACCCCTTTGCATCGGTAGCCAATTACAGCTGGGTCGACTGGAATTACTTATTCAAGTTCAACAGAGAAAGAAGATTTGAATGATAGTTAAACATAATGTAATTAGTGAACATAGTTTTATGTTTTATTTCCAGCAATTAAATAGTTTTATGTTTTATTTCCAGCAATTAAATAGTTTTATGTTTTATTTCCAGCAATTAAATAGTTTTATGTTTTATTTCCAGCAATTAAATGAATCGTCAGTTATAATGAGTTTATTGGAATCATATTTAATTAACCCGAAATATAAACTAGAAGAGTTGAAGAAGTATTATCCCTGTATAGAAACGAAGGAGGGTCGAAAAACAGTGTACGATTTCCCCAATAGATATTATGTCATGTACGGAGTCGATGTGCCCCAGCAAGTCTACGATGAAAGAAAGTGAGTATTATAGGGTGATAGTGGGGAAGAGTGGGGTAGGGTAGGGTCAAAGGTGGTGGGAAGTAAATGTATCTACTTTCAAAAGAATCCCAGCACCTAACAGTCTAGCAGGCAATATTCTAAGACAAATATTAACTGAAAGGAAGTTAAAATGTCTGGTTCGGAATTTTTTGAATCAACAGCCTTGGGTTACCTGACTTTATAACCCTGAAGGAAACATCTAGCCTACGTTGGAGTGAGAGGTGCAAATTCGCAATAACCCCCGCCACAAAATCCCAGCCCCTGTCCTAGGAATATACAATATTCCTGATTGTAATGTATGTTTTTCAGACAAGAAAGAAAATGGAGATTTTGGTCCGATGATAATTTAGTTCACGTTTTATCACCTAATGTTTATCGAACCATGTCGGAATCTCTAGCCACGTTCCGATATTTCTCAGACGTCGGAGAATGGGAGAAGAATTTCACCACGTTTGAAAGAATAACGGTGATCTACGTCGGAGCCACTGTGATGTATTTTGTTGGAAAAATGTTGAAAAAGAAGTAAGAATTTGTTTTTTCTATAAAAATGAGCCTTATACCTCAGACTTAATATTTTTTGATAATTCTCCATGACAATTATTACTGGTAATTAGTAGGATGTAAAACTCCATTCTTTTCTTTTTATTTACCTTTGGGCCTAAATTAAAAACTGAACATTTCTAATCTAAAAGACCCTAGATCTATATTTTGGCAACCTGTATCCCTTCTCAGAATGGAAGCTCATCATAGAGTTAGTATACATAGACAGATGCTTAAAATAGGATTGACTTGACTCTTCAATATAACTATAATTTGTGTCTTGTGTTACCAGACATAGATTAAAATAGGATTGACTTGACTCTTCAATATAACTATAATTTGTGTCTTGTTTTACCAGACATAGATTAAAATAGGATTGACTTGACTCTTCAATATAACTATAATTTGTGTCTTGTTTTACCAGACATAGATTAAAATAGGGTTGACTTGACTCTTCAATATAACTATAATTTGTGTCTTGTGTTTTCCAGACATAGATTAAAATAGGATTGACTTGACTCTTCAATATAACTATAATTTGTGTCTTGTTTTACCAGACATAGATTAAAATAGGATTGACTTGACTCTTCAATATAACTATAAATTGTGTCTTGTGTTACCAGACATAGATTAAAATCAGATTGACTTGACTCTTCAATATAACTATAATTTGTGTCTTGTTTTACCAGACATAGATTAAAATAGGATTGACTTGACTCTTCAATATAACTATAATTTGTGTCTTGTGTTACCAGACATAGATTAAAATAGGATTGACTTGACTCTTCAATATAACTATAATTTGTGTCTTGTTTTACCAGACATAGATTAAAATAGGAGTGACTTGACTCTTCAATATAACTATAATTTGTGTCTTGTTTTACCAGACATAGATTAAAATAGGATTGACTTGACTCTTCAATATAACTATAATTTGTGTCTTGTGTTACCAGACATAGATTAAAATAGGATTGACTTGACTCTTCAATATAACTATAATTTGTGTCTTGTGTTACCAGACATAGATTAAAATAGGATTGACTTGACTCTTCAATATAACTATAATTTGTGTCTTGTGTTACCAGACATAGATTAAAATAGGATTGACTTGACTCTTCAATATAACTATAATTTGTGTCTTGTGTTACCAGACATAGATTAAAATAGGATTGACTTGACTCTTCAATATAACTATAATTTGTGTCTTGTGTTACCAGACATAGATTAAAATAGGATTGACTTGACTCTTCAATATAACTATAATTTGTGTCTTGTTTTACCAGACATAGATTAAAATAGGATTGACTTGACTCTTCAATATAACTATAATTTGTGTCTTGTTTTACCAGACATAGATTGAAAGAGGACGTGAGAGAATCTTTGTACGATTCGTGTCGAGAATGGACACAAGCTGTGGGTAAAAAACAACCTTTTATGGGAGGTAAATACCCTGATCTGTCCGATTTGGTGAGTTGTTATCTTTCTATTGAATTACAATTTCTTCCAATTCCTCAGTCCAGAACAATCTTTACTCTTACCAGTCTTTCTTGATATCAAATATATCACCACAAGTCGTTAAAAAAGCAAAACTCTAAATGAAATGTATTGAAGTGCATCAGCACCAAGATAATTTTCAATTTTATTGATGAGTGGTGATATTTTTTATATCAAGAAAGACAAGTTTGAGATTTTATTTATCGCCCAATATCACTGTTAGTTAATAAAGAAATAAATAATAATGGAATATTTTTAGAGTTATCTCCTAGATTACATTCAAGAAAATATCTTAAATCATTTTTTTTAATTCAAGTTTTAGAAAGTGTAAGGAAATAAAATGTTTAGAGTTTTGAAGTTTCAAAAATATATTTATATTTCTCAATTTCTTTAGGCAGTGTATGGGGTATTGAGTTCTATAGAAGGTTGTGAGGCTTTCCAAGATGCCTTAAAACATACTAAAATAGGACCCTGGTATTACAGAACTAAAGAAGCTGTGAAAAATAATCTGGGGGCGTCAGTACCCCTCAGGAAATAAACCACCACCCATCTGACAGTCCTTCAACATTGTATTACTCCCTGGGAGTCCCAGCCTGTCTGTCTCTCAAAGTCTGACACCAAAAAAGTGGTCTACCAGCATCAAGTCCTATCAAATATAAACAATACTTTGTTACTTTTGGTCAGAAGCTCAAATAATCTCAGGGAGCCATGGTGGCTCAGTGAGTTAGATGTTTCCTCGCTGTTTAAAGATGAACTGGATAAAACAGCTAGTCATGTACTACAGGCTGTACAGGTGAAAGATCATTGAAAGTGGGAAATCGCTAAAAGAATACGCTAATTCTGCTTTCCTGGCAAAATTACTCGTTGCATATTGACCTCTGACCTCTGATCAATCCTTGAAGATTTCTCCTGATTGCTAATTGATAATTAATAATTCACAATCCCTGCAATAATTATTATCCTTTATTCAAAAAATCAACAATATTAACAATTTCAGGGGAGATTGACTGATACATAACTAATTTATAAAACCTCTTCAAACAATTTTAGAACCACAGTTAGAATAAATGTTTAAAAATAACCCTGTGAACGGCTAGAAAACAAGTTGAAATGCAACTAAAAACACCCCTAATTTTATTAATGAGGTCTTCCAATCATACCTATACAGTATTATATTAATAGACAGGATGCATGTATGGAAGAGTTCACTATAAAGTTGAAGGGTGTCAAATAGATGACTGGTTCACTATATCCAGCCTTGCTGTGTCTGTGTTTCTGTGGACAAATGTCAGTAACATTATAAAAAGAAGACATGTATAAATGTGTTCAGGTATGATGTAGTGATGTAAATTGTATATTATTGGAATGTAAATTGTACATTATTGAATTGTAAATAAATGTTCATAATGTAAATATTCAACTTTTACTCTGATCTGAATTAGCGTCCATTTAACGTGGTTCACTTTATCTAAATGGCTTGTAGGAGATGGTTAATATTTAATAGTCAAATTCCTCTTCCTTAAGTAATATTTAGTAATTGGAGGATAAAATAACTGGACACATATAGATAACAATTACTTCGTTAAATAACTTGTGACGTTTCGACGAGGATACTTCCCTTTTTATCAAACAAATATGATTACTTTATTAAATAACTTGCGACGTTTCAACAAGGATACTCCTGTCTCTATCAAGCAGTGATTCAAAATAATAGAGAATATATTATTTGGTATGGTAATAATCTATATTATTGTGTCCAGTTACAAATTCATCTTGTCATACAAGAGTTGACGTTACTTTTACATTCACATGTTTTAGGAGACCGCGTTTATATTGACTGTAGAGAGAGAGTTGATTGGTCAGTATGAAATCATGTGACATGTTAATATTCACAGTCAAAATCATGTGACATCAGTATTATTTTTAACCTGCTAAAGTGAACCATGGTAGAAATATGTAATAGTGTCAGACAAGTTATGGGTGTGGTTTGTATACAAGCTGACAGTTGTATAATAAATAATTGACACTTATCAAAGTCTAGACTATCCTAATCCATAGCTTATAGCAGATTAACATAATTAATTAGATTAAAGAAAGTGATAATTAGATTAAAGAAATCCCCGATTAATTAATTAACTAATTAAGAATGACTAGGTAAATAACTTGACTACTACTGTACTACTAAATCCAATATATACTGTATTCTGAGATATCCGACATTCTGAGAAATCCGACATTCTGAGAAATCCGACATTCTGAGAAATCCGACATCATTTTCTGGTCCCTATTGATTTGCTTCTTTTTCATATATAAAAAACTCTGTCCTATTTCTATTAGAGATAAAGAAATAATTTTGATGTTTATGAGAAAATATTCTTTTCAATTTTGAAATCAATAAAATATTCTAGATTTCCTAAAATTACTAACAAAATATAACATTTAGATTTAAGTTTGTTTCCAAGTTTTGACTGCTCTACAAAGTTGACTAATTCTCTAGAATCATGTACAAAATTTTGATTGCTCACTACTTTCATGATCACAGTAAATAGTCACAATAGAAGTCAAGTTAAAAAGCACAATAACACAGTCACATCAAGTGTCCTGAAGGTTTAAACTCATCTTGCCACAAAATTAACAGATTTAAAACAAGTCATAAATTATCTTTCATAAATATTTCTAGATTAGAATAAATAATAGGGGACTAAAAAACTTAATATGTCTTTTAAATGTAAGACTGGGAATAATTTGACATAAAACATCCCTAATGTTCGAAATGAACCCTTCTACACAGATCAATTTCATAGAAAGAATGCATGTGCAGTAGAGTTCACTTACAGATTAAGGGGTGTTACCCCTAATGTTACTAATGAACCCTCCTAAACATTATTAACACTGAATCAGATTCAGAAAGATGCATGTGTGGAAGAGTTCACTAAATCTTCAGGGGTGTCAAATAGATGACTCTAGCCTTGACTAAACAGATCTAAATCTACAATAATATCAAACTATAAAAAGATCTTTTTGGTATTCTGTTCACCCCCGCCATCAACTCTTCTCTTCTCCCTCTGAATTAGTTGGCTGGGTTCTATCTTGTAACAGCTCTTCATGGACTGCTTTGTTTTCTTGGATGAGTGCCAAGGCTCTGGCGTATAGGTCATCGTTTTTCTCTTCCATGGAATTCAACACAGAGTTTAAATGATCTATAGTTTGGTCCAATACCATGTATTCTTAAAAAAAATAAATATCATGATTAAAATTAAAGGCAAGCTTAGAATATATAAAGAGATTAGGGTGATTGAAAGTTACCAGTTACTGTTCAATAAAAGGTACTGGCACATAAGTTAAAATCGTAGATGAAAGGGATTTTGCTTTGCTACTCTGTTTTATAACAGAATCCATAGTGGACAACTGGCACATAGAATATACCTTTGTGTATTGAAATTGACTGTTGAATATTAGTTTTAAATTAATGGGCTTCGCGCAACTGTAATTGGACAAACCAGCAAATGTCAGTAGTAAAGAATTGATGGAGTTTTACTTCCAACTTGAAATGCAGATAAAAAAGCCTTTATTGAATTGTTTGGCTAAATAATGGCCAATATGACGATTAGAAATGAAGAATGGATTCCACACCTTGAATACAATCATCTTCAATGCTATCTACATCACTCTGGTTGTCTTCCATCGGTTCTATTCCATTATTTTGACTTATATCGCCGTTTCCGACGTCTTTCTTGTCCGATTTTTCGTCGTCACCGTCCGCCATTTTACATGTCATGTGATCATGTTTTAGTCTCGATTGTCCAAAGGCCAATATTAAAAACCGTCTTGTTGATTGAGTCTTTATTTTTGAAATGACGTCAAATTTTATCGTCTGTCGATTGGTCGAGTAAATGTCTTCACGTGATCATTCTCTTAATCGGCCATTGATCAAAGAAGACGCTTACAACTTTGAAGAAGATCATCGACGTACATCGACAAAATCTGAACACATCAAGTATTTTCTTTAAGGTAAGTTAGTGCAGGAGGTATTTATTGTTTCATTGGCAAATTTTAAGCAGACGTCTGTACGTATATCCTTAGATTTTGTTACTTTCAACCGAACCGGTCAATGGCGTCCTTTTATTAAACTTTTGTCGTATGTGGAGAGCGAATGTTTGCAGGAAGTATTTGTTACATTGAAACTGTATCTGATGGTTGACCAAATGTCATTTTGTTGCATCCCCGTTTCGATCGTATCTGTAATACATCAATGAAGCAAGCTAAATGTTCTTAATCGAACATGCAATGACGAATCTCTAAATTTGAGTAACAAAGCCATTTTCCACGAAATTACCAATCTCTATTTATGTCAGTGGTAAGCCGCCAATAATAGTCTTTGAATCAAATTTGTAATGATCCAAGAATAACCTTCCAGATTTTAATAAGTTGATGGTTCACAAAGATTTCAAATTCATTTCAGACTAGCTTACAACAAAACAATCTAAAATGGCAGATGATGCAGCAGAGGCTGAAATCCTTGACTACGAAGATATTGCAGAAACAACAACCGAAGCAGCAGGTGGGGATGTGGTAGCTAAGAAAGATGTGAAGGGAACCTATGTCTCTATTCACAGTTCTGGTTTCCGAGATTTCTTGTTGAAACCTGAATTGTTGAGAGCTATTGTAGACTGTGGTTTTGAACATCCTTCTGAAGGTAAAGTATTCAAATATTTTCATTTACTTGGTCACGCCGAGCAAATGAGGGCTGTGGGTCCTGAACTTAATCAGCATGTGAAAGTCAGATGACTTGAAATAAGTCATCTTCACTTATAATTCCAGTTCACTGTAAATAGGTACAGATAATCCAGGAAAGATCAATGTCAAGAGGTTTAGCTGGTAGAAAGGATCCTTCACTATGATCTTAGTTTGTTATCCTTGCCAAATACCGTTGTCTTTTTCTTTCCTAAATTTTTAAGAGCCGAAATAACAAATACTAAAACTTTAAGATTTAGTTTTGATTGAAGAACTAGATCTAGTGAGGTTTGTCTGATTAGTTTTTCAAAAACTAAAACAACTTGTGTTTAAATCAATTGAAGAATGACCATTATTTTGAAATTCATGTTATAATTTTCTGTTTTTGTTTTTTTTCAGTTCAGCATGAGTGTATCCCTCAGGCAATCTTATCTATGGATGTTCTGTGTCAGGCTAAGTCTGGTATGGGTAAAACTGCCGTGTTTGTCTTGGCAACTCTTCAACAGTTAGAGCCAGTAGATGGACAGGTATGTAGAAAATATAAATTTTCTTGAACAAATTTCAACTTAGATTTACTGAAGAATAACTGAAGAAAATGATTTGACTTCCTTTGTATAAGAGCATACACCAATTCCTGGGTCCATACCCTGATATCTGTACCAGTGCCTTTTATTGAATAGTAACTTGTTACTTTCAACACCCTTAATCACTATATTTTACATATCGGCCCTTACAATAGTTAACTCCATTTTAACCCTTCACCAGTACCTTATTTTGTTTTACCTTTCTACCACCCTAATCTTAAGATTTGACTGTTCTATTTTACAGGTGTCTGTTTTGGTATTGGCTCATACTAGAGAATTGGCCTTTCAAATCAGTAAAGAATACGAGCGGTTCAGTAAATATATGAACAATGTCAAGATCGCTGTATTTTTTGGTGGAATGAATGTGAAGAAAGATGAGGAGGTGCTGAAGAAGAATTGTCCCCATATCGTAGTTGGTACGCCCGGTCGTCTACAAGCTCTCATTCGTAGTAAATGTCTGAGTCTAAAACACGTCAAACATTTCATACTGGACGAATGTGACAAAATGTTGGCTGAACTTGGTAAGTGTTGTTTCTTGTGATATAATTATCATCATCAATTCTAGATATGACTGCAGTGGTCTTTCAAAAGTGCAATTTGAAATAGAAACTTATGTGACAGCTGAAGATGGAACTTCAGGATGGCTTTGAAGAACATGAATAAGTTCTCAATAATTGTATACCAGGTATTTCCTTTCTATCTTAAGAAGTGTTTTGGCATTTGTCATATTTTCATGGCTTCAAATTGGAATTTTAAAGTTCATTCAAATTCTGAGTCTGAAGCTTTTGTTCATAGAAAATATTTTTAAAATGGATTTTTTGTTTTTTTTTCAGACATGAGAAGAGATGTTCAAGAAATCTTTCGAATGACCCCCCATGAGAAACAAGTTATGATGTTTAGTGCTACCCTCAGTAAAGATGTCCGACCAATCTGTAAAAGATTTATGCAAGATGTAAATACAACTCCATTTTATTTTACTCCCAAAGTTGTGGCCTGTCGGTGAAATTCATCAATGGGTTTTCAACTGATTCTAGATCAACTGGTACAACTTAAACTGGTTTTGGTTCTACCACTGAATTAGGTTACTGTGATCTGATTGGTGGAAAGAGTCGTCACTGATTTAAGCTTCTACCATCTGATTGGTTGTGGGGAAAGGAACACCACTTCTGATTGGTTCTTTTGGAGGTGTGGCCAGTACTTTAGGTTCTACATTTTGATTGGTTGTGGAGAAATGGACGCCACTTCTGATTGGTTGCTTTTGGAGGTGTGGCCAGTACTTTAGGTTCTACGTTGTGGTTGGTTGTTGAGGATGTGTCATTGCTTCTAATTGATTCAGAGAAGTCTACGGCTTGACTGCTCTACTGTGGATGTTTCATTAAATATATCTTAAACAGGCGAACTGGAACTGGTTTCGGAATGTATTTAAGATTCAGCCTTGTGGATTGGATGAATGCCACGGAGATCGAGCAGGAATTCAGTTTTAAACATCTGATTGGTTAACATGGATCCTCAAAATATCATTGATTTTATGCGTTGACTGACCAACTAACACCTGGGTTCAAAATAATCCGTGACAAATAAGACAGGATAGACAAATATTGACCAAGTAGAATTTTACCGAGATGACAGCCTACCTTCCTTGACAACAGCTTGAATTAACAACCAAATCAATACTCTATCGACTGTCCACAGCTGTTCTACTTTCTACTGTTCTAAACAAACATTGACTTGCCAACAGCTTTCTTTTATATTAAAACTTAGATTACACATCTTGGACAAATTTCTATTTCTAAATACACACTTTAATACATTTTATTTGGATACACTTTAAACATGGGTTAATATACATATTATGATAAACATTGAATTTATTTTTAACAAACATTTCATTACACTGACAATTTATACAACTTCACATGCAAACATTACGATTTCTTGATATTTTTTAGGACAGGAGAAAAAAATATACTAATACATTGACATGACTGAAACTATATTTATAATAATCCCGAATGATTGCAGTTACTTGGTTTTATTTGTATCTCCTGCGTTATTAAGTTTGGAAGATTTGAATTCAGCGGATTAAAATTATTTTGTCAAGAAGCTTTCTGGGCTGATCAACTTACTGCATTGACAACTGACTTTAATACAGATGAATGAGATGAATGTAGTTTATGTCCTACACTTCTGCAACATATGGGCTAATGAAGACTGAAGAGGCAGACTCAAATGTATGAATGTCCACTTAATGTAGGATCGCGAAGGATGTTTGTTGCTAGGGACTGGTATCCAGGAGGCACACACGACCCAGAACTCTCAAAGCGTATGGGTCAGTTGTGTCTCAATTTGTAGTAGGTCTCGTGCTCGCGGTGATGTACAGATGTAGATACCATAAACAGACTATCTGATGGTTGAAAAATCACGAGGAGAAAATAAAAGTATGATGATTTAGATGACTTTCATATTCACCTGTAGAAGAGTTTTAAATCCTGAGGATGCTTTAAAATGATCAACTACCAAACGTTTACGAGATGTGATGATTGAGATGAAAGATACTATAGAAAGATGAATTCCAATAATCTGGTGAATAAAGAAAGATGAACCTCTATAACTGGTGTATCAGACCTATAGATGTTTTAAAAGATGTTTCTCCACCCAATCATGGAACCTCTCCCCCAGGAGTTTGAAAATGGCATCAATATTTCTGGTTATTATTGGTAAGTATTTAGGGAACCTCATGTCATATTGATGCCTTTTTCAGACTCCTGCTTCATCATTTTCATTTCAACATCCAGAAGATACCTTCAAACTGTGACAAGATTCACTACTTTACTCTATTTTGATGCCTTGTATCTGGATTTTTTTGTGTTTGGACAATTTCCCAAAGACTTCAGACAGTGTTCCTGAAATCAATCCAAAAGTGTTCCATCTTTTATCAAAGTTCCCTGTGCTTCAGTTTCCGTTTATACCCAACATTTTTTAGTGTCAACTAAACTTTAACTGATCTATATATATCTTGGATGTTTAGTCGTAAACATTTCGTCGAATGCAGAAACTAACAAAGGAACTGAAGTTTTCTTCGTGAACTTATACCCTCAAGGAAAAGTTCATAGAAGTTATAAAAGAACACTGTGTGTGAAATATAATAAACCAGTTGTGTTAAAGTGTGAAACTAGCCAGCTCCAGTTGAGTGATTCTGAAACCGACCAAAAATACCTCAGCCAGTTCCTTCATTCTCCATGGAAACCGCATTCATCTTTTCAATTTCAAAATTAATTTCTTCATTTTTTTAAAAATTAATTCACTTAAAAAAGAATTATTTTTGATATAAATTTTAAATCAGTCAAGTCATGTTAAAATCTGTTCAGAAATAAGTTAATTGAGATTTTAAAAATGTTAATTTTGTGGCCCCATGTTTTAATTTTCCCCTTGCCATTGTCTTCCTTTATTTACAGCCCATGGAAGTTTACGTGGATGATGATTCCAAACTAACTCTACACGGTCTCCAACAACATTACGTTAAATTGAAGGATAATGAAAAGAATCGTAAATTATTTGAACTTTTGGATGTGTTGGAATTCAATCAGGTAGGGTTTTATATTTCAACAGGTAAAGCAATTAGTCATTTTAAGTTAGAAATGGAGGATGGCTAGTTTTAGAAATAGAAAATTCACTTTCCTAAACTAGACTAGCATAAAAGAATGTGAGAAATCTTGATCGAGAGCATAAAAAATGAAGAATATTCTACAGTTAAAACTTGTCTTGTGGTTGTTTTGTAAATTGAACGAGGTATATTTTTTTTTACAGGTGATTATATTTGTAAAGAGTGTACAGAGATGTATGGCACTAGCTCAGTTATTACAGGAACAGAATTTCCCAGCTATAGCTATACATAGAGCTATGACCCAGGAAGAGAGGTAAGGGCATTGTGTTATAGAGTCTTCACCAAATTAATTATTATATCCAAGAATCATTCCCTGTAACCATTAATTTGGATATCTTGTCAGTTGAAAATTAGAGATAAAATTTACTTGTGCTGTTTTGTAAGAAAAAACCTCATTGCACACTGCATGGCTATGTTGACTTCATTGAGAAAGGCACTGTCATAGAACTTAATATATTATTCCACAAAGCTGTTTTACAGGACAAAGGTTTATTGTGTTAATATTTAAATTGGTTTGTATTTTCAGATTGTCGAGATATCAGCAGTTTAAAGATTTTCAGAAACGTATTTTAGTTGCGACTAATCTATTTGGACGTGGTATGGATATTGAGCGAGTAAATATTGTCTTTAATTATGACATGCCTGAAGATTCAGACACCTACCTTCATAGAGTAAGTAGATTTTATAAAGAGATTGCTTGTCAGTAGTTTTATGAAGTCTTGACAGATTTGGACCTACCTCTTTTGTATTATACATTCAGGAATTGTAGATTGAAAATTGCGGTTCAAGCGTTCTTACAAAAGCACATGCTCAGGCATGTTGACACAACCTCTAGTGAAAGTATAAAAGTTGCTCTAACCCACTCTTGGGACAAATTTTGAGTGCATCAAGACATTAGTGTATATTCTACAATGTTCCTGAGTCAAGGGGCTAGGCCAAACTTACGAGTTGTGTTAAGAGAAATTGTTACTGTCATCTACTTGGTGTTTCTGTGTATTTAACTATTTCAAGTGTATATTTTGAAGAACGTGAAACTTGTATTTAAATAATTTGTGTTTCTAGGTAGCCAGAGCTGGTAGATTTGGTACCAAGGGTTTAGCTATAACTCTAATCTCAGATGAAAATGATGCCAAGATTTTAAACGATGTACAAGAAAGATTTGAAGTTAATATTACTGAACTACCAGACGAAATTGACATCTCTTCTTACAGTAAGTCTTTGGACGTAAAACTCCATTTCATTTCATAATCTCTCTTGGGGATGAAAACTTCTTGAAATTCTTGCTGTCTTGTGTTTTAATTTAAAATGACATTGGTCTACTTGTTTGTAACTGTTCAAAAATTTATGAAAGTAATCATCGTCAAAGGGAAATAACTCGATTTTATGGAATAATTTATACTACAGACTAATATTAATTTCTCTACTGTAAATCCACAATACATTTTAACTTCAATTTTTTTAACATATTACTTAAACTAAGCTAAGCTTAAAGAGCTGTCATTAGACACTTTTGTTTTTATACGCAATGTTTCAACAAATTACATTTAATTATATTGTGTTTTTGGAATATGTTTTAAATAAAATTATGTTTTTCTTATTTCAGTCGAAGGAAGATAAAGAAAGTGGTGTAAAATATTGATGTATTAATTTGTGAATTGTTTTTATTTTTACCCAGTAGCAAGATTCGAGTCTACTATAAAAACATTTTATTTCCATTTCTTCATGTACAAAGTTTTATGTAACGAAAATCATTATTCATTTTGTCTGTAAATAAACCATCTGAAATTTTATTTTGTTCTGTTTATTTTATTTAAGCTATAATAAGCTATGGGTGATTCCCTTTTTGTCAAGGCCAGACTTGGAATTTTGCCCCTTGGTTCAGTCTGCTTTCAAGGCAAAATAGACCCAGACTTAAGTCCTGTATTTGAATTCTGTTCTGTTAGCTGTCTCAAAGAAACAAAATACAATCTTAAAAGTGACCAAGACTTGAGCTTCCAGTCCTATAAAACCTTTAACTTTTAAATTGAACTCTTCTACACATTTATATATGTATTGTAACCTCACGTTTCTAGAGATATTTGGCGTTGGTTGCCTTTCAAATAAGATCTGCATTAAAAACCTACCGAGTTTTAAACATTTTTATCATGGCGACAAAGCTACCAGTTTGATACCACGCTGTGTTATAAAACTACCAATTATTTGAAATGACTTCTTCTAATCGTGACTGCCTATGTTGTTAGTTGTGATTTGAAAGAATTAATAGTAGTCTGTAGTCTACTAATTTACCTACTTATAAAGAAGAGTAGTTTCCCTTGGACCACCTGACCATCAAAAGACAGACGATTTCCGTAGAGCTTTTCTCTGCTGGACGAATCTTTGATTTGATTCGATCATACATGTATTTGTAAGAATTTGTCACTATTAAATTGTTTTCTAAGGTGCTTATGTAATGTTTTTTGATCATTTTAATCCATTATTGAGCAACATGAACCCAGAAAAAGCCTGAATTTCAAAATGAGTTGTCTTCCCATCAAACCGGAAATACATTCCATGGCGGCGGATTTGGAGCCGTTGAGACATGTTTACTTTTTTGTGTTATCGAAGAAAATGTGTTTTGTTTCGTGAATTTTGAAGGAATTACTGCAGTTTGTATCCTGTTCCTCTAGTTTAAAATATATGCATCATTTGTACCTGGTAAGTGCTGTAGTGTGTTTGTTTTCAAACTGTAAATTTGACATTTTCATTCTTTTATTAGACGGTATTCTCTCAACATTTCGTTGCCGTGTGTGAAAGAAAGAGAGGGAGAGGGACAGCAACTTTGTTTCCCAACACCAGCAGGGAATTTGAACTTGAGCTATACTGGAAAAATTAATGAGAAAATCCTGCAATCATTTACCTTTTGACTTCTGCCTTTTGTGTTGGCAAGTTGGTTGCAGAGTCAAGTAGATGTATTGCTAGCACTTCATCATGGAGTTGGCAGGTAGTGGCTTCCCCATATTTACAGTTTCCCCAAAGCTGTTTTATTCTAATTGATTGGTACTTACTGACTTTTGAACTGGGCTTGTTAGCTATGCTATCTCCTATCCACCGTCATATTTTATTGACAGGTAGGCCTAGGCCTAATAATGCTAAATTGAAGCAGTAGGCCTATAGTTAAATCCAATAGAATATTACAGAAAGATGTCTAAGTTAATGACTTGATTGAAGCCTTTTTCGATCCCTTTGCTTCCTCAAATTCCTTCCCCAAATTCCATCTAAAATTTGTTAAGTTGATAGATCTATTATTATTTTGTTTAATTACAGAATAAGTATAAAATGTGTTGAAATATTAGGAGATTACAGTAGGCCTATAATCAATGTATCCCAGTAGAAACTTAGACACAGCTTCAGGAAAGACTAGAGGTAAGAACCCTTTTGTAATTTGTGGTTTGACTTGTAGTGCTTGTACATACAGGTATGTGTTATAGACTATATATCAACTCCACACGTACCTGTGCTTGTACATAGGTCCCTTTTTAAAAACAGAACTTAGGTTTGTTATGGTTAGTGAATTTGAAAGTTTTTTTTTCTGTGTCTGACATTCCAATTGTCAGTCAGACGTCGGTGATTCTTGTAATTCCACTAAAACTAATAATTTTATGTGGTATTGTTAGCTATCCCTCCTAGGGAATAGGTTTTAGGGCTCAGCAGCTTTTGTGATATAGGTTTTAGCTTCAATATTGCAAATTAGCCAATAAAACCTACCATGTATGATTTAAACGCCTAGATTTTATCAAGTAATAAAACATGGCCTTTTTGAATGTATTTTAATCTTGGTATGTACTGTAGTAAATTTATGATCACAATGTTACCTTTAAACAAACTAAAGTTGTGAAGAAAAAAGACCAACAACTAGCAGGTGCTATATTAAGACATCATTTTAATCCAGATTGACTTTGATCTAATTCTTAATAGCAGATTAATTCAACTGAATTCTAGGTTAATACCAGCTTGAAATATATTGGCATGCGTCCAGGAGAGGGGCCGTTAGAATCCTAAATGAGTTTAAATCACCAGTGTGACCTTGACCCTGGTATTGTGATTAAACCCTGCTCTCTGCGCTAGTTTCCAACCTCAAATCGTTTTATTACCAATAACTTGTAAGGAAATATTCTATGAATAAAACCATTCATTGTAAATCTAAATTTTATAACCCATCTGAATATTAACCAGAGATTAACCTTCATTAGGTATGAGTTGACTATTTAAAGGCTGAACCTTATTTAGTGGGATAAATATCATACAGAATAATCATGCAGAAAGGGTTTTTTGGTCTTTGAGATCTTTGTATATTACAGTATGTATAAGATATAGATCGATACGAGGTTAATATTAACCGAGGGGTTTGAGGTCTATATCTAACTTACAATCCAAGGAAAACTATGTTTCTTTTTTACTATTAACCCCCTTTTTCCGATAGATTCATCTACAGGTTAATATATGAAATAATCGTCATCGACATCAAAGGTGATATAATACCGTGGATTGTAAGATAGAATAAGTCAAAATGTAGAGTTAATAGATTATTGAAAAAAGCTTTTCAGGGATTTCAGATCTTTGTAACCTTTGTACATGTGTAGCCTGTATAGGCCTATGATATTTCTTTTAGAAAGGGATCAAATAATAACCTTCTTTCATTTCTAAAACTATATGTTACCCATACTTACAACAGATATTTTGAAAAAAACTTAACTTTGACCAATAACTACCTTACTAGTTGAATGTTTTCAAAAACTTTAAAAATTTATCTATCACTAAAACATTGTTTGACATTGTGATATTGTTTTTTGATCACCAATAAAACTTTAAAGATTATAATATTAAAAACATGATGTCAATAAAAACTCAAGAGGTACAATAAACTGATTATTATAGGCTTAATGTAATTATATTGACTGTGGTTTTATTAATTGAAAATTTATTACATTCTACTGTAGTTAAGGAACTAGACTAGGTACTGGCTATAGTCTATCTGATATTAGACACGTTCCCGCTGCTTAGAGACTGTTTATAATTATTAGATAATATATAGCACTATATCTTTTTATAATAAAATAACAGAAAACAATTATTATTTGTACACTGCTTGATAATGTAAATTGTTGAAACATTGTGTACAATAAAACTCAGGAGTAGTATACTATACAAACTGATGATGACAATGTGAATTGTAGAAACGTTGTGTACAATAAAACTCAGGAGTAGTATACTATATAAACTGATGATGACAATGTAATTTGTAGAAACATTGTGTACAATAAAACTCTGGAATAATATACCATATAAACTGATGATGACAATGTAATTTGTAGAAACGTTGTGTACTATAAAACTCAGGAATAGTATACTATACAAACTGATGATGACAATGTAATTTGTAGAAACGTTGTGTATAATAAAACTCTGCAATAATATACTATACAAACTGATGATGACAATGTAATTTGTAGAAACGTTGTGTATAATATAAACTGATGATGATAATGTTATACATGGACTTTTATTTCCGACTCCTCTGTACCGAATGGGAAATTTTGCCAGGACGGCTGCGGTAGCCTACTCTTTTTGCCATTGCCAACTGTCAAAGGATCTTTATCATGAACAGCCTGTAGTACATGGAACCTCTGTCCAATTGGACAGTGACATTAACCCACTCTTTTTGTGATTTCCAACTGTCGAGGGATCTGTGCACAGCCTGTAGCACACCTTTTAGTTTCAGGTACATTAAGGTTAAGAATATGTAGATCAACATGATGTTAAATTAATTTTATGTACAACCCAAGCTCGAGGTTGAAACCCCTACATAAACAAGTTATAAATAATACCAGTGAATTGAGGGGCAGTAAATATTCTGGTTATTCTTTTGACAATCAATGTGTTATTTTGTTGACTCAGGGGAACAATCAACTTGGCAATGTGCCTAAATATTTCAATATCCACCCGTCAGTAACTTAGAAATACTGAACAATTAATCAGATTGGTAATTTCCTACAGGAATGTTGTTGATACATCTAATTATCATTTGGCAAAAAATATTGACAAGTTTTTTTCCTTGTCAGTGATCCAGGTCTGAGGGACTGACATGGAAAAAGCATCTAGTTTTTCAGATGGGACAATAAACTGAGGTCTCGTATGTTACAGGCTGTGCATGATAAAGATCCCTTGACAGTTGGAATCATAAAAGAGTTTCTAACATGCTATTGCAGTTGTCCTGGCAAAATTTCCCTCATTGCACACTGCACATTGTATGAAGCTCATTGGCCTTTTAAGTACAACTCCTGTCCTTAAATGTAATAATATTGATATAGACTGGTGCTCAAAGGAATTAATAAAACTCTTCTGAAAGGACTGGAATATTCTGGTGCACATGATGTATGTATTGTCTTTGACCAGCCTGGTGGAATGATGGATCTATTGTCAGGAAATTACAGTTCCTTCCTCAAGGCTTCTGATTCATTGTAAAACAATTTATTACCAGTCTACATCAATATGACTAACTTTTCTTTGAATTTTTCAAATTTATTATATTAAATATTTAAAGGGACAAGTTTGCTATTTTCAGGGTTGATTTGGGTCTTTACTTTATGTAAATAGTCTTTAGAAATGTACAGAAAATGTACAGAAAGGGCAAAATTTCTTTAACAATACAACAAACTAGGAATTTTACTTTCTATTTCTATACATGTACATCTCAAAACTGTGGGCGAAAACTTGTTTCTTAGACTGGGGTATAATTGTTGAAACAAGAACCTGTCTTATAAAGACATACTCATTTATTTATCAAAAACTATGTTTTTTAAATATCGTAAATCTATTGGTCAAATTAGAAGTGTTAGAAGGGTAAGCATGTCACGCCCCACTCACAACACCAACAAATAATATTCAATATGCACTGATATCAACCCTGGCTAAGAGGTTTTAAAATAAACTAACCACCCAGTATAAATACCACATTGATTTAACGGTGATAGAATATTAATAGATATTTGAATATGTAAAGAGTTTATTAAACGACAAGATGATGAACAAGTCTGGACAGATCTACTGGTTGATATATCAATACTATAGTCAAATATATACTGTATACTCTAGCTTACTATACTCGCTGTTTTAATAACTTACTTTGTAGAATAACTAATACAGTCTTTAGGGCTGTCCATATTCTGGACTTTCGTTTAAATATCAATGGATTTATCACAATATTTTGAGTTGGAATTTTAAAAATTTTGTGAAAGGAGTTTTAGGTATCTAGATTTTCCTTTAAATTTTGTTGGATTTATCAAAATATTTCGAGCTAGAATTTTAAAATATGTGAGAATTGTTTAGCTGCAATGTTCTGGACTCGGAATAAAATATTTTGAAATATGTGATATTTTGGTACTTTCTATTATAAAATGGATTATTGACTGTCTGTACGGAATTTACAGATTTTTTAAACTTTTATTGTTTTTTGTGCTTTATGATTGGATAATAGATTTATTTCTTGTGCTGGATTAACAAGTTTTTGATAATTTTCAAATTCCTGAACATATTTTGGACTTTCAATTGTTTTATTATTGTGTTTTGTGATATTTCTACAGATTTTGGATTGGTTTTAATTTCAGATATTTGGCCGTGGGATACAGATAAACTACTTCAATCTGAGGTAGGGGCATTTTAAAATTTAATTCTTATTTGAAAAGATATAAGCAATTATTTGTAGATATAGACACAATAGAGGTACCTTTTGTCCTAACATATTAACATATTAAAGGCCCATCTATGAATATGAATATATTTGCATATATTAACATATATTTACATATATTGAAATAAGTGCTTATTAGCAAACACATTGTCATGAAAGTAACAACCCTATTTGGGCATTTTTGAGTTTCAATTGAACATGACTGGGCAATGAATTCAAATCAGCCTGGATATACTATTAACAATACAGAATTACTATTGTCAGATAAAATAGAGATATATTCAGACATGACTGGTAAATACAACAAAATCAATATCCCTGGAAAGAATTCACTAGTAAAAAACTGTAATAACATGCCAAGATTGAAGTATATAAAAACTCTTGAAGTATTTCATGCCATATCTTTTACTTGTATTCCCAGTGTTTCAATCAATATATTTCTATAGTCAAGTTAGGTCTACACTTTTATTGTCATCTTCTATAATAGTGGGATAGCTCGGTCTGGGACAAGTTGAATGTCTGCTAGGAAATAAGACATGTCTGGTTTGATTTCTCATGCCAAAACTTGGCATTATTGCTTGATAAATACGGAAGTATCCTTGTCTGAAGGGAACAAAATAATTATATAAGAAAATCAATGAGTATAGAATCTAGTGTAAAGGGGGGTTGATTCACCTATTGTATTGAGTGTAAACAGGGCTCGAGTGAGTATTATTCTATAGGTTACAGGGCTCGAGTGAGTATTATTCTATAGGTTACAGGGCTCGAGTGAGTATTATTCTATAGGTTACAGGGCTTGAGTGAGTATTATTCTATAGGTTACAGGGCTCGAGTGAGTATTATTCTATAGGTTACAGGGCGAGTGAGTATTATTCTATAGGTTACATGGCTTGAGTGAGTATTATTCTATAGGTTACAGGGCTCGAGTGAGTATTATTCTATAGGTTACAGGGCTCGAGTGAGTATTATTCTATAGGTTACAGGGCTTGAGTGAGTATTATTCTATAGGTTACAGAGCTTGAGTGAGTATTATTCTATAGGTTACAGGGCTTGAGTGAGTATTATTCTATAGGTTACAGGGCTTGAGTGAGTATTATTCTATAGGTTACAGGGCTCGAGTGAGTATTATTCTATAGGTTAAGGGCTGATGAGTATTATTCTATAGGTTACAGGGCTTGAGTGAGTATTATTCTATAGGTTACAGGGCTTGAGTGAGTATTATTCTATAGGTTACAGGGCTCGAGTGAGTATTATTCTATAGGTTACAGGGCTTGAGTGAGTATTATTCTATAGGTTACAGGGCTTGAGTGAGTATTATTCTATAGGTTATAGGACAATAAAACCATTCAGTCAAACATCATACAAGACAAACAGTTATTGACCATTCATACTGGAATCAGGTCAGTTAACAACTCTTTTACCTGTACCAGGTATATCTCAGGCCATTAACCTCTTAGTCCAGGATTCTATCCTGTCATAGGTTGAGATGGTACCTCCAATATTTCATATCCAATTTTAATTTGTCAGTGATGCAGAGAGATACTTTCTCGCTAGGTCAAAAGGTCAATCCTGGTCATAGGTCACAATATTTAAGTATGGGAAATCGGCTAGCATTATCATTGAGATAAACAACTTTTGATCTATAAATAGAAGTAAATGAAAGCAGACAATGCGATGCAGTGTGCAATGAGGCAAATTTTGTCAGGACAGTAACTTTCATCTACTCTATTTGAGATTTCCGATCGGATTTAATGTCCACAGCCTGTAGTTCAAGGGCCAGTAGGTCTATTGTTCCATTCGACCAACTAAACACTTTTCATGTCAACCCCTCTGTTTTGTTAATATATAAATATTGAAATGTTTAACCAGTCATGTCTGAATGAACCTATTAAAGAGTAGAATGGTTCAATATGTAGGTTAAAGATGAGATACCGGGTTCATTGTTGTGTTAAAAGTAGAAAATAAATCAATATAATCTAAAGTTGATTGTTTTATATTATTATGACAACAATTAAAACAACAATAACTTTTATTTATCTTTATTTTTCATTAATTATTCATAATTCTTAAATCTTCAATTTCTTTAAAAAAAATACTATGTCTAGATTATTTCAGAAAAAATAAAAAAAATTTCATCAACAATTTTTGGAATATTAAATTCATTTTTAGACAAAAATAGAATATTTGTGTTGACAACAATTCCAAACACAAGATTGTAGAAATTTAGAAATTGATTTCTAAGGAATACAGATTCTGTTTAGTTTTAAAAGGTCAATCCATGTTGTGTGTTTGGGAAAAGTACAAATGTAGGCATAACTTTCAGATTTCATATTGATGTATACAGCCAAATCCATGCCATGTGCATACGTGGATATTTTATATATGATAGTATGAGAAGAAAGGACGGTCCTATCAAGGTTTTTGTTTTTATTACAGGGCCAGAAAAATGAAGTGACTGGAAAATCAAAACAGGCTCCAACAACCAGACGTAAAGTTATAAAGTTGGGTATGTAGAATTTTGAATAATTCGAAAGTCATGTTAGATTGATGTTGATGATGTTCAGTATAAGAATAGTTGGTAATGATATATAAAGACCTTTAGTTACGTTATCAAACACCTAGTTTTAGTAGAATTACAGGTACCATGTACTTCTGATTGAAAATAAGAATGGTGTAAATTGATGATATCAGTGTCTCTGATACACATAACAAGTTTAGAAAACCTCTTTACAATCTCTTTAACTACAGACATCTGATTGAAAATTAGAATGATGTAAATTGATGATATCAGTGTCTCTGATACACATAACAAGTTTAGAAAACCTCTTTACAATCTCTTTAACTACAGATATCTGATTGAAAATTAGAATGGTGTAAATTGATGATATCAGTGTCTCTGATACACATAACAAGTTTAGAAAACCTCTTTACAATCTCTTTAACTACAGACATCTGATTGAAAATTAGAATGGTGTAAATTGATGATATCAGTGTCCCTGATACATATAACAAGTTTAGAAAACCTCTTTACAATCTCTTTAACTACAGACATCTGATTGAAAATTAGAATGGTGTAAATTGATGATATCAGTGTCCCTGATACATATAACAAGTTTAGAAAACCTCTTTACAATCTCTTTAACTACAGATATCTGATTGAAAATTAGAATGGTGTAAATTGATGATATCAGTGTCTCTGATACACATAACAAGTTTAGAAAACCTCTTTACAATCTCTTTAACTACAGATATCTGATTGAAAATTAGAATGGTGTAAATTGATATCAGTGTCTCTGATACATATAACAAGTTTAGAAAACCTCTTTACAATCTCTTTAACTACAGATATCTGATTGAAAATTAGAATGATGTAAATTGATGATATCAGTGTCTCTGATACACATAACAAGTTTAGAAAACCTCTTTACAATCTCTTTAACTACAGATATCTGATTGAAAATTAGAATGGTGTAAATTGATGATATCAGTATCCCTGATACACATAACAAGTTTAGAAAACCTCTTTAATATATATGACTAAAATTCTATAGAAAAAGTAAAATGATATATAATAGTATGATTTTTGAGTTTTGAATAACAGTTAATTAGATTTCAATAAAACCTTTATTACAATTGTCAGTATAACCTTTTCCCAGAATACATTGTAAAAAATATTAATAATTTGATGTATATTGATGATAAAAATGTCTCACACACTAAGGTAATGTCTTAAGCTGACTCAAGTCAAGTTTTAATTTTGATAAGTGCTACAGATAAAAAAAAACTTAAAATTTGTTAGTATATTGTAATGTCTTAACTGACTCAAGTCAAGTTTTAATTTTGATAAGTGCTAAAAACTAGATAATATATAAATTATAAAATTTGTTAGTATATTGTAATGTCTTTAACTGACTCAAGTCAAGTTTTAATTTTGATAAGTGCTACAGATAAAAAAAACTTAAAATTTGTTAGTATATTGTAATGTCTTTAACTGACTCAAGTCAAGTTTTAATTTTGATAAGTGATACAGATAAAAAAAACTTAAAATTTGTTAGTAAAATTAATATGACTAAGGATATTATATAAAAGAAATGTGAAGCAGGATATTGTAATGTCTTAAGCTGACTCAAGTCAATTTTAATTTTGATAAGTGATACAGATAAAAAAAACTTAAAATTTGTTAGTAAGATTAATATGCTAGGATATTATAAAAGAATGTGAAGCAGGATATTGTAATGTCTTAAACTGACTCAAGTCAATTTTAATTTTGATAAGTGATACAGATAAAAAAAACTTTAAATTTGTTAGTAAGATTAAAATGTCTCAGGATATTTTATAAAAGATATGTGAAGCAGGATATTGTAATGTCTTAAACTGACTCAAGTCAATTTTAATTTTGATAAGTGATACAGATAAAGACAATTTAAAATATTTGTATTACTATGCTCTGGAATTTAGGGTTAAATAAATATAAAAATAAACCAAGATGAAATATTACTGTTAAAAATCAGAGGTCTGAAATTTGAATTACAAGATCACCAGGTTTATTATAAAGAATAATAATTTATGATGGTAAACTAGGTATTGATATAATATATAGTAAATATCAATAAAAACATGATATATAGGTATTGTATATTATACCAGGGTATTCTATAATAACTATATTATCTATAGGTCTGTCTCTTGTATTTATATTAGGGGTCAGTCCTTTACTGTATAGCCCTAACCTATTATTCCTGTCCCACAAACAATTATCTTGTTAAATAGCCCTGGATTATTGTAACTGTATTTTCATTGTGTTTTTATTGACGGCCAATTTATGTTTTTGTTAAATTGATTATAGACTATATAAAAGATATATGCTTGTCAGTGTTTTCAGAAACTGCTAAAGCCAGGTGTATCTTAACTTTAGATATTTTCATAAACAATTCAGAATCATTTTTACCAGGGGCATAATTCTGGAAAAAATAACTAAAATAAAATTCTAGATTTTAAGAAAATATACAGGAATCTGATTGGATATTAAAACGAAATTAAAAATTTTAATGATTGACCAATCAGATGACTGGTAGAAATAATTTAAGTTTTTCGTGAATACAGGCCCAGTATATATATTAAGTCATTAGCCTTTCATTGTTTACAACAATTAGTTAATTAAGTCTCTGAGAATCAGAACAGTAAGTCCGTGTATTGTGGTTGGGATTAAGCAGATTATGTTAATCCACTAATCCCATTATGATAATCTGTTCAGTTCTAATCAATCTACCAGTTAGTTTGTACTGTTTTAATGTCAATAAACAGAAGTATATTTGGATTTGGAATATTTGTGATGTTTTTTGATTTGATGTAAACATTTTGTGGGTAAGATTTTTTATTTCTGTCCTTTTCTGATATTTTTGTGTCCATTGTAATCTTACATTTTTTTTACCACTGTCCCGTTCCTATGATACTATTTTAAACCAATAATTATTTCAACTACAGTCCAACTTCTGACCCTAAAAATGGCTTACTTAAAACTTAAGGTATACTTTATACATGTAGTATATTATTCAGTAAGTATTCAGTATTTACTTTTGGTTTAGCTGTAAAATGTTTTTGGGTCTGTCTAAGACCTAAAGTGAGGTACACCCAGTGCTAACCTAGCTGTCTGTCTAAGACCTAAAGTGAGGTACACCCAGTACTAACCTAGCTGTCTGTCTAAGACCTAAAGCGAGGTACACCCAGTACTAACCTAGCTGTCTGTCTAAGACCTAAAGTGAGGTACACCCAGTACTAACCTAGCTGTCTGTCTAAGACCTAAAGCGAGGTACACCCAGTACTAACCTAGCTGTCTGTCTAAGACCTAAAGCGAGGTACACCCAGTACTAACCTAGCTGTCTGTCTAAGACCTAAAGCGAGGTACACCCAGTACTAACCTAGCTGTCTGTCTAAGACCTAAAGTGAGGTACACCCAGTACTAACCTAGCTGTCTGTCTAAGACCTAAAGCGAGGTACACCCAGTACTAACCTAGCTGTCTGTCTAAGACCTAAAGCGAGGTACACCCAGTACTAACCTAGCTGTCTGTCTAAGACCTAAAGCGAGGTACACCCAGTACTAACCTAGCTGTCTGTCTAAGACCTAAAGCGAGGTACACCCAGTACTAACCTAGCTGTCTGTCTAAGACCTAAAGCGAGGTACACCCAGTACTAACCTAGCTGTCTGTCTAAGACCTAAAGCGAGGTACACCCAGTACTAACCTAGCTGTCTGTCTAAGACCTAAAGCGAGGTACACCCAGTACTAACCTAGCTGTCTGTCTAAGACCTAAAGCGAGGTACACCCAGTACTAACCTAGCTGTCTGTCTAAGACCTAAAGCGAGGTACACCCAGTACTAACCTAGCTGTCTGTCTAAGACCTAAAGCGAGGTACACCCAGTACTAACCTAGCTGTCTGTCTAAGACCTAAAGTGAGGTACACCCAGTACTAACCTAGCTGTCTGTCTAAGACCTAAAGCGAGGTACACCCAGTACTAACCTAGCTGTCTATCTATGACCTAAAGCGAGGTACACCCAGTACTAACCTAGCTGTCTGTCTAAGACCTAAAGCGAGGTACACCCAGTACTAACCTAGCTGTCTGTCTAAGACCTAAAGCGAGGTACACCCAGTACTAACCTAGCTGTCTGTCTAAGACCTAAAGCGAGGTACACCCAGTACTAACCTAGCTGTCTGTCTAAGACCTAAAGCGAGGTACACCCAGTACTAACCTAGCTGTCTAAGACCTAAAGTGAGGTACACCCAGTACTAACCTAGCTGTCTGTCTAAGACCTAAAGTGAGGTACACCCAGTACTAACCTAGCTGTCTGTCTAAGACCTAAAGCGAGGTACACCCAGTACTAACCTAGCTGTCTGTCTAAGACCTAAAGTGAGGTACACCCAGTACTAACCTAGCTGTCTGTTAAAATTATAAAGATCTAAAGATTAAATTTAAACGAGTTAATTTCTTCAGTATCTATTACTCTAGTGTGTAATAAGCATTAACTTGATACACAATATAACATGCTGTTAGTTTCATATAGTCCTAAACTTTCGAGCTAAATACCTCAAGTATTATACCATGCTGCTATATTTTAAGACTAGTTAAATTCATATAAATGTTTAAGGATATTAAGGGAGGAATACAACTTTTTTAAAGTGACATCATTTATCAAAAAATCGATTATTTGATTATTTTAAATTATTTTATTTATTGATGGCCACATATTAAAAATGATAATTCTTTTTCTCTAGTAATATTTAATTTTAGACATGACAGGATGTTTAAATAATTACCGTCTGTTTAATCTTATCCACGAACCCGTGAAATAATCAGTAAACGTTTTAAATTATTGTTTTAAAACCATAAATTCTAGGTAATAGTTATTCATTTATTTTAATCAGTACAAATTATGTTTAAAAAGATTTGCCATTTGTTTACAAGTCATGGCTAAATTAAACATTCTTGTATTAGGCTGAGGCAGTATGACAATAAATCATCAATAGAGTATTTAAAAAGGACCACACAGGATATTCTTGAATAATGGATTACAGACATCCTTTCTCCCAAAGATTCACTACTTCACCATTATTTGGATAAGGTGAACCATGATCCTATCTATTTTAGTGATAAAGGATTGTAATTATTGCCGTCATAATAATTCAAAAACTAATTTGTTTAATGTTTTTTTATTTCAGATCATGACAGATATCAAGAACCAGACGTGAAACAGAAGTCAAGAAAATCAGAACGAGGCTATGGAACAGAACATGGTGCAGATACAAGGGGGATAACTAGGAAACCTTATCAAACTAACGGTGATTTAGACTTGCTCATACCAGACAGAAAAGAAGAACATCGAAAAGCCATTGACACAAATCGACAAAAATTACGCGATGTGAACACAGAAGGATCTTATTTAGATAATGTGCCTCCATCTCAAACTTTTTCCCAGAATTCCATAGGAGATCTAACGGACAGTCGTGCTTTACGTGAAACTGAAATAAGATTTTTAAACGCCCAGGCACCTGTACAGAGAGACAATGTGAAAAAAAGTCGAGAACCGAAACTAACTTATGTGGACGTACCGTTTCCAGGACAACATAGTAATAATGCTCCATCAAAACATCACAGTAATAAGGATATACCTGTAACCATGGATACCGGAAGTGCCGAGAGTTCGGACCAGAATAATAGGATACGACGTAAAAAACGGGGATTGATTGCTGATCTTCCGGAAAATAACGGTAAGTTAGAAAGAATCTTACCTACGTTCTGTTGTCTTCTGCTTCTTTAATAAACTTAGTTAAAGGTTTACTACCTCTTAAATAACAGCTATGACGTCATCCTTTGTTGTATTTATCCATTCTCTAGTAGAATGTATGAGTGTTGTTTGAACTACTCACTAACTCGGCCTCTATCCCTTACTTAGAATGATCAAAACATTCAACTTTTAATTAGTAGTTTCTGTAAATTAAAAAATTTCAGAGTTCAGGGCTGTTGATTTGGTCATATATGCCAGTCATGACCGGTAGTCATGCCAAAATGACCGGTTGCCAATAGGCTCTGCCAGAGATCAAGTGTAGGTCAGGAATGTGAACTTCACCTACCTTTCTCAACTGGATGACTTATCTCTGGACTTTTTTCAAAATCAATTTTCTCTATAAAGGAAGTTAAATCTCAAATGGAAGACAATTGGCATTTTTTTATCCCAAAAATGAGACCTATTTGAGCTGGATCATAAAATTTCAATTTACCTTGAATCATATTTCCAAAAAAACTTACCTTACAATGATATTAGTGTTCTAGTCATCTGATTGGTCAATCTCTATAATAGATATGATTGTATAAAATCATCCAATTAAATGACTGGTTTTATTGAAGTCTGTATTTTAAATAAGCTAAATGTTCGTGAAATAAGTCTCTTTTCCCTGCTTATCGATTATACCATTTTTAAATTTCCAATCAATTTACTGTTTTTCTTGAAGTCTGTATTTTTCATTAAGCTAGATTTTTGAGAAATAATTCCCACTTTTCCCTGCCTGAGAAATTTGTAAAATGGACATTAAGAAGAGATTAAAATGTAACCTAAAACCTAGGTATTGTTAACCCCTTAATCTCTCTCTCTGAGATTTACAACAAGGTAGACAACTCCAGATGGTTTCCTTTGATCTTTGAGATAATCTTGATCCAGATTAACATAATCTGTATCAGATTATTCTCTCTTACTTTGATTTCTGATGTTTTGGATAAATAAACTTGAATATCTCTTAGATCTGACGAGATTTTTCCTGATTTGTTTTTAACTTGGATTTTTTCTACATTACGCTCTTTCAAGTACTTTGGACTTTGAAGTTTTGATTTATTTTTTCAAGGCATTCTTTAAAATTGATCACAGTTGTCTAAAATTATATTTAACATTTCATTGGACGATGTCGTCCCACGTTTTTGTTGTGGATTTAAGAAATTATGATATCACTATATGAACTTTGACATTGAAAACAGACTTATTTGAAACAGACACTGGATATTATTAACTGCTTGAAAAAACTAAATTGACCGAATTTGAAAAATAAAGTGTTTTATTTGAACATTTTAAATTTGTGATTATAAAATGTGTTAAAATGGCTAAATTGAAATATAATTATAAATATCGTAAATTTCGACGAAAATTTAAAAGATTAGTCAAAGGTAAGGTTACTGTAATATTTTTGACATAATTTTGGGAAAGTGGGAAAATATTCCTGATTGTCTTGGACTATTCTATTGGAATGTGAAAACTTATGGAAACTGACCCCAATGTTTAAGAATCAAGTAATTTAAAATGCGCTCATTATTAACTGTTTTACCTAATAGATGATTACAGGATTTACAGTACCAATGTAATTTTAGCCGACACCTGTCATTCCGTTTTTGTTAAAATGTGAACCTTTATTGGAATGGTTCCTTCCTTGATGGTAATGTACGAATTATCTTATTCCAGATATTTTAACAAAATTAAAAGAAAGAATCAGACAACAACAATTAAATGCATCTTCTTCAGGTAAGACTCAATTCATTTGCTCATTCATTCATTCTATTCATTCATTCGTTTATTTATTCATTCATTCATTTATTCATTTATTCATTCGTTTATTCATTCATTTATTCAACTATTTATGTATTCATTCATTCATTCATTAATTTATTCATTCATTTATTCATTCATTCATTCATTCATTCATTTATTCATTCATTCATTCATTCATTCATTCATTCATTTATTCATTCATTTATTCATTCATTTATTCATTTCATTCATTCATTCATTCATTTATTCATTCATTCATTCATCTATTCATTCATCATTCATTCATCATTCATTCATTCAATTTTCATTCATTCATTCATTCATTCAAACCTTCATTCATTCATTCTATATGATAGATACAAGTAGTCGAGATGACAGTCTACTAGAGCCAGGAGCCCGCCACCCCCAACATGTTCTACATGACCCCTACGACCCTGTAAATATGAGACCCGGGGCTAACTGTGATGGTATGGATAAACCAATCATACCCAGGAAAATAGCCACAGGACCCTCGGTACCGTCTTATAAAGGTAAGCGTTAAATTACGTCTTATTCTATGTTCATCAAGAATGCATGAAAAATTCTCTAAAGATTGCAATCAAGACATCCAGTCAGACATGACTGGTAAATACAGTTCCATCAACATCCCTGCTAAAAAATCTTTCATAGATCTTTATGGACCCTAGATAGCTTTCATTCAAGTTGCTATCTTAAGCAATGAGACATTTTTTTAGTTGTCTATATAAACAAATATACAATTTATTTTGGGGTCTCCAGCTTACCAAACCTTCCCACTAAAAAATGTATGAAAATTTAATGGTTTATTTGGAACGTCATTTTAAGGTCCCTTTTTGACTTTAGTAAACTCTCTAAAGATATGAAACAGTATAATATTTAATATCTGTTCACTTTTTCTAACTTATCTGTATTTGAAGTGGTTTGAATTAGTTTGAAGTAGAAAACTTGACCCCCCTGTACCTCTCAGTCAACAATTAGATATCGGATACAGGCTGGCTAGTTGTGTTTATTCTAGGGGCTGATTTATACTTGTTAAAACAAATTGTATCTCAAGTTATAATGAAATGATTCAAATTAGGTTTTCTAACGTTTGAATGTATTGGGTTGAAAGTATCTAGCCATAGGGACAGAACATTAAACCAAACCCTGTGTATTTTGATCGTCTAGCCACAGTTTAATATTGAAAAAGAGTGTTGTTAAATATTCCAATTGCACACTGCATGGTGTACCAGTCCCTTTCCTTTGATTCTCCTTTGGATAGATTTAAATATAGTATTTTGGGACTAAATCTAGACTGGTGATGAGGACATACAACTCCTGTTTCTTGAATCAATTTAAGCTCATGTTAAATCTAGTATTTAGGGGCTAAACCTAGCCCGGTGATTAGGACATACAACTCCTGTTTCTTGAATCAATTAAAGCTGGTGTTAAATCTAGTATTTAGGGGCTAAACCTAGCCCGGTGATTAGGACATACAACTCCTGTTTCTTGAATCAATTAAAGCTGTGTTCAATCTAGTATTTTGGGTATATTAATGGTATAATAATGGGTATATTAATGGTATAATAAGGGTATAATAATGGGTATATTAATGGGTATATTAATGGTATAATAAGGGTATAATAATGGGTATAATAATGGTATAATAAGGTAGTAAGTTATTGAAGGTAAATATTGATAGAGTAGTATAACTGGGTGTTAATAAGATATTTTATATAATAACACACGTTCTGGGTTTGGTTCTAGAGTTATTATTGTATAGACCGGTATTCAACTTGTATGATATCTTTATTCTAATAGATATTACTAGTAATAGCTGACCTGGGTTAGAATTAATATTATCTGTTTTATACCCACCATACTTCTGTTAGACTTATTTAAACTTGTTTATAGGGTTTTATTAAACATTATAATACAAATATAGCTTTACGCGTGTTCAGAGATTGTAAAAAAGCTTTTCTAAACTTTGATAACTTCAATTAACATCATTCTAATTTTCAATCAGATGTCTGAGGTTAAAGGGATTTTTTTTCCTGTAGGATTTGCGGATGTTGGAACTACTAGTGATAGTAAACAGTCATCTCGACCTGTATCACAATCTACACCAGTACTGGTTAAAAAGAAAATTAAAAAACCTCCCCCATCTGTTAATATTCAACCCAGAAAATATGAAATGTACGGCATTGGTAAGTTGATTTCTTAATATATTTTCTGTCTTCATTTGTCCATAACGTGCAGAAGAGTAGGATGTAAAACTCCATTCATTTCATTTTATTTCTTAAAATATTTCAACGGAAAGACATTTGTCTGTAAGACTAGTTATTAATATAAATTAATAATGATATGGTTTAATTAGCATAATATGCAAATGATATGCAAATTAGATTTTTATTTTGGAAGAAAATAAGAAAACTACTCTAATTCCAATCAATCATAAAGTTTTTTCTGACTTCTTCTCACACGTGTCGTGTCATGGTATATAAACACCATTCCAATATCCTATTGTATTGATAATTAATTTAAAATGTCAATATATTCAAGAGAATTTATATGTTTTATTTTAGAATACCCCTCTAGTGGAGAATCAGGCATGTCTTCTACAGAAAAACCTAAAAAACCTACTAGAGTTGTTTCTACAGATAGAAAAAATCCTAATGGTAGGCACATTCTCGTTTCTATATAGCTTATTATATCCAATTTATTTATGTTAAAAGAATTCTTTCAGTATGATTCAATTCTGGATAGTTTGTTAATTTTCTATTGTAATATTGTGGTCTTAAAATAACAATGTACCAAGAGTTATCTCCCATGGTGAAGCAGATGAGATGGTAAAGCAGAATACTTTATTTTTATTCAGAAATTATCACAACTTCCTCGTGGAGAGCTGGTCAAGAATTAGTACGCCAGAAACTTGGTCCACTTCGAACAAAAAAAACTTCTGGGGACTCAGAGAGAAAAGGTAAGGGGTAGGGTTTATTTTGATTGGTAGATCCTATATTTGAATTGTTTAAACTTTCAAGCTAGCAGATTAAAATTAAATGGAACTCAATCTAGACTCCAGAAGTTTCTTATTAACAAATTCCATCTAAATATTTTATGTTTATCATTTGAAGCATCCTTTTGGACCATTCCAAATTAAAAGCAGACAAACAATAGATTCTGTTATTTAAACTAAATATGGATTCTGTAAAGAGCCTCCTTCAATCTGTTTCAGATGTGGTCCAGCCTGAAGAACAGCGTCGACCTGATGGGGCTGAAGGTCATGACCTTTGGCAGCATGTGGGGTCGAATAACAATGGAACTATGGGTAAAGACAGAGGGAAATCGAAAGGAACAGTTGCCGAGGAAACTAAGAAAATACTGGATGATCTAAACATTGATAGAGAAACATCAGATGAAGATGGTAAAATTTCTACGAAACCTGAAAGAAGTCGACCGACTGTAAAACGAAAAGCTCCCAAACAAACTGGTCAGTCAATTAGTTTTAGCATCATAGGAAATGGTTTTATTGTGAATCAGGGAAACTGATAGCATCAATTAACATCATTCTAAGTTTTTAACAGTCCTGTAATTTTGCTACATTGTTGCTGATTCACTGTTGCGATATCTGTGGTTCCTGCAATTCACTAAATTGTCTATGAATTCACTATTACTATTGCAGATGTGCTTAAATATTTATGTAGTTTAACAAGAACCTTAATCAAGTTTATAAGAAATTTCTCAATTTGAAATTTACAATTTTAGAACCAGAGAAACAGACATCAGCAGCAGCAAAACAGCGCCATTATGACCAGGAGGCCGTGAGGAAATACATCGCCAAGCAGAAGGCAGAGAGACTGAAGAAGAAGAAGGAAGAAGAGGAGAACCAGATGAATGAAAGTGAGAAAAAGAAAAGACATTTAGAAGAGTTATACAATAAGCAGAAATCTTCCACTCAGAAATCACAAAAAGTCTCAAAATCGAAACCAAAGAAAACACGAAGGACGGCTTCCGATGAAACTCATGATCGGAAAAGAATTGTAAGTTCTTTCAAATTTTCAGAATTTTAAAAATGACTATTTTCAAAAGACTTGAAAAAAACGCTTTTTTCAAAATGATTTATGACCCAACCAATAAAATTTCCCCTTTAAGTTTTTGTTGTCTGAATATAAATTATGTTTGATTCTAGGTGAGTGGGGGCTCAGATAAAGAAAATAACGATACCCAGAATACAACTGGAGGTCATGACCTTGAAGATGACAGTGATACGTTGACGGGGAATTCAGAAGAGGAGACAACTCCTATTGGAACTCCACGGTATGTCGTAATTTATTGGCAGTTATCAAGATTTTAGATCAACTTGGCCAAAGTCAAATGTCAAGTCTTAGACTTTCAGAGGTCAATAGATCAATCGATCAATCGATCTAGACTAAGTCGACAGACTGGTCAGACTAGTCTACTAGTATGTAGCTACTTACGATAGATTTCAATTTTAAATCATAATACTGAAAACATCAGGATTCAAATCTCCATTTTCTTTTTTTCTAGAGAAGAGAAGAAAAAGAGTAGAGAATTAGAAAAAAGGGAGCAGACGACAACAACCAAACCAGGCCTCGATCCAAAACTCCATATTAACCTTGACGACGCATTCGCCAGGTTTTCGGAGGTGATGAAAAAAAGAGCCCAAGCTGGTTTGTTGACGGAACCTACAAGTCTTCCTGTACAAGGTCACTCGTCACTAGAGGGCAATGACCAGGATGTAGAGGTCAGGAAGCAGGCTATTAAAGATATGGCTAGTAGTTTACGAAATCGGTTACGTGGGATTACTGCCCCTGGACCGTCTGGTGTCAGCGCAAACGGACCTCAATCAGACACCAGTTCGGGAAGTCGAGTCCCAGTTCAAGGTAAGAATTAACTTAAAATCAAATTGTATGAATTTTTTTACGAGGACAAAAACTCAAACAACTTAGGTTCATGAGGATCCTTTCTACCAGCTGGTACTTGTCAAACCTCTCGGCATTGATCTTTCCTATATTATCGGTACCCATTCACAGCTGGGTGGACTGGAATAATGTGGAACAAGGCTTCAAGACTTTCAGACATATTCCTCAATCCTAACAACCAACTTTTAAGTTTGATTTGTTTTTAATTCACCAAGTTAATATTTCGGCTTGTAAACAATTTAGTATTATTATTTTCAGCACCAGGAGCTGGCACCAGTCAGGAGAAAAAAGAATATACCTCCAGATACGATCGGTTAATCGGTAGAAACGCAGACGTTTTTACTACAACTACTAATCTACCAGGTAAGGTTTTAGTATTTCTTTCAGCCCGGTATCCCCTGACATGGTAAAAAACGTCTAGTTGTTCAGATGAGACAATAAACTTAGGCCCTATGTGCTACTGGCTGTGTATGTTAAAGATTTCTCGACTGTTGGAAATTGCAAAAAAAATAGGCTAATGTTAAACTCCATTTCAATTCTGACCTCCCTTATTAGTCCAAGTTGATTTAATTCTTTATAATTGACCTTGACTTTTGACCTCTATATTTTAAACGTGTCCTATTTTGAATTATGTTATTTCTATAGGAACGCGAGAGTTGGGTAAAAGAGCGAGGGAAGTTTTAGAAGAGAATTATCAGAAAGAGGCTGCTATAACAATTCAGTCTGCGTATCGAGGACATTCGGCCAGACGTAGCCTCGATCTCAGTTCTCAATCAGCTCATCATCCCGACGCTGTAGATGGCACTACAAACAGACATAAATCAAAAACACATAATCACGTAAGTTATCTTTCCTTTCTCTGCCAAGTTTATTTATAGTTCTGATTTCTATATATTTAATAAATACAGTTATAAGCTATGTGGACTCTCTAAAAGTTATGCCCCGAAGGTGCAGTAAATTAGGATGTAAAACTCCATTTATTTCATGTAAAGATGTTGCATAGGGAACAAAAATCATCCCTAATTTAACAAATGAGATCTTCCATCCTACATAATATACAGTTTAAAGAAAAGCAGCATGCATGTTGGAAGAATTTAATAAGAAGTTAAGGGGTGTCAAATAGTTCACAGATTCACTATATCCAGCCTTGTAATCATAGAGAGCTTAACTCAGACAGTCACAACATCTCCTCATTCTATAAATATTTATAATATTAGATCTAAAAGATTTTAGAATAATGTATTTCCTGTTTCTATTTCCAGTCGGCAGAAAATGGCGATGAATCTGATTTATCAACAAGTTCTACGTTTAGTGAAGTCACGCGAACCGACCCAATAGATGATGATTCTCTTAATCTACTACCTCATAGGGTACGTTCTTCATATGTCTGTCTGTCTCTGGATTCTCAATTTGACTAAATATCTTAATCAACTACTGTAATGGCCAGATTGTTGAAAGGGTGAAGGGGCTTTTTTTGGTCTTTATAACTGTTCTTTAGTTGGATTCTTGTATTGGTTTTCATTACCTGATACGTAATCCTTCATTTCTTCATTTCCGTTAGAAGAGTAGGAGTAAAACTCCATTCAATTCTTTGATTTTAGACTGTGTTCATTAGTCCATAAGGTGTAGAAGAGTAGGACTTATAACTCCATTCATTCTTTTTAGACATGTTTCATTAGCCCATAAGGTGCAGAAGAGTAGGACTTAAAACTCCATTCATTTCATTTCAATTTCGTTACGAATGAACATTTATCTTGGTAAAATTGCCTCATTGAACACTGACTGACTTGTGGTTTTGCTCTTTGCCTTATAGTACAGTAGCATATATAACACTGATTCTTCTATATGTTATATATACTGATACAATCTTCATTTCATTTCCTGTTACAGGCTACCAAGTCTAAAGATAAACGCCAACCTCCAGTAGGCGGAGCTAGCTATGCCCCACCCTCTAAATACAAGTGGGAGGAGCCTAAAGCTGATCCTTACAGTGTTATGAATGTACTCAACAGAAAATCAAAATTAGGAAAAGGTAAGGTGTGGCTTTGTTAATATTTTGAACAAGGATCATTCACTCGTCAATGATGCTAAATTTTTTCAGAAGGCAACTTTAAAGTCGAGTTTTTGTAAACACATTTTAAAAGACAAAATCATTTTGGTAACGTTATTTTAGAAGAATATTTTTATTCCGATGATTTTTCAGATGTTTACAGTTTGACGCCACTAGAACAACAAATCCGAGACACAGTCAACCAGACTGTTTTACCAACAGACAGTCGCGCCTCCTCTCGTGTCTCCTCACATCACTATACAGCCTCGCTACCTGTTGTCATTGACAACGAGAGTAACCTACGACCCTCACGTGGTAGTAGTAGAGGGCCAAGTGACGATGACAGTGTACGCTCCAGTGTTTCGAACAGTACGAGGTATTCAATTAAAGAACCAATCAAAGACAAGTAAGTTATTATTCAGGGGTCATGTTGAGGTCAGAGGTTAAAGGTCATATGTCAAGCGAGTTTCTAAAGAGGGTATCTTATGTAGATCATTTCTAAAATCCTATAGATAATAAAGCCAATATTCTGTACTGTATATTCATAGTAATATCTTATAATTCTGCTAAACTAACTATTTTTATTATTTATTATATATTTTTTGGTAAAATCTTGACTTAACTCATGTGATATTTTATTGTGTTGTTAATATATGTGATATTTTATCGTGTTGTTAATATATGTGATATTTTATCGTGTTGTTAATATATGTGATATTTTATCGTGTTGTTTCAGTAGTGTGAAATCATATCAAGAATCGTCAGCTAAATACACATCGTTACATGACTCTGATTTAACAGATACTGATGATTCCTATTCTAATATAGTACAGTACGTATCTTCTACTTTCATTTTTATTATCATTATCACTTATATCGTCTTCGAAAACTGTGGTAGCTTGCTAAACCTGAGGGTCCAGGGTTCAAATCCTAGTATAGGTTGAGATAATACTTAAACCCTGTCAGTAGAGAGCTGTGGTGGCTCAGTGAGTTAGATGCTTGCTCACTAACCTGAGGGTCCAGAGTTCAATCCTAGTATAGGTTGCTATAGGTATGGAAGTTGTGGTGGCTCAGTCTGATAGACACTTGCTAGTTAACCTGAAAGTCGAAGGATCAATCCTGCATTCAAGCCAATACCTTGCAACCCAGCAGCTCCTCCTTGTTGATGTTGATGCATTGACATATTGACAATAAACCAAGGCCCTGTGTGCTACAGGCTTTACCCGTTCTAAAGATCTCCTGACTGTTTTATTCCTTTACTTATTAAAATAGATCTGTAAAAAAATATTTGATATTTTTAGGGAGAAATTAAGATCGGAAGAATGGATGCCGTTAAGACAAGACTCGGAAGTTTCGTTAGTCAGAGAGAAAACTTCAAAACAGTGAGTCAATTTATCTTTATATTTAAAGATAATACAGAGCCATCAACAACCTAGACTTTGTCTAAACTTCTTTTGCTTCTCAACCTTTTTTATGAGATTCCCCCAACTTTTTGGGGTTTAGTGACTGCTGAGGGCAACCTCCACAGACTCAAAGCCACTGGAGGAGAGTCTAGGAAGCTGTCTCCTCCAGGGAAATTTTTAAATTTCCTGTTAAAATTTGGGAACAGATAACATTTGGTTGTATTGTTGTTACAGAGAAAGACCGAAGCAACAGAGATCTGAAGAATATTTTCCGTTACGACAAGACTCGGAGCTGTCTGTTGCCAGCGAGAAAAGTGCTAGCTTGCAAGACAAGGTAGAGAGGCTATCTTATTTCAAAGTCTTTTTTTTTATAAATTAAAATTAAACAAAACTTACGTCTGTTTTTTGTTATATAGATTTTATTTTTTGATTTAGCCTCTTGAGTTAGGGTCAAACAACACGGCTCTTGGATATTTGTCAATTTGACCTTTGACCTCCCATGATGACGCTAACAAGAGATGTATTCTAAAAAGTATTAGACACGGAATACATCTTATTTACGTCACAAAACGGCAGTGTTGTAGAGGGCAGAGATTTGATTTGAATATGATTATAGTAACAAATAATTTATATTTTTTTTCAGAGAGCCCCGCCAAGTACCTCGACAAACTACCAACATATTAACCGAGCTGAGACTGGACGTTATTCACCTAACACTCTCGATAGACAAATGATGGCCGAACTGAATCGATTGGAAAGTCTTGAAGAATCATACTGTCAACTAGCGGGGGTAGAGAGAACTAGAGCTGTCTCTCTCGCCCAACAAGAATCAGTTTCCCTAGCCCAAGTCTTAAAGGTAGGTCTGTGGGTCAAAGGGAGAGGGAGTGAGAGGTAAGGGCTGTTAGGAAGGGGTGAGAGGGAGGGGCTCACCAGTGAATCACTGGGTTGCAGACCCTTATTTATCAGTGTTAGGCTTTGAAGAATTCTAATATTTGTTATGATTGTAGAGGAAATTTTTTTTTTTGGGACTGGGGGGGGATTTTCTGAATGGTCATGCTCTTGTTGAAAAACATATTCTTCAAATTCTAATTGTAAATTAACATATTTATTTTAGTCGCGACAAATGGCTCAAGATTTAGAAATGAAACGATTACAACTTCAAGCTCAACAAGAGGCCCAGGCTAGCAACCAACAACTTAACGACATTAGACTACGTACCCAAGGCAACGCACATCGCAGTCCGTACCACTCAGGATTCACTGTCGAACCTACTTTACATTCCACTCCAGCTTCAAAAACTAACGAAACTTACAAAAAACGTTCAGAAACTCCAGCTAGTCAAACGGTATCAGAAACCACAGGCAGACGGTCAGCAAGGGAGAGAACTGATACAGACGTGTCAGATTCTATCAGTGCTAGAAAGAATCGGGATCTGTCAAAGATTTCCTCCTCGGGATCTTATTCCTCACGTCCAAAACATTCCAGGTATGTATTATGGGGGTTTTCAATCTTGGAGGTTATAAAATGAGGTTTTATGTCTAAGTTTTCTGCACCTCGTTGGGCTAATGAAGGTTTAATGGTGCTTTACTAAAGTTTGTTCCAGGGCCAATCGTCTTCTTTGTCTAGAAAATGTGTTTTTATAGAGGAATTAAACGTTATGTATATAATCATTCATTTGAATGTGTGAAAATTATATTGTTTCCGATTTTCAGATCTGCTACAACCTCCTCTGTTATAACAGCTAAAGACAGTCGTAATGACAGCGATTCTTCATCTATAAAATCAGTCAGTGATGCAGACGGGCAAGATTTATCTAAAACAGAGAGTATACATGAAGATATACCAGGTAGGGATGGATACTTCTTATAGTGTTTCTATGACAACCAACTCATTCAGGCCATAATTAGCATTCTCATGATCAAATATGGGACCTGGTATACCCTTCTGAAAATTTAAGTAGATATAACAGACCTGAACCTAATTGGAGTCCATTGAATAACAACACCAGACTAAATCAGTCAGATGATGTCAAGGGTCATGATATTTTCCAATCCGAAACTATCACATCATTCTTACATCATAGAAATAACAGATTGTTTTGACTCGAAACCACCATATTTCTATTTTTAGAAGACTACACGCTATCATTTGATGATTCTATCACAGAAGATGAATCGTTCCGTCAAGTTTTACCGTCGGAAAGTCATCGTAAAGAATTAAAACGGAAGCAAGGTGATGATAGTTTTATGCAAGATGATGGTAAGTGATGATTTCTAGCGTTATTTCTCCGTTTGATACAAACTGTTCATGATGTAGTTACCATGACAGTAGGAAATCTAAAATTTCTTAGGAAAGTTTTACTTGTTCTACACTGAACTGCATTATCTCTATTCATCCGTTAGCTACAAACTGTACGTATTATGGTTACCATGACAGTAATAATTTGAATATGTCATAGTTTTTTTCCTTATTGAACACTGCACTGCATTATCGGTCTTAATTTGAGCATAATTTGAAATATGAAAATAAATCATAATTTAATTCGTAAAATTCTATTTTACAAAATCCAGAGTTTTTTTCAAAGCAACGTACAAGTAAAATGTTTTATATTTATGTTGTGATATTTTACAGCTGGTACGAGTCAACTATCGCTAGGAGACGTTTCCATGAACTCATTGTTTGTAGGGGGCGACACTTTCAGTAAATTTACAGCCGATATGGTTAGACAGATGATGAAAGAGGAGGAGCTACGGGCCCAGCATCAGGTCAGTTCAGTTGTCATAGAAACCCATCAGTGAGAATCTGTTTTGATTCGGTTCCAAATCTTTCAGTATTTGGCTTTTCTAAATCTCCAATGAGACGTTTTGAAATAATTTGCAGGCTGCCATGTTGAGAATCAGAGAAACAGCACTGAAGAAGAAAGCAGAAGCTGAGTTGTCATGGTTACGACAACAGAAGCGCCACCTACGAGATAAGGGAGCAGACGACGTTCATCCCCAGATTAAAAAGAAAGAGAAAATTGTTCTTAGAGAACTTCATGAAAAACAGGTAGGGATTTTTTTCAGTTTGAATATTTCTGACCCTCATAAAAAATAAAAACATTCTAAACAGGCCCTATCTCAAATCTTGGGCCCTTATTTTTTGAAAACGTAAATTAAGATGATTTTAGTATGTTCGAGTCATCTGATTGGTTAAACACTGAAAATGATTTTAAAACTTAGTTTTATTATCCAATCAGATTACTGTATTTCTTAAAATCTGGATTTTTCTATAGTTTTTGATTTGATTGAATTTTCAGGATGAAATTCGGCGCCTACAGGAAGCTAATCTCCAGACAAGTCGAGAAAGACAAAGTGTATTAAAACAACAGGAAGCCATTGCTAAAGCTCACCAGAAAAAGGTATGAGTGTTTGTTTCACATTTGTTATATTTCATCTTATTCAGAAGGTCATGTGCTCGAGTTTAAGATTTTAGGATTGAAAGCAGGTACTGGGCCAACTTTCGGAATCACTGGCAATAGATTTAAAATATTTTATGGTTATTTAAGAGAAATAAATGACATGTTTTTATTTTGTAGAGAATGACCAAGTTACAAGAAGGATTAAAGAAATTAACTGGTAGACTAGGTCGACCCAGTGATATACATACAGAAGATGACGCTAGCATGGTAAGCCAATTTCACAATTTTTGAAATGAAATGAAGATTTACTTTCGGAAAGTTTTGCATGAAAAACATTCAATGCATCAATTAATATTTGAAAAAACAAAACTTTTGTTGTTTTGAATCTTTTTGTCCAGGATTTCACAAAAATTAGAGATATAATTTTTATTTTTCTTTATTTGCCTTATTCCAAAAAATATAATTACAAAGGTGAATTAACTTATTGTTTTTTAAAACAAACTTCAAATTTTTTATGCCAAGCTGCATCAGTTATAATATTTTGAGTTAATTAGG
The DNA here is from genome assembly GCA_030562195.1 of Nipponacmea schrenckii. NCBI lineage: Eukaryota > Metazoa > Mollusca > Gastropoda > Lottiidae > Nipponacmea > Nipponacmea schrenckii. Next base: position 24,990,335 of record JAUJPP010000012.1, on the reverse strand, counting down.
TTTAAGTCTGACAATGTGACACTTGGACCTCATAGTATCACAAATAACTTGATAGATAGATCATTATTATTAAAACAAGGTTTGATAACTTGACAGTGGTTCTCTAGATTGACTTAATATTCTCACAAAGTGACATGATATCCTCAATAAAATTTAAGTTAAATTAATATAGAACTAGTCATTGATAGGAGGGTAGCCTGACTGACTGGCTGGTGAAATGACTTCACAATATTTTTACCGACTTTGTCAACTGGATAAAGATGTTTTATTTATCTTCTGTTTTCATTATGTAGGATATCTTTTATTCTTATGAATATAAAGGAATTTAATTGTAAATCTGATTGCCTGTTTCTTAAAAACGGTTAAGGAACTGTAAGTGAATTCATTGTAAAAATAGTGAGCCATACTAGAGGAATAAAAGGTTTACTGTACTCTATATACTATACTATAACCTATAACTTGCAACTGGTCATGACTGGCATATAGGACCAAATCAACAGTCCTGCTATATAGATAATATAGATATACTAGTTCTAGGTATATTACAGAAGAAACTGTTTATAACTGTACTGTCTGATAATTTAGTAATAATTATTTTATGTTTTACAGATAGATGATGCTTCAGATATCAACGAAGATATTTCAACCAAAGGTAAAAATTCATTTCTATTTTCAAAATTTTAAAATTCAGATTTTTAGGATTTTGGAAGACTGGAAATTCAGGGGAGCAATATGACAGCCTGCTTGATTCACTGTCACAAAAGAGGGTTGTAAATGATGTGCTTTGGTTGGTTTAAAATAACAGAATTAGAACAGGACTTTAACTTAAACTTGTTAGATCACAATGGAGGAAAAATACCAGAAACAAAATTGATTAAATAGTTTTAGATGAATTGACTTCAGATGAAATGATTTTAAATTTGTTGTGTTTATAATTTATATGATATATTTAAGAATACAAGTCCGATTCGGAGATCTACGGAGATAAGGGGAATAATAAAGTATCGAAAAGTGACAAGAGAAAACTGGAGAAAAAACAACAACTATGGTTAAATGACAAGTAAATAGAAATATTTAAATTTTTACCACAATTTACATTCACTTTTAAATTAAATGTCTCGCTTCGAAATTCTGCAGTACTTAAGGCCATCCCCCTAGTCTATACCCTAATCCCTCCCCACCCCTGTACACAATGAGATCCATCGGTTAATGTTGATATCCTTGCAAAATTTCCCTCATTGCACACTGCATGTTTTTGCATGTTAATTGTTATGTTATTCCCATTTAGATTTTTGAGAAATAGTTTTTGCAATCTCGTAACCAATTCTCATTATTATTTCAGATATTTAACAAAGAGAGAAATAAAGTTGTTAAGTCGTAAGAAAAATGCCGAGGAATTATTGGCATGGAAGAAACACCTTGACGACCAAGAAGCAGAGGTATTTGAAATGGAAAAGAAGGCGTTAGATGCCTGGCAGAATGAATCAAAAGACGAAGGGAAAAAGGGAAAGAAATCTGAGAAAATTTCTGACAAGAAAACAGAAAAGAAGGTTGAAAAGGCGGAACCAGTCAAATCTCCCAAAGGTAGCGAATTTTTACAAACGTTGATGTCGGAAACCATGGTGATAAAGGTCCTTTGCACACTGTAACGAATATATTCTTATATAAGGTGCTGAAAAGTAGTATAAATTACTCCACTTCATTTCAATCACAAAATTTCAGACCATTTTAAAATAAATATTTATTTGTTGCAGCTTCTAAATCGAAGGCACCAGCGCGTTCAGAAAGTGAAAGTGTGATATCGGAACAGATTAGTACCGCGAAGGACAACTCGTACTCCACTAGTCAGCTGACCCCACACGACACCCGACAAAAACTAGATAAAACTGAGGTCAAGTCTGAATCAAGGTCACCGAAGGGGAGTGGAAGTGATATGTCAATTCCTGAAGAAGTTCCATCTCGTTCTTCGTCATCTGCTACCCCTGACAACAAACACAAGTAGGTTTTTTTACCTTTTTTATTTTTTGATGTGCATTTTGACCAGCTGGTAGAAAGGATCCTAGTGTTATCTTGTAGCCTACAAATTCTGTCTTCGCAAATTTCAAAAAATAACACTACGCCATTTTGTTTGTAGAGTAAATGATTCGAGCGATGATACCATTGTAAATAGTTCAGTTAATGAGGAATATTCTAACGAAACCTTTGAAGAAACCACTGTCAGTCGAAGTCAACGTAAACCTCTCAGTCGATATTTACCGTCTGGTTCTCCTCTTCCGTCACCATGGTCACGACGTACTGGTTCCGAGAGCGAATCAGAAGACTCGATTTCTCATACAGGTAATGGCCGATTCTATATGTAGATCCGATTTCCTTCATTTGAAATTTTATCACCATTTTTAGAATTAATTGTGCTGTTGGGCATCTTGTGTCACAAACATGTCCAATATCAAAATCTAGGTGTTTTGTATCTGAAACATGTTAGCAGTATGAGATGATCTCTAGTCAATTAGCTAACATTAAGTCCTATATTAGAAAGTTAACCTTCATTTCTAAAACTAGCTGTCCTGATGAGGATTGTGTATCTGAAACATGTCAGCAGTATGAGATGAGCTCTAGTCAATTAGCTAACATTAAGTCCTATATTAGAAAGTTAACCTCCATTTCTAAAACTAGCTGTCCTGATGAGGATTGTGTATCTGAACATGTCAACAGTATGAGATGAGCTCTAGTCAATTAGCTAACATTAAGTCCTATATTAAAAAGTTAACCTCCATTTCTAAAACTAGCTGTCCTGATGAGGATTGTGTATCTGAAACATGTCAGCAGTATGAGATGAGCTCTAGTCAATTAGCTAACATTAAGTCCTATATTAAAAAGTTAACATCCATTTCTAAAACTAGCTGTCCTGATGAGCCAAGAGCTATGTAAGAAAGAAATCTTAAGTCCAATATTGAAAACTAGCTGTCCTGATGAGGGTTGTGTGTCTAAAACATCTTCTATGAAACTATTATTTCAGATACTGTATCAGATACGAGTGATTACGAAGGACGAATCCGACATCTGAACGATGAATTGCGCAGACGACGTAAAGAATGTGATTTATTAAAGAAAGCCAGGAAAGCCAGAAAGAAGGAGAAACTCAAGGCTCAAGAAGAATCTTTGAAGAAACAAGTCGAGGTATGGTGGCCATTTTGATTTTCTTTCAGTTTGGCTTGATCTTTTTAGACACACTCCGATTTGAAGGATCAAATTTCAACAGTGAACTGTGAACACTATTATTGTAAAGCTAAGCTTCGAATTTCCAGAGACTAAGGTATGATTGATCAAACAAGTGGAGAAGCTGTCCCTTAAATTTTGTCTTGTTTTTTTACAGGCTTATGATAACTATATCAATCAACTAAAACACGAACAAAGTGACCTTGAACTTGAACCAAATAAATCAGTCGTGAAGCCGTTAATCAAACATCCGAAATCAAAGGTCAGACAGGAGGAGGTAACTCCAACCAGACAACGTGATACGAGAGGGAAGTTTTTCATCAAGCTATGAAGAGACTATTAATGGTTCAGATTCGGCTCAAAATTCTCCCAACTCTGTCTGATAGTAGAGGTAAGAATCATTGGGGAGAATTTACAAATGACCCTGTGCATCATGTTTTTAATAAAAAATGGAGAAATTTGGTTTCAAATGTACAAAATTTATAATCAGCGGGCTTCCTAAATAACAGTTAAGAGAACATTATATATTCTTAAAAATGTTGCCGTTATTTTGTGAATTTCATGCCTGATTTGAAACTTTGTATTTTGTAGGCAAAAAACTTATCTTTTATTAATTTCATTTCTTCTTAATTTCATTTCTTCTTAATTTCATTTCTTCTTAATTTCATTTCTTCTTAATTTCATTTCAGAAACAAGTAAAACTTCACCATTACTTGATAAGAAGAGTAACTTGGACAGAATTTCCGAGGGAAGTGAATCTGAAAAATCAGCGCCTAAACTCGCAGCACAAAAACCTGAAGGTCACTCACAATCCAGCGTTTCGGAAGTCATCGAAGAAATATCCGAAGGTTCAGAAATGACGAAAACTGAATCGGGAATTCTTAAACTTGATCTTGAAAAAGGAGACGAACCATTGGTAGATGAAGTGGATTTTAGTAAAGCTGATGATGTTTCGTACAGTATGGATTTTACAGCATCCGCGAGCTCACTTCATACAAACTTAAAACCATCCTTAAGTGCTCGAAGCGACAAAAGTGCTTCGCGAATTATTTCCCCTAGAGAAGATTCCCGAATTTCTGAGGTCATTGAAGAAGCTAATTCTGTCCAATCAGATGTCCCGAAATCTTTGAAACTTGACATAACAAAATCAAAAGAGGGGGATAAGTCAGAAGCCAGTGCAGCAGAGAAATCGATTTCGCAAGCTTTGACAGGAATTCAGGAATCCGACAGCGAAACAGATTCTCACGCCAAATCTCATCACACTTTGTCAAACTCTCCCACCGTGTCCCGACCATCCAGTGGCACAGAGCGCTCTGTTGCAAGTTCTTATGGAGTCAATTTCGAGGACGAAGAATCGGAAAGAACTGTCGAATCAGAATCTGAATCAGAAAAAACTCCCGTCAGATTGCCAGCCCAAGGTCATTCACAGGCTTCCAAGGTCGCTAGTCAAGTCAGCGAGGAAGATATTTCAGAACACATCTCCGTCAGTTTACCATCACTTTCTGAGAAGAAACCAGCGAGCCATCGCAATGATCTGACCAATAAAGATTTAGACAATTTGTTGGGAGAGATCTCGGAAGACGAGTTGACTCCTCGGGAAGCCACGCCTTTAATTGGCGATGACGAGAACAGTGCCTTACTCTTAACAGATCCATTGGCAGAATTCCAAATCAACGAACCTGTTTTGGTGTGGGGACGTAAAAAGGGCAAGCTCCTGTACAAGGGTAAAGTTGACTTTGCCCCAGGCGTCTGGGCAGGAGTAGAATTGGAGCAGCCTGATGAAGATCAAGATGACGTCTGCCAGAAATATTTCGAATGTCGTGAAGGTCACGGTGTCTTGGTAGCAGGAAGTGACATCAGTACTGTACCAGAAGGCATGAAATTTGAAACCAAGCCAACAGCAGACGACTCGTTGACCAGTCAAGAAGAAGGGTCTGCAACTGATAGTGACCTTGAAAAGGTCATTAAAGACGCTGCACAAAACGTTCAACAATTTGATTCTAAGCCTGAACAACGTGATGTTGAGGCATTGGCCGATAAATTGACCAATGAAATCGCTGCAGAAATTATCGTGGACTCTGTAGAAACAATGGAAGGAATTTCAAGCAAGCAAGAAACAAAGAAAGTCCCTCCCCCAACCTTACCCAAACCAAAGAAGAAAGGATCAGAAGCGGACGGAAGCCCTCCGAAAGATTCACCAGAATCTCCGAAATCAGACAAAGCAGCAGAAGATGTGATGAATAAATTATTAAAGAATGCTATCACCCAGATGATTGACATTCGAAATAAAAAACGTGAAAACAACCAGTTAGTGAATGGAGAAACACCATTGGTCAATGGTCATCTTGGTTCTAGCAGTGAGCAATCAGATTTGGAAGAAATGATGAAGAATGATGACTTACAGAGACCTGGTACTCCGAACTTAGCTATCACCAGAACCAAGGTATGTAGTTTGATATTTTAAACACACCCCAATCGATTTTCAAACAGACGTCATGGAATGAAAATGAAATTTTTTCACTTGATTTTGGCAAGGTCCTTGCAAAGGTGAAAGAAAGTAGGTATGTAAAACTCCATTCATTACAGTAGGTAGTATATTATGCAACCAATTATCTTTATGATGTCACTCCCCCTTCAATGATGTCACTCCCCCCTCAATGATGTCACTACTCCCTTTATGATGTCACTTAGTAACAACAGGAAGTCCTAACAACCAATCAAATTGTATTGTATATTATAGGAAGTACAACAGTTAGATAAAGATTTATTAGATCTACTGGGAGGTGAAGATGGTGATGATGATGATTATTTTGAGGAGACTCTTGGAGTGGCCAACAATAAAACTCAACAAGCTGGTACGTCTTCTTTTTTATCTTGTATCTTTACATCCTCTTATTTGGCTGACTTTGTCCTTGTCAGTGATGCAGGTCAGAGGGACTGACATGGATAAAGGATCTTGTCGTTCGGATGTGACAATAAACCAAGGCCCTTGCATGTTAAAGATCCCTCGACATTTGAAATTGCAAAAAGAGTAGGCTAATGCTGCTGTCCTAGGAAAATTTCCATCGTTGGACACTGGGCATGGGTTTTTTCCATTAGCCATAGCCGTGCAGGAGAGTAGGATGTCAAACTACATTCATTTCATTTCATTTTTCTTTGTTGGCTGACAACTATATTGATCCTTTGCATTGATTTTTCCTGGTCATTCCGTACCAATTTCAATCTAATAAGTTTCCTTGTCAATTCCAGGTATTATTGCAGCTCTCCGTGAAGAAGAGAAAGAAGTAGTCTATGCTGTCCCTCACGATGAATCTGAAGTCCAGGCCATCATCAACGATTCAATCGATATTTATTGGAATTGTCGAAGATGTGGTGAACCATTTACAGATGTGACTCCACCTGACTCGTTCTTTAAAACTGACCAATCAAATCTCTCTATGGAGCAGAAGAGTGAGAAAACATATAAAAAGATGTTGTTTGATTTAACAGGGGAGATAATTTGTGATATTTACAGTCAAGAAGAGGAAGTCGTGCTAAAACCGTACGAAAAACCTAAACGACGCAGACAACAATATTTCAAAACATATGCGCCACCTACAACAGTTGACAATTTACGACCGATCGTTCATAAGGCTGTTAATGACATTCTCGGTGTGAATGGCACGCGTAAAGCCGATCGTGTGAAAAATAAGTTTAATATTCGTAAAAAGAAAGATAATGTGGACAATATTTTAACGCTACAATTACGCGAAGAAGAACCTGATTGGATCGACTACAACGCAGACGAACTAGACGTAAAAAATGCTTTGGCTGATTCTATTTTTGAAGTCTTATTGGCCGAAACCGTAGAAACATGTTCCAAAGTTCATGAAAAGAAACTCAAAAGAGTGACATAGTATGATTGTGTGTAGATTTTTAGAAAAAATTTCGTTTGAGATTTAAATAAATTTCCTATAGTGCCTTCAATTCTGTGAAAATAATAATTTTTTATCAGAAGTGGGAAGAAGATATTTGAATTTCTTGTTGCTATGACAACAAAAAAATGGCCATTATAATATATCCTGCCATAGAGGTAATACACGTCTGCCAAAATATTTATATTTTTTTTTCGAATTCGTCCAAATAAAAAGTTTATGGATACCCAACAGTGCCTGAGCTGTTCCAAACATCGTTAGTGCCAAGGTAGACAACTGGGACTGAGAGAAAAACGTTCGTTTGCCAAGTTACACGTTTCTTCTGAGAAAGTTTGTTTATTTGAATGAAAGTGCCAAGGGAGAGAACTAGAAATAAAAGACATATTTGCCAAGCTACACATGTCTTCTGAGATACATTCTTATATTGAAGAATAACGCGTTTTTAAATATTGTAGTTATGACAACGTGGAGAAATACAATTTAATTCATCCAGTCACGTGAAAACTATAAATATAATAGAAGCACCTGAAACTGTGAAACTGGTAAAATATTAAAACAATCGCTCGAAGACTTGTATTAATGTTACAGTTGAAATAGCTTGACTCGGAATTGTCTGTAAAAAAGGAGAAGGTGGCTATAAAAGATGGACACTAAAATGGCTTTCTGTTTTGTCTATTACGATGGATGACAGCAGACAAAACTAAATCAGAGAAATTGATTTTGAAGGGTGTTTCCGAATGTGCTAGATGAACGTACTGAAACAAGATAAACTCCGAGGAAATTGTGTTTAAGCGTTGAACTAAATGAGTATCAATCTGTGATTGGGTTGAATACTGTGACTTACACAAGCACAGCCTGTGGATTAAGAATTCTTTCACCTTACCCATGTCAGTTAATCACCTAGCAGACGACAATCCAAGTAGTCACTGACGGTGGAACAAGTTAAGGATATTTAAACATTAAAATATATATTGTATCTTTAGGACTTGATGTTGCATTTGAAATCTGGATTATAATATTGGTTATATTATGAAGTTTTTGTAGAGTAAATATTTTGTAATTATGAACGGTAATTAGTTGTGTATATATCCAAATTTATTTATTTTTATATTTTGTATGTTTTGAGAAGTCCTTTAGGGGTAAAGTCAAAGTCAGGCAAAAATATTTTTCACTTCTGAGTAGGATTCAAAAACTTTAAATGCCTAGTCTGACTTTAGTTACCTCTCTGATCTGTTTATGTATTGTGGGCTATTGTTAAGTTAGAATTCAATATTTACTTAATTGCACACTGCATGCAGTAAGTTATCCTTTCGTTGGCAACTGCTCTACTTGTATATTGTATGTGTGTAGATTATTTCTTTGGCTAAATTAGCCTCATTGTGTACTGCATGGCAATGGCATTGTCTTCTCTAGCCCAGTTAAACATGCCTGTCAATCAACAGAACTTATCAAAGTTTCCATCTGAAAATTGCATCAATAAAACGTAGACTGAATGAATAAACAATAATGCCTTTTCTTGATTCAGTTTATTTACTAGAGCATGTATTAACTTACATAGCTTTATCTCATATCTCCATTAAATATTTTATAAATTATACCATGTTTATGTTTCAACAACAAACTTATCAAAGTTTAGAATCATAAAGGAACGTAGACTGAATGTAAAAATTACCTTTTCTTGGGATTTTTAAAAATTTTTTAGAGCATTAAACCATAGCTTTATCTCATATCCCAATTAAATTTTTATAAATTATTACCAGTTTATGTTTAACTACAAAATCTTGATAATAGAATCTATAAAGAAACATTTTGTTGAAAAATCCCTTATACAAGTATTGTTAAATTTTTGAGTTAACCCAGGTCTTTTTTTGTACCAATTTATTTAAATCCGTCCAGATGTAAAATTTATTTTGTGTATAATTTGTAATAATGAACACAGATAAAACAATTAAATAAAATGAATGTTTTACATTTGATTTCTTACTACCTTGAGCTAGTCTTAACATCATAGAGTTTTACATCCTACTCTTCTGTACCTAATGGAGACAGGGAGAAAACGTTGAAATGAATAGAGTTTTACATCCTACTCTTCTGTACCTAATGGAGACAGGGAGAAAACATTGAAATAAAATGAATGGAGTTTTACATCCTACTCTTCTGTACATAATGGGCTAATGAAGACAGGGAGAAAACATTGAAATAAAATGAATGGAGTTTTACATCCTACTCTTCTGTACATAATGGGCTAATGAAGACAGGGAGAAAACATTGAAATAAAATGAATGGAGTTTTACATCCTACTCTTCTGTTCATAATGGAGAAATGAAGACAGGGAGAAAACATTGACATGAAATAGAGTTTTACGTCCTATACTTCTGCAGCTTATGGCCTAATTTGAATCTTTTATTACAAAAGAATCATGGATGTATGATATTATATTGAATTTAAGACAGATTTTTTCAAGAACTTGGTTTATAAGTGAAATTTGTTCCTTTGATATTGTTCTTTATATCTTTCTACTAACAATTAGAGATAACGTTTAATCACAGCACTTTAGCCAAGCCCAGTTTTAGGGGAGAGATTTTTTAAACCAAAACATCAAGATAAAATAAATAGTCCACTTTATTTGGAAGTATTGTACAGGATGATTAAGGATAGTTTTACTATTATAGATGAGCTTTGTTGGTCATGCATCTCTAGAAAATAAGAGCCAAGTCTATATAATATGACAATAGTGTCTATAAACAAGCCTTGTATTGGTTCAATTTCTATTTATTCTATCCCAAGACATAGTGCTTGTGTTTTTATTTTTTCGTCTGTTTCTATAAAGCTTTCTTCTATGTACTTGAATACAATTGGATATGAAGATAAACAAAAGCCAACCTAGAGTGTGTAAAGAATTTAAAAGACATACTAAAGACATAAGTTAACATAATCTGAAAAATAATTTTATTCTTTCTCTGGGTTAAACTTTATACATAACAAATTTTATACAACAATATTTCTTACTGCTGAAAATAAACAAAATGTCCAATTCCTGTCGGCACAAATCGCATGAAAAAATTAGGAAAAATCACATTGTTTTAATCCTTTCAAGTAAATAGTTGCACAGGTTCTCAAGGTTTCTTCATATTACAAGGATAACAACTTAGGTTCACAAGGATCCTTTCTACCAGCTGGTCCTTGGTCAAACCTCTTGGCAATGATTTTACAAGGATAACAACATAGGTTCACAAGGATCCTTTCTACCAGCCTGTCCTTGGTCAAACCTCTTGGTATTGATTTTACAAGGATAACAACTTAGGTTCACAAGGATCCTTTCTACCAGCTGGTCCTTGGTCAAACCTCTTGGTATTGATTTTACAAGGATAACAACTTAGGTTCACAAGGATCCTTTCTACCAGCTGGTCCTTGGTCAAACCTCTTGGCAATGATTTTACAAGGATAACAACTTAGCCCACCCTGAGTTATCTATCTAAATGAGCCAACAGGTGGACAAAACTACCAGCTGGTTCTTGTCTAAATTTCTTAGTAATGGCCTTTCAAAAGATGATCCAAAAAATCTATGGATGCAGAAATGAGAATTTAATATTAAAATAAAATAGAAAATGTTCTTGAAAACTATTTAACACTTTAATAATTGGATAGATTCACACAGGAATGTTCATATCACATTCAGGAATAAGGCTGCCTTGAAATCAAAGGGAGATAATTTTACAGTCCGCCATTAAGAGTTATCTCCCATCATCTGACTGCTGCTTGTTGACTGGCTATCTGTTGCTTCAAGTTCATTTCTTGTTGGTGAATGCTTTCTTGGTCCAGATCTTCATTGCTAGGATGCCATACTTTGTGAATTATTCGTTCTATCGTTGGTGCATAGACTGAGTGGGCAGGAATGGTGTTTTTGTTGAGCTGAAAAGAAAAGTATCATAAAACTTTATTTTTGAGCTCACAATGATTATTTAGTAATGCAGACAGATAAGATGGATGACATCAAAAGGTAAGTCACAATTCTTCAAACTTACTTGTAAAGCATCTAATAGGTCATAAAGATTTACATTCCCTTTCTCACTAGAAGGAGTGGTTACCATAGAGATCTGTTGAGCAGCGCTGGCCTCGCCTATTTCTACCGGTGGACGTAAACAGGGTATCTGGTTTCCTGTCACAGACAACTTTGTTCTTTCTCTGAAATTTAGAAATTGAAATAGTGGGGCTTTGATTAGGCCTAGACATTGGAACACGTGCTTTCAAATTATTCTGATCTGGTTAGTGTTTCAGAAGGGGCTCATATTAAATCTGCTCAAAAAGAAATGCAGAGCTGACAAAATATTTGTGTGCAATGAGGGAAATTTTGCCAGTAATGGCTACTCTTTTTCCCTTTTTTTTTACAAAATGCTTTTTAGTTTTTTTTTGAAAAGCAGGGCCTCTGGTAAGTGTTCTATGTCAACTCTGCACACATAAGTTGAAAAATCCAAAGTTAAATAAATTACCCACTTACTCATTCAAACTGTAGTCATGTGACAAATGACTCTGTCGTAGATACGGATTCTGAACGTCGCTACCCATAGCGAAGGGGAATTTATTATGACGTAATTTATACCCGCTTCTTCGAGATAATACTGTGGTTAATATATTCTTTAATTGTGTCTGGAAAAAAAAACAACAAATACACGTAACAGGAAAAAAAATGAAGTTAAAAAAAACTCCACAAATCCTGTGCATCTATAAGAAATGAAATGGAGTTTTATATCCTACTCCTCTTCACCTAATGGGCTAATGAAGACGCAGAGCATCCACAAGAAATGCATACATGATTAAAATATAATTTTCTATACCAGAGAATATCATGACCCTTTTCATCATTAAGTCTGGCATTGTAATTTAATGGACTCCAATTAGGTATGGGTCTGTTATATAGTTTCGGTTAAGCGCTTACCTCCACTGCTTGAGACATAAGTTTAACACAAGATTCGTTGACCTCTTGTAGCCCCGCTTCCCAGGCACACACTAACATTCGACCATGTATCATAGCATCATCTGGCAGCAGGCCCTCTCTAGCTGCAAACCCTACAAATATAATAAATAGTTTTACATCTAGGTAACACTTATTGTTGTCAAAACAAAACCCACCACAAATGTTTCAAACATTATATAAACAGCAATTTTTTTCATATTAAGCAAATATAAATAAATGGTAATAATTTTGAATCACTTGGAAATGTCATTGTATAAAACAAAAATAAAGCCCAGATTTCTACCCAAAAGAACTAAAATTTTAGTTGATTTTTTTTAATTGCTGATCTGAGTCTAACATTCAAGATGTACTACCAAATTGACAGTAAATGGTCTAGGCTATTCTACCAATAATAAAAGGTAGACAAGATATTTTCTTACCTAGACGAGGTTCATCGTCGGTTGATCTAATATGAACTGTAGGTATATACTGTACGGGGTTCACTGGACAGAATCTCTGCTGTAAATTAAACACATATAATATACACATTTATCACTAAGTAATTCTACAGTAGATATTGCGTTAAGCGTTATCTACGGCACTATAACTCCTAGAAGATAACACTAAAAATATTCCATTATTATTTATTTCTTTATTAACTAACAGTAATATTGGGTGATAAATAAAATCTCAAACTTGTCTTTTTACCAGCTGGTGCTTAGTCAAACCTCTTGGTAATGATTTGATAAAGATAACTTAGGTTCACAAGGATCTTTTCTACCAGCTGGTCCTTGGTCAAACCTCTTGGTATTGATTTTACAAGGATAACAACTTAGGTTCACAAGGATCCTTTCTACCAGCTGGTCCTTGGTCAAACCTCTTGGTATTGATTTTACAAGGATAACAACTTAGGTTCACAAGGATCCTTTCTACCAGCTGGTCCTTGGTCAAACCTCTTGGTATTGATTTTACAAGGATAACAACTTAGGTTCACAGATCTTTCTACCAGCTGTCCTTGTCAACCTCTTGGTATGATTTTACAGTAACAACTTAGGTTCACAAGATCTTTCTACCAGCTGGTCCTTGGTCAAACCTCTTGGTATTGATTTTACAAGGATAACAACTTAGGTTCACAAGATCCTTTCTACCAGCTGGTCCTTGGTCAAACCTCTATGTATTGATTTTACAAGAATAACAACTTAGGTTCACAAGGATCCTTTCTACCAGCTGGTCCTTGGCCCTACCTCTAGGTATTGATCTTTCCCAGATTATCCGTACCAATTTACAGCTGGGTTGACTGGGTTTAATACAAGATGGAGGGGTTGATAGATTTAAACAGAATAAAACTTACAATAAAATCAGATCTGCCATCAGGATGTTTTCGTTTTAATTTTCCCTTTTTAGAATGTTTAACTGGTACTATCGATAGACTTTTACTGGATGGATCTTTCGATACTGGAAGGGATTAAAATAAATATTTACAAAATATAGAATATCCTTTTAAATGGGTGAAGATGATTATTGAGCTTTGTTGAAAACCACATAAGAAGCTACTGCCATTGCATCTAATGATAAAACACGAAATATAATTGTGTCTTCTTGAATGTTTGGTGTGATCATGTTTCAAAGAACAAGGGCAATAACTCATATTTAATGTTATAATTTGTAGTAATGCAGTTATCAAGGTAGAAGGAAAACTATTTCTTGCTAAGTTTAGGATATGAACATACATACTAAGTATATTTTAATAAAGTGAAAAAAAAAGTAAAAGAAATTCTAATAGACTTACTAAGTGTTGAGCCAAGCATCTGACATCTTGATAAAATAGCCAGTAAAAACTCATTGTGTAGATGTACTGAAAAACAATATTATTATTTATAAACTAGGCAATTATATTGCTAATTCTCATAACCTGGGAAACAATAAAAAATATATACTATTATCCTGTCGTCTGTTTCAGTCAGTAACACTCCAGTAGTTTATGATCACATTTATTTGTGTCTTGTGTGTGTATGTAGCAGTTTGAGCTAATGAGGGTGTTACATGCAGTGTGCAATGAGGGAAACTTTGGACAGGACAAAACCAATAGCCTTATCTAATTACATTTCCAACTGTTAAGATATCTTTAACATGTACGGCCTGTAGTACACAGGGCCTCAGTTTACTGCCCCATCCATATGAATGGTAGCTTTTTCCATGTCAGATTTCAATGAAGTGTATGTATACTAACCTTCTTCGGGTTTTAATAATTTCCGAGATTCAAAATCAAAATCTTCTTTAGAGATCTGAAAAATAAAGTTCACACGATCATTGTAGAATTATATCAAAATATTTGCATTTTTTTATTTGGCAAATGTCTATGATTATGACTTGGTTTTCTGAGAAGTTACAAGTTATATTATCAAACTCCGGTTTTTTATTTTCATTTTTAAAACTTCTACCTTCTGTTTGAACCAGTTCTTCAAATTCTGGAAATATCTAAAATAAAAATAAAAATGAATTGTTAGGTAGGCCGACTACCTTAGAATGTATAAATACTTTTATTTTCGTATTTGGTATTTTTTGGTTTAAGCTTTGATTATAAATGGTAAAATTTCAAATTTGACTGTTTCGGTACTTTAATGTTTGTTTTTGTTGATATAAGGGACCTTGTCAAACACAGGAAATATTTCGATTTACAAATGTCACTTTTAAAATCGTAAATAACTCAAATAACAAATATTCTGTGACAGTTGGAGATGTCTTATTTGATTAAACATGTGTTTAGTTACAAGAAGACATATGTAATAAATCTCACATTGTTAAATTGTCCCCTAAGGCCTCGCCTAAATTTCTCCGAGCAGCGTTGAGATCTATGGGGGCTGCCATCTTTGCCCCGGTGTGTGACGGAAACTGACGGAAATTGTCGAAGTGGATCTCGCGATAAACGTATGAAACGTGGCAAAGGGGTTTCCCACCGAAATTACTCCCTCTGCTCAAATTTTCATCTGCATAATTTTAGACTGCCTCCATTCGAAGATTGTTGCAAAATTTTAGTGAGTCCATTTTCTAAATATGTTATAGCTGTTAGGTGAACTTAAAAGCGTGCCATTTTCTTTTTGATTATATTTTGCGTGATCAATAAGTTTATGGAAAACATTACTGGGGAGTAAAATTCACAAGCGCAATAGCCAACCTTGACTTCCGGTCAGTGAATTTGTAGTTTACGTGGCTGCAGTTAGCAGAGAAAAATACAGAGTTTCGGCAAGATGCCGAAGCAAAACGAACTAATGGACAAGGCTGAAGATGTCGCCGATCAGGTAACTATGCATTAATATGAAATTCTTTTCTCAAAAGTCATTCCTAACCTTTGCTCCAAGCCTAAAATGGTTGATTCCAACTGACATTTTGACATGACATTATTGGCATTCATGACGTGTTGGTCAAGTTCCACTGACACCCTGACAGCTGCCGATGTCATTTGGCACTGGAAACTTTGACTGTACCTTTCTTAAATGTTCTTGAACAGTTTTAAGCTCTCATCACATCCTTTTTAGTCACCCATTGACTTTGGAAAATGTGAAAAATTGGCCATGTAAAAAGTTCTTTACATTTGTGATTTTGCTGTTGCATTTATCAAAGTCCAAACATGTCATCTAATTGGTGAGAGAATGTAAATCTTAAACAGCACAGTCTAGACCCAATGTACAATCTTGTTTTTTTTTAATAAAATCAAAGTGTTGTTATTTCAAGGTTTGTCTCTTGAAATGAATATGACATATGTGCAGTAGGCCTAATGAGAGTTTTGTTTTGTGGAACATATTTTGAACTTCAAATCAATCATGTTAATAAATCAATGTTTTACCCCCACAACAGACGTATACTTTTTTTTTGCACCTTCTTAATTAGCCCATTTGGTACAGAAGAGTAGGATGTAAAACTATTTTCATTTCATTTCTTTTCTTGTAGATTTTACGTCATTCGAAACACGTCCTGCCTCATGTTGCCAGATTTTGTTTAATTTCCACATTTTTAGAAGATGGTATTCGAATGTGGAGTCAGTGGGGTGAACAGAGAGATTACATGAACTCGTCCTGGGGCTGTGGTTGGTTCTTGGCCAGCCTCTTTGTGTTAATTAATTTAATCGGTCAACTTGGAGGTTGTGTTATGGTTTTGAGTCGACAGAAAGTCACCATTGCTTGTGGAATTTTGTTTGGAATTATTGCTTTACAGGTAGGCCATCCTTTTAAATTTAAATTCTTACAGTAAATATCTTGATACCCCTTAACTTATAATGTACTCTCCTTAACATGCATTTTGTCAATGGTGTTGTGGGTGTTTGGTAGAGTTCACTTTTAGAACTAGGGGTGTTCGAGAGATTTGTCTCAAATTTAGCTACTTTAGTGCTGCCTTCTCTACCAAATTAAATTCCTACCTTTCCAAAAGAAAATTAGAACAGTATTCTTGAATATCCTCACATCTTAGGGTTCAATATAATAGATTATTTACAATAAGAAAAAAGTCCCAGTGTTAAAAAAAAAAAGCTCAACATCAATTTTAGAGTGATATAGAAATATTCAAACAGAATGTAAGAAAATATGTCGTTACTCAGAGT
Organism: Nipponacmea schrenckii; assembly: GCA_030562195.1. Lineage (NCBI taxonomy): Eukaryota > Metazoa > Mollusca > Gastropoda > Lottiidae > Nipponacmea > Nipponacmea schrenckii. Next base: position 24,973,657 of record JAUJPP010000012.1, on the reverse strand, counting down.
TACACACCATGTAGTTTTCAGACAAAATTGCTTAGTTTGAAACTGTGAATAGCAAAATATTTTTTTTAGATTCTGTTTTAATAATAATATAAAATATAAAAATTGTAATAGAATATTAATATACATGTACCGTATATTACATTGACTTGATGATATTTTATTTCCTGTTTCAGACAGTAGCTTACAGTATTTTATGGGATTTAAAATTTTTATTAAGGTGAGTTTACGCAAATACTAGAACGATGCGCGATCAATTAACAATCTTCGGTAATTTCTATGAAGCTGAATCTTGTCTTGGTAAAGAATGGTGAATTTGGTTTTTGACTGAGACTAGTTGTGCACATTGGTTCTATAAGATACATTTTGAATCTATATCTCAAATTATTTCTGCTGAAAATTAAGTTATCAAACTTCATTTCTTTCTTTCAGTGTTATAACAAAATTAAAATTATATTTTTTAGAAATTTAGCGTTGGCAGGTGGAGTGTTGTTATTATTAGCTGAAAACAAGGCTGAAGGAAAAAGTTTGTTTGCTGGTCTACCATCCCTGGGTGAAAACAATCCCAAACAGTACATGCAGCTCAGTGGGCGAATATTACTCGTTCTTATGTTCTTAACTTTAATTCGATTTGAATTGAACTTTTTTATGCTTCTACAGAACATAATCGGCACCGTTCTTATTTTGGCGATCGCCGTCGGTTTCAAAACTAAATTATCTGCTTTAATATTAGTTGTATGGTTAACATGTTTGAATTTTTATTTCAATGCATTTTGGAGTATTCCTGATTACAAACCTATGCGCGATTTTCTCAAGTATGATTTTTTCCAAACGTTGTCAGTCATCGGTGGTTTATTGCTAGTTGTTGCCTATGGCCCAGGAGGCGTCAGTATGGACGAACACAAAAAACGCTGGTAACACAAATTCATTTAGGTTAATATAATACCATGGTTTCAAGCAGATCATTGTTTATGTATGTTGCTAGGTTACATTATTAATAACCTCGACATTGCCATGGTAACGGTCAAGGTCGATCTTCTGTAATTTTTTTGTATGTCAAGAATTTGTCACTGACAGACGAAATTCTAACGTTGAAGTTCCGACTTTGATTATATATAAGGTGATGGTTAATGATATTGAAAGAATATTTCAAGTTGCCATGACAATGTATTGTTTGTTTGTTTCTATAGAAACTCCAGATCTGCTGTCAGCGTGGTATGAAATTGTTGCTTTTAGTTTTATCAAAAGAACTTGTTTTTTTTGCACCCTACTAAGTTTCTGTATGTATGTCATATTGTCATCTGATTTATATTTAGTCCTATTTATGGGAATTCTGTAAGAATCAAGCAGTAACTTATTTAAATTAGAAATTTTTTATTTTAAACACACAAACAAAATAATAAGTGACAACAAGAGTTACAACTACTAAATCACGAAACATGTGGCCTTGATATGAAACAATTGTAGGCATAAAGTATATTTCTAAACAGTTGTCCTGATGAGGGTTTGATATCCAAAACATTTTATCTATCGCATAAAGTAAGCTCTTGTCAAATCAAATTGCCAAAAAAATAGGTCTAGTAAGTGTTTATGAACTACGCAAATTTTTTGATTCTAGTCTGATATTTTTTCTCAATTTGCCATCAACTCATACAATCAGTTCTATTTTATAATTTTACATGTCAATTTGTCTTCAGTGTGAATGTAATGTGTATGGTGTTCAATATCTTTACCGTGAAAACTAAAAAATTTCAGGATATAATTTATCAGTGCTGGCACAATATGAGCAGCCAATTTTCTTCTTTTAAAAGCAACTTTATATTCAAGGAAAACCTTTTATTAATATTGGTTACACCAGCTGATACAAATACCCTTCTTTACAGTTTACTCAATTTTAAAAGATTGTAAAGAAGTTTTCTAAACTTGTTATGTGTATCAGGGACACTGATATCATCAATTTACACCATTCTAATTTTCAATCAGATATCTGTAGTTAAAGAGATTGTAAAGAGGTTTTCTAAACTTGTTATGTGTATCAGGGACACTGATATCATCAATTTACACCATTCTAATTTTCAATCAGATGTCTGTAGTTAAAGAGATTGTAAAGAAGTTTTCTAAACTTGTTATATGTATCAGGGACACTGATATCATCAATTTACACCATTCTAATTTTCAATCAGATATCTGTGATTCCTGTAATTTTGCTGAAACTAAACATTTTTATGCCCTATATTGTCAAGCTGTTTTGATACATAAGGACCTTTGTGATTGTGACATATTGAATAGAAATGCGAGAACTAGATATCTGATTGAAAATTAGAATGATGTAAATTGATGCTTTAAGTCCCCTATACACATTAAAGTTTTGAAAACCTCTTTACTATCTGTTGAGTGTAAAAGGGTGTATTTGAAGTGTTTCCCCCACCCCCAGTATTGAAGTTTGGCCTCACCCTGATGCAGGATTAGATGTTTCAGAAATTATTGTAAACAAGTTGTAAATAAATAATATACAAAATCACTTACAGAATCTCCTTATTTATTGGCTCAGTGGCTGGTGTAGTAAATGTCTGAGGCCCCTGATAGTTAGTGATTGAGGCCTCAATAGTAAGTGATTGAGGCCCTGACCGTTAGTGACTGAGGCCCCCTGACAGAAAGTGACTTAAACAAGACTCCCCTGACAGTTAGTTAGTGAGGCCCCAATATTTAGTGACTGAGGTCCCCTGACAGTAAGTTAGTGACTGAGGCCCCCTGACAGTAAGTTAGTGACTGACATTTACAGTAATTTAGTGACTAAGGTCCCCTGACAGTAAGTTAGTGACTGACCCCTGACAGTAATTTAGTGACTGAGGCCCCCTGACATTGACTGAAAAGAGACCCCATGATAGATAGTTGGTGACATTAATAATTTAGTGACTAACCTCCCTGACAGTAAGTTAGTGACTGACCCCCCCTGACAGTAAGTTAGTGACTGAGGCCCCCTGACAGTAAGTTAGTGACTGAGGTCCCCTGACAGTAAGTTAGTGACTGAGGCCCCCTGACAGTAAGTTAGTGACTGACCCCCTGACAGTAAGTTAGTGACTGACCCCCTGACAGTAAGTTAGTGACTAACCCCCTGACAGTAAGTTAGTGACTGACCCCCTGACAGTAATTTAGTGACTAACCTCCCTGACAGTAAGTTAGTGACTGACCCCCCCTGACAGTAAGTTAGTGACTGAGGCCCCTGACAGTAAGTTATGACTGACCCCCCCCCCCCCTGACAGTAAGTTAGTGACTGACCCCCCTGACAGTAAGTTAGTGACTGAGCCCCCCCTGACAGTAATTAGTGACTAGCCCCCCCTGACAGTAAGTTAGTGACTGACCCAATATTCTCTTGATATTAGGTAATTGCTAATAGTGCTGAAAAACCCCCTGACAATTAAATTACTAATTAGGTACCCCCTGATAAGAATTAACACTGAGGCCTGTCTGACAGTAAGTGACTGTCCCCCCCCCCCCCCCCGACAGTAAGTTAGTGATTGACCCCCCTGACAGTAAGTTAGTGACTGAGCCCCCCCTGACAGTTAATTAGTGACTGGGGCCCCCCTGATAGTCACACCTTTTAAACAGTTGCCCAATATTTCTAGTTGATATTAGGTATTATTGCTAATAAGCTGCTAGTTAAAACAGACCAGCTGTTACTGCGTTGAAACAATTAAATTACTAATTAGGGTAATGATTAAGAAATTAATAGGCCAGCTGGTTATTATTACTTTCAATTTATCATTTGAAGCATCAGTTATTGTGAATATGACTAGGCTATAAGTTATAAATATATGATGCTAGTTATACCAATTACTTTTCTAGATAATTAGATAGGCGTTTCTGTATTCTATAGTCGCGCGATATCTTTCACTCGGTCTGATTATTCAGTTAAATAAACATATGTTACCATGGAGACAATGATGTAAACTAATTACTTCATTAACTTTAATTAGTGTTGTTAATTAGAGTGTAAAATACGTATGACATGACAATTTTCTGAGTAACATCTGCTGAACCCCCCTCCCCTCTACCTAATGCACTTCTCTATCAATGTCCCCCCTGATATCAATGATATCAATGCACCCTCCCCCCCCCCACTTATCTCCTTTGCAAGGAAAAAGCGTTGAATTTTTCCGATGGGACAATATACTGAGAACCAATGTTTAAGATCGCTTGGGAATTGGAAATCAAAAAGAATGTAAACTTGCTGAATCTGGCAAAATTGCCCTCATTGCACACTGTATGGCCGTGCCAGTCCTCCGCCCAAAAGTACAGAATAGAAGGATGTAAAACTCCATTCATTTCCCTTTGATACTTCAAATGAACTAAACACGAATTGAAAATAATGAGGTTTAATATATTCCACTACAAACTGAAATTACCGTACTTCATGATATAATTTTATTATTTTAACATAATAGGTCAATGATAGATCATCATTTTATTACAAACTGAGAATTGGTCATTATTTTAATTATGATATAATAATCAACTTGTAGAACTAAATACTAGGGTCAAAGGTTAAGAATTGAAAAGTCAGTGTAAAATCTTTGAACTAATTGCATCATTGAATATCAACTAGAGTCCACAAGATCAGCTAGAAGGATCTAAACCTTAGTGTTATTTGATACTTGCCAAAGACCAGCTGGTAGAAAGGATCCTTTTGAACCTAAGTTGTTATCCTTGTAATATCAATACCAAGAGGTTTGACCAACGACCAGCTGGTAGAAAGGATCCTGTGAACCTAAGTTGTTATCCTTGTAAAATCAATACCAAGAGGTTTGACCAACGACCAGCTGGTAGAAAGGATCCTTGTGAACCTAAGTTGTTATCCTTGTAAAATCAATACCAAGAGGTTTGACCAAGGACCAGCTGGTAGAAAGGATCCTTGTGAACCTAAGTTGTTATCCTTGTAAAATCAATACCAAGAGGTTTGCCAAGGACCAGCTGGTAGAAAGGATCCTTGTGAACCTAAGTTGTTATCCTTGTAAAATCAATACCAAGAGGTTTGAACAAGGACCAGCTGGTAGAAGGGAACATTATTTTGCAAAAGAAAAAACAGTATCTGGAAAGGAAATCTTATCTTTTTTCAACTAAAACTAAAATTTGGCATATGATTATCACAATGACTATAAAACAGATATAATACATTTCTTTCTCTTTATATATATATTTACATTGTCCAGGGATAATGATTCCTTACTTTAACTGCCGGACAAAGCTTGTCTCTATTTTTTTGTGGTGTTGACATCATTGCAGGGCTAAATAATATATCAAGATTTGAATCTCCAGTCATCTGATTGGTCAATAACGACAATGAATTTTAAATCTAGCTTATTAACCAATCATATTGTTCTTAAATATAAATATGAATAATAAATGCCCTGAACAAAGTTGGTCATTTTGGAGCTCCAGCCAGACATGACTGGTAAATACAGACAATTAAACAACTAGAATAAATCGTTGCAAAAATGTAAAAAATAAAAGCTGAATATAAAAAGCAACATTATTTATGTTTGCAAATAAAATGTCTATATATGGGCATAAAATTTATATGCATTTTTGAAATATGAAAAAAATATTTTACAAATGGGACCCCCTTCATGAGAACTACTCATGGGTTAGAGATGTGATGCACACAAAAATATCCTTGTCACGTTTTAACCCATAAAACTAATCTTATAAAGGGGGGTCACAAATTTGCATTAAAAAAAAAATATTGCATATTTCTATATGCTTTAAAAGATATGAAAAATGTTTACTTTAAAAAATTAATACTTATAAAAAAAATTCATATTTTGCAAAAAAAAATGTAAATTTTAACCAATTTCATCTGGGTCTAGAAATAGAAAAACAAGCTTGTTTGGGGGGCAGGGAGTGCACTACACCCAATAACATTTTCATTTCATATATTTTTGCAGAACATGTGTTAGAGGTGGACATACTTTCCCTCCCTCCCTCCAAGCCCAAAATATATCTTAGAAAGAAATGGTTTTAACGACTAAACCTTGTCTTAAAATCAAAATTAAATGAAAAGAAAAAGTTATGAATATTCAAAAGAATTGAAAAATCTCGAACGTTTAAAAATGATACTAGTTAATGCCCACGCAAATTTTTCAAAATACCACGGAAACAGTAGACAGTGAGGTCTGAACACTTTTTTCGTTTTCGTTTTAATCCACAAGAACAAAACATTTACTTGACATAGTTGAAAAGATTTGTATGAGCGTTAGCTAGAATAGCGACACCTTTGTGACATGACGTCATGACATCAGCTACTGTTGCCGTTTTGTTGTGAAGGGCTGACTGGTTGAACATTGACTGGTGGCATTAAAACGTTGCGTAATTCTTGATTTAGTTGAGTTATCGCTGGGTCTTGTTTCTCATAAAGTTTCACTGCCTGCGTAAACCTTACTAAACCTGGAAAACCAAAACACAATATGTAGGGGAGAGGTGGGTCGGTGATGTCCTTTGTGAGAGGGGACAATGGCAGGGGCTAGGTCTTGTTTATTTTACCCTTTCATTGCCTGCGTAAACCTTACTGAACCTTGTAAAATATGAGAATATCAGAGAGAGGTGTTAAGTGAGGTGGGGCAAGGGAAATGGAAGGGGGCTGGGGAATTGGATGGGTGTGGTGGAAATGTAGTGGGTAGGGGAAACTGAAAGGGATAGTACCTGTTTTTTTTTCAAACAAACCTGATAAAAATATATTCATTTGAAATTAAGCTTGATCAACAGAAAAATGTTAGTTTTCAGCAACTTCGCTGAAGTGTGCAATTAGGACATTTCTTTTACCTACAGTTTGGACTCAAGTCTTTTTCTTATTTGTCTACTAGATGCTTTTCCCACCCAAGGCCCTCCCCTGCATTACTGACAGGGTGGGTAGTGTAGATTGTTGGTACTGATGATCATGAAGGTGTGGGCACTTTACATTCTTAATTTTTTTTATGTAAGGCCCCAGATTTCAGAAAGAACAATCCACAATGAAACAAAATAAATCATACCATCTCCATCAGCAGGGAAACCATATTTCTCTATAATACCCATCTGTATTTCTGTAGCGATAGGAAAGAAAATCTGCATGGTACGTAACATATCGTTACCAGCGAGTTGCCGTGCTTCTTCTAATCGGTTACTGTTATCTTCTTGTTTAAATGCCACCATGACATCATTTAAAGCGGCTGGAACGAAATTTGAGTTGAATTAAAATAGTTTTATTAGTCCAATAAATTTGAACCAGAATTCCAAACCAACATTTTTGAAGAACCCTTACCCATGTAATTTTGTGCAAAAGTAGCATAAAAACATGATACCCCACCACTGTACAAAAACGATAATTTATGTAAAATTAAGTCAGTACATAGTTAAATGTAAGTCGCATTAGAAATATAAAATTTGCCCCACCCCCATCCCTATTCAAGATTTTAAATTCATCAACGTGATTTAATGCAATACTATTAAGTAACTCATAAAAATCCAGGCTTTACATTAGCACCAAACATTCCCTGAAATCCTGCAAGAGTTGTTATGGTAATTTATCGAGTTTAAAGCGGTAAAAACAAACCTTTGCAGTCTTCTAGTGTAAATTCTTGCATGGCTGCAGCCATAATGAAAAAGGTTGTACCAACCGATAAAATGTTTGGTATTTGGCTTTTCTAACTTTCCGAGTTTTTTTCATGAATATACCAAGAAATAACTAGAAATGGATGAAATTATTGATTTTCTACCAGTTTTTATAAAAAGTTACTCGAGTTCAAAATTAATTTATCGTTTTGTTTAAATTTATTTGGCATGTGCTATTTTCCACGCGTCTGATTTTTTACGCTTACAATTCTGTACCCGATATCACTTTTCATCAAAGATGACATACCAATATTCCGTTGCATGGACAACGCCTGGAACATTCTGTGACTAATGGAATTAATTTCAACAAAAAGCCAAAGATCATAAACCCGAGCAAGGCCTTTGTCGGTCTATGTGGTGTTAAAAGAAGAGTAAGTATATACAGCTTATATGATTAGATTGTCTTAAATTCCTGCTGAAAGATCAAATATTTTTTTAATATTTCCATGTAACAAAATCTTTTACTCTTTGACTTTTATATCATGATTTTTGCAGTTGAACCGTTTCCGTGCGTGGTATATAGCAACAGCCAATAAATTTGGTATCCCTAAAATTCTAAACATATGTTCTGAATTAAAAACGACATGATACACTGGGTGATTTTAGTATTAGTTCCGATGAATTCATTTCATGATTAAATCTACGAGAGCCGACCATCAGTAATAAAAAAAAAATTTAAAGAATATTTTTCGTTTTAGTTATAAATTATATTCCATATTTTAGAAAGCGCGCATCTGCAACTTCCGGTTTGAAAAATCAACATGCCGTCTTTAGAATCTGAGTAGGTATTTTTCTAATGAAAAAAGTAATATTTCTAGCCATTAATTAATACCGATCTCTTGTTTATTGTCGTCTGTTTGTCTTTCAGAAGTAAAGGGATTAGTTGGGCTGAACAAGTCGAAGCCGGCGATGAAGGTAATGTGGCCAATATTGAACGTCAATTTGATGGCGAATTTCCATATTTTGACTTGTCTTTTTCCTACATCCCCATCCATATGTTTTGTAATATACATAATATATTTGTTGTAAACGATTGGAATATGAAACCCCTTAATCAACATGTACTTGTTACTAACATTTGTTGAACCTATTTTATTGGCACTGATGCTCCTCCTGTGTTTGGAAAAAGTTAAGTAGGTAGCTAGACCCAGACTTTATTCTATTTCTATTTTCCCCAGGACTGCCACCTAGCTCTGAAGATTTTGATGAGAAAAATGGTATTAAGACAATTACAGAATATAAATATAATGAAGACAATAAACTAGTCAAGGTGAGTGGCAGATAATTTGATATGTTACCATAACAGCAGTTATGTAGAAATAATACTCAATCAATTTCAGTTTAGTATATAATTATTTTGTTTTAATTTCAGATTGTGAAAACGTATAAAGTTGAAACAAGAAAAGTATCTAAATCTATTGCTAGAAGAAAGGTAAGTTAAACTGGGTCAACTTGAGTAATGTTAGAGGGAATTGTAAAAGATTTTTATCGCTTCTATCTAATCCTAATATAAATCTTGTTATTTTATTATTTTGTTTCATAAATAATTAATAATGTGGAGAAATCCCCTCTCATGAGTTGGAGTTCATTTTAGTTTGAATGGGGCTGCAGCAGAAAGTGTTCGTCAATTTTTCTTTTTTCCTACAATAACTTATAAACAATTTATAAATTAACGAGCTATTTGCTGCAGATGAGAACTACTCCATTGTCGGCTGATTCTAAACAGAGTTCATGTTCTAAACAGATAGAAACTAGAATCAGAAATTACTATTTTAATTCTTTATTCTGTAGAATTGGAAGAAGTATGGATTAGCAGAAAGAGATCCTCCTGGTCCAAACTCAGCTAATACCATCATCTCCGAAGAAATTAATATGCAGTTTATCAACTCCAGAGATGTAAGTTCTATTAAAATTACAAAGAAAATATTTTGTCTTCATTAGCTCATTAAGTGCAGAAGAGTAGGATGTAAAACTCCAATATCATTCACATAACAAATATGGTAATTGTAAATTGAAAAAAAAAACAACAGATGAGAAAAGCTCTGCTGGTTCAACTTTGGTAGAGATGCAGACTAAAAGTAGGCCAGTTGTTTGAAGATTTGACAGCATGAAACTCTGAGTAACTACATGTTTTGTTTGAATGGTTTTAGACTATTGTTTATAAATGTCAGACTTGAACGACAGCTAATCTAATTGTGAAATAACCAAAGGAAAAGGTTCAGGAAACATTTTAGCTTGGTCTTTCGTTAACAAACTGTAACAGAAAATGAGGGTGTAAAACACAAATTTATTTTCTGCTTGATATTTCAGCAACAACCAGAAAAAGAAGAAGACCCACTTGCCAAGTTGAAAAGTCAGAAAATTGTCCAGTGTCGTATTTGTAAGGGAGACCATTGGACAACAAAATGTCCTTATAAAGACACTCTGGCTCCATTACAAGAACATCTGACAGAAGATGCTGGTAAAAAAGCTCCTGGGGAGGGTGGGGCTGGTCTTAACCCTGGAGCTCCTTCAGCTGCCCCTAAAATTGGTGGTAAATATGTACCCCCTAGTTTGAGAGATGGAGCTAACAAAGGGAGAGGAGAGACCATGGCTCAAGGCAGAAAGGGTAAGTTTGGTATTTTAAAATTTTAAATAAAGTTTGCAACTATTATTAATCAGATGTCTGTGATTTAAATTTCCCAAAGGCTTCAAACAACATGATAATTAACATATTGCTAGTTTGGGTCTTAAGAACTTAAAATGATTTTTAATTTTTTATTTCAGATGAAGCAGCCACAATCAGAGTGACCAATTTATCAGAAGAAACCAGGGAAACAGATTTACAGGAATTATTCCGACCGTTTGGACCCATCTCTCGTATTTATTTAGCTAAAGATAAACTCACTGGACAAAGTAAAGTAAGTCATACTGGTAGCGTTAGGGTCATCTGACTTTTACATACCGCTAACTGAGATAAGAACAAACCACCACCATTTATCATCGGATCCACACAATTGGCACTATATAACAATTCAATGTTTTAACTATCCGTGCTTAACTGGGTCCTGAAATGTTTAGGATTTTATAGTTGATTATTGAGATTTTTTCTATGATTTTTTTCAGGGTTTTGCGTTTATTAATTTTCACCGTCGGGAAGATGCTGCCAGGGCTATAGCTGGTGTGTCAGGATTCGGATATGACCATCTTATTCTCAGTGTAGAATGGGCCAAGTAAGTATCATTACACCGTATTTAGAAATTCAGATTAGCTAGTAAGCTTAAAACTTGTTGGCGAGTCTGTTCTGTGGCGCAGAGATATTTTCTATTAGGGGTGAGGTCAGATTCTAATTGAATATTAATAATAATTTTTATATTCGGTTTATTTTATTTATCATTTATTAAAAGTTAGGGAAACATTATTCAAACGGATTCTAATAATACTCTTGTTTTTCAACTTCATTTCATTTACTTTCAAAATTTGTTTAAAGGTCTGTTCCATTTCCTTGATGCATGGGCATTTATAATACTGGGGTTAATCCCTTAATGGGTGGGAGATTCATCTCTAAGAGAATCTGAATATGTTTAGTATTTGTACGCCATTGTTCCTTATAATGAATGAATGTAAAAATATCCAAGCTAATATAGAAACATAATTGTAAATAATATTATATATAATTAAATTGTTTATTTTGCTTCATTTTTTTTTACAGGCCATCTGGAAATCAATAAGGCTGGTTGTTCAAGACTTCAAATATAATTATAAATAATCAAATATTGTAAATTAGGTGGAAAAAAAAGGTTAAAATCTGGGATCATTAACATGTTTTTATTTATTGAAAATATTGGAGGTTAGGGTGAGCTCTCCCCCACAGCCCCTCCCTTACTTTTTGATAAAGTAAGCAATATAATAACCACTTGGGTCCACTCCAAACTCACCCCTTTACTAAATAAAAAAAAAACGAAAATTCTTACAAAAAATATGAAATTTATTATTAAATACTTGAAGTACAAATTAACATAATTATGTTTTAATATACCTGACAATAATTTAATAATAGAACAATAACATTGTTTTAAAATTATAGTGCTGAATTTAATAGTGATTTATAAATGCGTAAAATGAATAATACATGTATTTGTATGTGACCAAGGCCGGATAAAACAAACCACCCTTTATTTAACAAACTGAACCTGCAAAAAGAACAAGGTAGGATAAAACAAATGTAAAACCTTTATTTAACGATCTTGTAACCTGGAAAATGACCCCGACAGAATGTACAACCTTCATTTAACAAACTAATCTACATGGTTGATAACGACAAGAGAATACTTGTTGAAACGTTGTAGAATAAAATGAACTCTGTAGTTGTTATTCCATAAAACTTAATTATTATCACACTGGTACAGTTTCATATTGATGAATTATAAAGAATTAAACTAATTGTCAAACTGATGACTGGTACACAATACAATGACAACTGGTAAAAAAAACATGAGAATAAAAAGCTGTACTATATTAACGTAAAAAAAATCAGAGCAATATTCTTACAAATTTAAACAAATGCAGTAATTATACACAGTAATTGACCAAAAATAAGGAAAAGTTTTAAATAGTTTTGGACGATTCAAATAGTTCCTCATTAGTAAATGCCAGACCGTTTCCAATCAGAGGAGATTTGATCCACGGACTGATCCAACAATATCTCCAATTTCTTCCAAAGGACATCATTAAATTTTTCTCCAGTCCCAGATCGTACAATTTAATATTCTGGGCATTTTCAAATGTAGTTTGACCCCTGAGGATATTTCCGATGTGGTAAATGAGCAAGATTGATGAAAGTCCAAGAGAAATAAGGCAAACTGACGTCATAAACGCAGACCCCACAGTCACAGACTCGGAAACACCGAATGTCCACGCTACAATGGGCAGAATCATTAGAAACAATGTTTTAAAACTTAGTCCATGTAAGGTATGGTAGGCGTAATCAAAGTTTAATATATTTGCGTAAGTAGCAGCCACAAACATATAAAATAACATATGAATATAATAACGTTGGTTAGCAAATCCCACACAATTTCCCGTGAATGAACAATGGTGGTCTCGTTTCAACACACATTTGTTACAGGTAAAACAATGAAATGATCTTGGAGGCGAATTACATTCACATCCGCTGCAGAAACGCCATCCCTCTTTCAAAACTATAGGCAGCATCATTCCTTTCGTCCCATTTTCAGTCACAATAAGTTTATACATGTTACCCATGACGTTCACATATAAGAAAATGGCGTTAACAATGTGAATATAGTAGGAAATGTATCCATGATTACTCCGATACACAAACGGCAAAACTACAAACAATTCGAACAACAGTACTAAATGGACGACGCCCAATAAAACGCCCAAAGCTGCCATGTCCGCGGCATCTTTCGGCAAATAACGTTTATAATAGTTCTTGTCAAACATCTTGCCAACCCCTCTCGCCAAATCAGAACCAAAAATTGCAAAACTGGGCAAGATGTCACATGAATTTTCAAGTTTCGCAATAAAGTTTCCTTGAATTGAAGGGTTTAATTTACCTTCTTTATGAAAACCGGAAGTCAAGGGAGTTAACACGTGCACATTGAATTACCTCCCCTTGATCATTTGAGCAGACGACAATTTTAAAGCTTTTACTTTCAGAACCAAAATGGTAGGCTACAAATTGCAAGTTATTAGATGTAGGCTAGATCTTTGCCAATTTGTTTTCGATTTGAAGACTTAAGCAGAAATACAGCTTTTATTAGAAATCAAGCCCTCGGTTTGGGATAAACTTTATCATGAAGCCGACATGACAGGTCAGAGCCGAAGAGGGGAAGATGCTAAGCACATGACCCAACGTCAAAAAATCACTGACCAAGACTCACATTCTATCGAACAAGATTCACTACAAAATTTGAAGTCAGAATTTTCTTTTATTGAAACAAAATGAAAATAAAAGAAATTTAGCGTGACTGATTGAAAGTCAACGATTGGCCTATTTCGGTGACCACAATGCACGTGCGTGGCGACTGGCGTGTTATGATTGGTAGGATAACGAGAGAGGGGTGAGACCGACTCATCCTTCACTACCAGTTGAACACAAAGCCACGTTCAATATGGTGAAAATATTCATATTGGTTCTTTGGACAAGCTTTCTTCATTCTTCACATTGCAGTAAGTATAGGCCTATTGGAAATAGGTCCATCTCTTAGTAATAGAATGGGTCTTGTCTTTATTTTTATAACTTCCTTTGATTCCTGACAAATCGGAAGCAGACCCATGATCTAACACGACATTCATAGTGTCTTTTTTTTGTCAGTGATTTTTGCAAATGCTGGCAGGCCTGGGATAGAACAATTAGACCTAGGCTACTCATCAAGAAATTGAAATAATCAGTTTGGCCAGTTTGGGTCTGCTGGGTATTTTTCTTCTGTTCTGAACCGACATTTGTTTATTACATTCAAATGCCGTACGGTACGTAATAAGCTTGGATAAGGCTTGTATTATTCCTGAGCCCATGAGGCAAGGACTTCAAAATCAAAGAAGTGTAAGCTTATACCACTGTCTTGGAAAGTTTACCTCATTGAACACTGCCTGATGTCTTCAATAGTTCTATTAGGTGCTGAAACAGAAGAAGTAATACTTCACTCATTCAATTTCTTTAAAACTTTGGTAACTAACATTAAAATTGGATTGAGTAGGCCTAATGTTTGGTTATTCCAAATTCTCCATCTTAACCCAACCACCCCCCCCCCCCTCCCCTTAGGCCTACTCCTTGTTAATTGACAGAATTGTTATATTTGACAGGTGTATTATGGGATTTCTTTGCGGGTAGTGACCCAGTAAAGACCTGCACATCTACCCAGTACCAATGTAAAAATAAACACTGTATTAAGAAAACCTGGTTGTGTGATGGAAGGGAGGATTGCCTGGAAGGTGAAGATGAAACCAATTGCAGTAAGTACGGTACCGTCAGTCTGTCACTCTTTCACCCCTGTCACTCTTTCACCCTTTCAACATGTCCAAGATCCCTCAACAGTTGGAAATTGGAAAAAGTGTACGCTAATTCCGCTGTCCTTGCTAAAAACAGCATGGCGTTGCATGTCTTCATTAGCCCTTAAGGTGCAAAAGAGTTAGACGTAAAACTTCATTTCATTTTTCCATCTATTCATTCATCCATTCATTTTATCCATTCATTAATCTCTCAGCGAAGGAAATATGTCCGATCTCGTGGTTTACCTGTGACAATGGAAGATGTATCGATCCAGATTTTAGATGTGATGGCCAGGATCAATGTTCTGATGGATCAGATGAAATCAGTTGCTGTGAGTTAATTTCTTTTTATTTCCTAGCTCACCTCACCTCACCAGAATCTGTCTTCGATACCCCATAAGGTGCAGAAGAGTAGGATGTAAAACTCCATTCATTTCACTGTCTTCATTAGCCTATTAGGTGCAGAAGAGTAGGATGTAAAACTCCATTCACATAATTTCTTTTCTTTTGACCAAATAACCGCTTTCATCAGCCCGTTTGGGACAGAAGACTCCGATGTAAATCTCCATTTCATTCCTATCTTTGCTACAGACTGCATATGAACTCCCTCAACAGTTTTCCTAACCAACAAGAATTTCTTTCTCTATCTTTGCCTTGATTTTTTTTTTTTAAAATTCAGCAAACTCTGACCTCAAGAACTGTGACCATGACAGTTTTCAGTGTGTGAGTGGAGTAGACTGTATTCTTCATGATTTTGTTTGTGACGGAGATGAAGATTGTGAAGATGGTTCAGATGAACACTCCTGTGGTACATACATTTTTTCAGTTTTTACTGTCCCAAGGTTTATTTTTTCTGGGTGGTACTAACATCACTTCCTGTCCCTATACCAGGCTCTGTATTGGCAAAACAATCTAAGCGCTAAGATATCCTATGGTCTTTGTTTATAAGATATCCTGGAGTCTCTTCTTCTAACACTGTTTCTAGGATACCTTTGTGTCTTAACTTCTAACACTATTTCTGAAGATCTGAAGAAATAGGTCAGTTGTCTGAAGATGGTAAACCCTGAGTAACAGCATGTTTAAGGTCTGTTTTAATCTGTATAATATTATTCCAGATAAAGTAAAATGTGCTAGTGATCAGTTTTTATGTCCTAACACCAGCCTGTGTATCAATAGATACCAGATGTGTGATTTGATACCAGATTGTGTTGATGGGGCTGACGAGGCAGATGACACTTGTCGTAAGTTGTTTAAAATTCCAATTTGATTTAACAAAAAATAATTTTTAGACATAACTTTAACCATGTACCAGTGTCTTCTGTTAAATAGTGAAGTTACCAATAGCAGCTGGTTTCTTATCAACTTCCTTGTAAATTCCAATTTCTCAAACTTGCCCAGTAGGATTATACAGGCCTTGGCCCAGTTTAAAAATTGTAATTTTAGTCAGGTGATAAAGGAAATAATCTTTTCTCAACTTCTAAATGTCCTTCCATTCTTACAGTGAGTCAACATAGGTGTTTAGTGCCTTTGGATTTTTCAATAAAGTTTCCCCTGGCCATGTAGACCACAGGGGCTTGTATTGTTTGTTGATGTTTATGATTATATTTTTATGCGTAAATAACTAGATACTATTGAGAGATGTGAAAGAACCCCAGGAAGCTTCATGTGTACTAACTTAGAGAAATGTCTCGACGTACGTAAAGTCTGTAACGGGAAAGACGATTGTTCGGATGGGTCAGATGAGCCGCAGAACTGCTGTAAGTTTGAATCTCTTAATCTATTAACGTTTCAAAACACCTTAGCTGTCCTGATGAGGATTGTGTATCTGAAACTAGCTGTCCTGATGAGGATTGTGTATCTGAAACTAGCTGTCCTGATGAGGATTGTGTATCTGAAACTAGCTGTCCTGATGAGGATTGTGTATCTGAAACTAGCTGTCCTGATGAGGATTGTGTATCTGAAACTAGCTGTCCTGATGAGGATTGTGTATCTGAAACTGTAATATTGAACTTGTTATATTTCAGCAATGGAATGTGCTAATCTAGGGTGTTCACACGCATGTGCTCCTGTAAAGGGAAGCCTCACCTGTCTCTGTGTCAGTGGACTGGAATTGGACTGAGGACCAAAAAACTTGTGTTGGTGAGTGAGTTTCCCTTATTGTATATTTATTGGCGTTCTGAGATTTTTGGATGCACTTGAAAATTCTAGACATTTACAAGAATAGAATAGTAGTTATTATCTTTGTCTTTTCAGAATTTACCTGATTGTACACTGAATGCATTTATTGGCATTTAGGTTTAGGGAGCCACTTGAATATTCTTGACATTTTGATGTTATTTAGAGAACTAAGGCATGTTAACCCAAATACAAGAGTTCATATTGATTTTTTTGTTATAGATACAGATGAATGTCTGTCGAAGAAAACGTGGGAATTACGATGCAGTCAGATTTGTAAGAATACAGTAGGAAGTTACCAATGTGACTGTATCCAAGGTTACGAACTAGAACCAGACGACCACACTTGTAGAGCACCAGGTAGGAATAAATACTTTCTGTCAAATAAAATTCACCATCCAGACTCAGGTTGAAAGGCTTTGAAAAGGGAAGTGCTTGTTTGACAAGTTTTTGGTCTCTGCGTGCGAAGCATTGTTTAGGACTCGGGTTTGGTAATGCAAGTGTTTCTAGATTTCTCGTTTTTTTCTGTTTCAGGAAAGGAAGCTATCTTGTTCTATTCAACACGAGGGTCTATAACTCAACTTGGATTGAACTCCCGAGATACATCGAATTTCAAAACAGATTTAACAGGTGTCTCTGCTTTAGGTAAGACTGTTTTAAATAATTATCTACCATTTCTTTCAGGCTTCTATATTATTTTATCTAAACATTGTGGAATGATGTATTTTCGATTTTTTTTTTTCCCAATGTATTTCCCCCATAGGCTGAATGTGAGACAGGACCATGTAAAATAAAGAGTCTGTTTGTCGCTATAGACTGAATGTGAGACAGGACCATGTCCTTGTGTATTGGGCCTAATTCTGATCCATGTAAAATAAAGAGTCTATGTTTGTCTCTATGGGCTGAATGTTAGACAGGACCATGTCCTTGTGTATTGGGCCTAATTCTGACCCATGTAAAATAAAGAGTCTATGTTTGTCTCTATGTGCTGAATGTTAGACAGAACCATGTCCTTGTGTATTGGGCCTAATTCTGACCCATGTAAAATAAAGAGTCTATGTTTGTCTCTATGGACTGAATGTTAGACAGGACCATGTCCTTGTGTATTGAACCTAATTCTGACCCATGTAAAATAAAGAGTTTATGTTTGTCTCTATGGACTGAATGTTAGACAGGATCATGTCCTTGTGTATTGGACCTAATTCTGACCCATGTAAAATAAAGAGTCTATGTTTGTCTCTATGGACTGAATGTTAGACAGGATCATGTCCTTGTGTATTGGACCTAATTCTGACCCATGTAAAATAAAGAGTCTATGTTTGTCTCTATGGACTGAATGTTAGACAGGATCATGTCCTTGTGTATTGGACCTAATTCTGACCCATGTAAAATAAAGAGTCTATGTTTGTCTCTATGGACTGAATGTTAGACAGGATCATGTCCTTGTGTATTGGACCTAATTCTGACCCATGTAAAATAAAGAGTCTATGTTTGTCTCTATGGACTGGTGTTTGAATGATAGTCTGGATCTATGTTTAATTCAGCTGGTAACAGTAATGGTAAAACTGTAATTTTACCTCACTGGGTACTGAATGGTGTTTGAATGATAGTCTGGATCTATGTTTAATTCAGCTGGTAACAGTAATGGTAAAACTGTAATTTTACCTCACTGGGTACTGAATGGTGTTTGAATGATAGTCTGGATCTATGTTTAATTCAGCTGGTAACAGTAATAGTAAAACTGTAATTTTACCTCACTGGGTACTGAATGGTGTTTAAATGATAGTCTGGATCTATGTTTAATTCAGCTGGTAACAGTAATAGTAAAACTGTAATTTTACCTCACTGGGTACTGAATGGTGTTTGAATGATAGTCTGGATCTATGTTTAATTCAGCTGGTAACAGTAATGGTAAAACTGTAATTTTTATACGCCCACATAGAAATGTGGACGTATATTGTTGTCGCCCCTGTCCGTCGGTCCGTTGGTCCGTCGGTCCGTCGGTCCGTCGGTCCGTCTGTCAACAATTGTTTGTGGACACTGTAGAGACTACAGTTTTTATTGGAATTTCTTGAAACTTGGTATACTTGTTTATAATCACTCAAGGAAGAACCCTATCGATTTTGGTATGATTTCGAAAAAAATTCCTGGAATTCTTGGACTTTGAATTTCAAATTGTTCTGTTTGTAAACAAAAGCTTGTGGACACTGTAGAGACTCCATTTCTTTATGAATCTTTTTGTAACTTGGTATATTTGTTTATTACCATCCAAGGAAGACCCCTATTGATTTTGATATGATTCTGAAAAAAATTCCTGGAATTCTGGAACTTGGAATTTCGAATGTACTGTTTCTCATCCGTCTGTCAACAATTGTTTGTGGACACTGTAGAGACTACAGTTTTTATTGGATCTTCTTGAAACTTGGTATACATGTTTATTACCATTCAACGAAGACCCCTATCGATTTTGGTATGATTCCGAAAAAAATTCCTGGAATTCTTGAACTTTGAATTTCAAATTCCGTCGGTCTGTTGGTCCGTCTGTCAACAATTGTTTGTGGACACTGTAGAGACTACAGTTTTTATTGGAATTTCTTGAAACTTGGTATACTTGTTTATAATCACTCAAGGAAGAACCCTATCGATTTTGGTATGATTTCGAAAAAAATTCCTGGAATTCTTGGACTTTGAATTTCAAATTGTTCTGTTTGTAAACAAAAGCTTGTGGACACTGTAGAGACTCCATTTTTTTATGAATCTTTTTGTAACTTGGTATATTTGTTTATAACCATCCAAGGAAGAACCCTATTGATTTTGATATGATTCTGAAAAAATTCCTGGAATTCTGGGGCTTGGAATTTCGAATTGTACTGTTTGTCATCCGTCTGTCAATAATTGTTTGTGGACACTGTGGAGACTACAGGTTTCATTGGATTTTCTTGAAACTTGGTATACATGTTTATTATCATTCAATGAAGACCCCTATTGATTTTGGTATGATTCCGAAAAAAATTCCTGGAATTCTTGGATTTGAATTTCAAATTGTTCTGTTTGTAAACAAAAGCTTGTGGACACTGTAGAGACTCCATTTCTTTATGAATCTTTTTGTAACTTGGTATATTTGTTTATTACCATCCAAGGAAGACCCCTATTGATTTTGATATGATTCTGAAAAAGATTCCTGGAATACATCCAAGGAAGACCCCTATTGATTTTGATATGATTCTGAAAAAAATTCCTGGAATTCTGGAACTTGGAATTTCGAATGTACTGTTTCTCATCCGTCTGTCAACAATTGTTTGTGGACACTGTAGAGACTACAGTTTTTATTGGATCTTCTGAATGCAATACAATATAGTTAACTTCCAAGTTCCTTGTAAATCAGGAACCAGCTGTAATTGGACTTTTACTTTTACAATCAAAGCTATCAGTGGGCGTATGTTACCTTGCCTGGCAAGTAATTTTACCTCACTGGGTACTGAATGGTGTTTAAATGATAGTCTGGATCTATGTTTAATTCAGCTGGTAACAGTAATGGTAAAACTGTAATTTTACATCATTTGGTACTGCATAGTGTTTTTCAAATCTAATCTATGGATATTTCAGCTGTGACCAGTAAACTGTAATTTTACCTCATTGGGTACTGCATGATGTTAAACTGTATCTGTATTTGTTACAGCTGTAGACAGTAATGGTAAGATAGTATATTGGGCCAGTAATACAGAAAAAAAGGTTTATAAATCACGATCAGATGGATGGATTCTGCATCCTCACCAAGCTGTTATCTCTGTTGGTATGATGTTGGATATTTCATTTGTTCTATCAGGGGTATCAGTTGATGTCCCTTCCCTCTACTTTACATTTCATATCAAGGTAGACACTGAAAAATAGCCTGGGACCCCTTTGAGAGTTTTGTAGCCCCTATTAAAGATCCCCTGACAGTTAGAAATTGTAAAAAGAGTAGACTAATTGGCGAGAATGTATGTTTAATTGTAGGATTGTTAAGAGTAGAGAGTCTCGTATATGACTGGGTAGGAGACAATCTGTATATATTAGACAGTGAAAGGAAGGAGGTGGTAGTCTGTAAGCCTGATGGTGTTAGCTGTTCTGTCATTCTTAATAAACTAGATTCACCAACTTCTATTGCTGTAGATCCACATGCTAGGTGAGTTCTTTCAAATTTTTCTCATATTCTCTAGATGTTATTCACTTCTAACAGGGTATCTAGGAAGACCTAGGGTTTTATCTTCAAACATTGTTTCTAGGATATTTTGGGGTCTAGATCATGAAATAAAAGAACAGTAAGATATAAAACTGTGTTTAATATATCCTCCAGGACCCTGTATCTATCTGAAGGTGGTAACAAGAGAAAGATCAGTAGCAGTTGGATGGATGGAAATCAGAAACAAGATTTCGTATCAGAGAATCTTGGTAAACCTACGTGTCTTGTTATAGACTATACCATTGGTCGATTGTACTGGGTGGACCTAATTTACCAAGTGATTGACAGCATCAAGCTTGATGGAACAGATCGACAAGTTAGTTACTTCCCTTTCTGGAAATCTCAAAAAAAAATAGACAAATGCAGCTGTCTTGGCATATTTCCTTCATTGCACTCTGCATGAGTTGCCTGTCTTAATTAGCTTCAATTTGGTGCAGAAGAGTAGGAGGTAAAACTCCATTCATTTCAATGTTTTTTCTGTCTTCATTAGCCCATTAGGTACAGAAGAGTAGGTAAAACTCAATTTCATTTCATTTCACTCAAAAATAAAGTCTAACCCCAAAGCCAAAAAACATGGGTCAAAGGTTTTTGGTTTCCCTTCTTGCACACTTCATAGCATATTTTATGTAACTGATAAACATGATTAAGAAAAGTAGAGTGTTAAATTAACTTTCATTTCATTTTGTAGGTGATCCTTACCCATGAAGTCCACCACCCGTCCCTTCTGGTTGTTTTTGAAGACTCAATCATCTGGTCTGATCATGAGGAACGTACTCTGAACTCAGCTAACAAACTAAAGGGACGTAATCGAACACGTCTAGTCAGTAACGTTCCTCATACTACAGCAGCCGTGGTGTTACACCCCTCGCTACAGACACCTGGTTAGTGGAGTGTTTTCGTATCATATTCAAGCTTAGCCTCTTCCTTTGCACTCTTTATGCATGCCTAGACCCTGCGCATGTCTGTCCTTATCTACATTGTATACCAGACAGCCATCTTGAGTTGTGTTTTCTATGTTGAACCCCAAAATATTACAATAAGTTTTAACATTATATCCTGAAAGCCATGTCGAATGGGCATGTGGTTATCACTCTACGGATGTCAAACGTTATTATTTATTTTCAGATGTATTTAGTTCACCATGCCAACTAGAGAAATGCAGCCATATTTGTTTATTGAGTAACAACGTAGTGAAGTATACGTGTGCCTGTCCTATAGATTATCAGTTAGGGGAGGACCAACATACCTGTCAGAGTAAGCATTTTTACCCTTTTACAGGTCTAGTCTTTTAAGGCAGTGTCAAGTCGTTCAGATATGACAATATACTAAGGCCCTGTGTACTACAAGCTGTGCATGTTAAAGATACCTGGACAGTTGAAAATTGCAAAAAGAGAATACATAAGCATAATTTTTCCTGTGAAGTCCTGAAGGAAACCAAACGTTAGATGATAAAGTTGAAAGATATTTCCCCCTGTGACGTAGGTATGAGGGACTTTTATGTAAAAAGCATCTATGTTTTCAGATGGGACAATAAACTGCGGCTCTGTGTGCTTGGAAATCAAGTTTCAAAATAGGATGTTAAACTCAATTCTCACTTGTATTTTCTAATTTTGTTCAATTCTTCACTTCGCTATAATTTTTGTTCAGGGAAAAGTTCAAGTAAAATGTTATTAGTAGCTCACCAATCAGATATTCTTCAATTTTCATTGAATTACATCGGCGGAGATCCTTACACTGTTTATTCCTCGGACGACGAGATTATCCAGTCTCTAGGTTACGATCCTCTCCGTCAACAAATAATCCACTCTACCCTAGAGTATGATCATCCAGTCATTTGTGTATCATCTTTAGACACCAACCACGCACATTCAGAGTAAGTATTTAACCCAGAGTTATCTTTCCTGTATTTTCGTCAAAGTTTGTGCGTATATTATTATTTCGACTGTTTAATAATAATTTTAAAAATTTAGGTCCCACTTTGTCAGTTAAGTGGAGGAGGGGGGTTGGCTAATGAGTCTGGAGAAGCACAATCATTCACAATTGTGATCACTAATTTTAAGAAAACTCCTAAAATTTCTAGGGCCTAAAAAGTAATTGTCAGTTTTGTCCATTTGTTTTAAATAATCGAATCATTCCCGTTGTTTATGTTTAATTCAGACACAAGATTATCGTGAAAGGAGACACGAAGAAAATCTCAAGTTTGGGTGTAGATTGGGTGGGGAGGAATGTTTTCTGGATTGATTCTGGCAAGGTGAGGATATAGTTTCTTACTCACACAATAGCCCCCTCACACATAAGATCACCTTCACACATAATAGTGCCCTTACATGTACTAGCGCCCTCACACACAAAAGCCCTCACACAATAGCGCCCTCAAACAATATTGTCCTTGCACAAAAGCATTTATGTACGTTCACAAATTGAGTAGAATATGTAGAACCGTATCCTTTCCAGAAAGTCACATAGTTCATATAATTTTAACTTCCAGAAAACGTTGGAAGTATCTAATATTGATAAAGAAATCCGATCTGTTTTGTTGACCCCTGCTGACCTTGATGAACCCCGTGCCCTGGCCCTCAATCTTCAAGATGGGTGAGTCTGAAAAAAAATGATTCTATCCCCTCTGTGCTTGTTAAATAAAAGTTAATCTCAACTGTTGGAAATAGCCATGGTTCAGTGAGTTAGATGCTTCTGTTTAAGATCCCTTGATTGTTAAAAATTGCAAAAATAGGAGACTTGTGCCACTGTTCTGGCAAAATTTTCCCTCCTTGTAGACCGATGACATTGAAAAAGTCATCTTCACTCATAACTCCAGTCTAACCATTCCAGTATATGGGAACAGGTAATCCGGGGAAGATCAATGCCAAGAAATTTAGGATGTAAAACTCCATTTTATTTACAGGACAATGTTTATTAGTGATTGGGGAATGTTGAAAGCTAGGATAGATGTTTGTGATATGGATGGAGCACATTGTTACCATCTGGTACATCATGGTCTGGGTAAACCAAACTATCTGACTATAGACTCAATCACAGGACGGTTATTCTGGACAGACGCCAAGCTGGGAGAGATCTGCTCGGTGACTTTTGATGGTGAAAACAAGATGACACACACTGTGTATGTATTGATTTATCATTTTAGAAATTTCTTGTTATTTTGTGTGTATTTGTTAACTTTCCATTTTGTTAATGTTTGGTCTATAGCGCATGCCCTTCATCATGGAGTCAATGCCCTTTGAATTTTCGTGGTAATTCTGGCCTAGAATTCAACACAACATTACCACATAGTTCAATATAATAGGTTTTTAAAGTCGATTGTCCTTTATAAGTGATGCATGCTTGAAGTTATTGACATTGAAAAGGATCTAGTTGTTCAGATAGGACAATAAACCAAGGTTCCGTGTTAGTTGGAAATCACAAAAAGAGTAGGCTAATGCTGCTTTCCCGTTAAAATTTCCCTCATGGCACACTGCACCTATTGTAGATCTGCGGAGGAGCCTCTGTCGTTAGCGGTGATGGACGAGATGATGTTTTGGACGGACTGGAGAACCAACACTATACGATCTCTCAACATGACTTCAAAACACTACTCTATATTACATGATAGAATGGAAGGGAGATCAGAGTTAACTTTAATACACCAGACAACACCAGGTAGGGGGTAGGGTGGTATAGGGGAGGGGGTAGGGGAGTTTGGTTAAGATAGGGGAGAGGTGTGTCTGTTTAGGTGGAAGGGAACAGTATTAGATGAGAGACTATGGTGGATGAGTAGTCGACTTAAAGTTGAAAAGTTTGCAAGAATTTCAGTGAAGTTCAAGAAATAGACTTCTTTTCCTTTGACTAAATTTTTAGTTTTACCTACTTACTGCTTGCTGAAGCAAATGTTTTAATGTTGTTTCCTATACAGAACTTTCTCAGCTTCTATTGGACACATGTATAGCTAAATAACCAATAATATTTTATATATTGTCAAGTTGTGAACGGCTGTAACCTAGTCGATAATGGAGGGTGTAGCCATGTTTGTCTGGCCAAACACAATAACGGTAGAACTTGTATCTGTCCAGATGATTTAATACTGGATGATGACTTGAAAACCTGTGTGGGTGAGTTTCTTGTTTATATTTTTATATTGATAATGTTGATGATATTTTGGGGAGAGGGGCTGACATTAAAAAGTGGCATCTTTCAGACCGAAAATAAACCGAGGTCCTGAATGTAACAGACTGCAAAATAAAAATTCTGACTTTTACAAATTGAAATAGAGTGAGGTAATATCGCTGTACTGACAAAATAACCCTCACTGCATGTCTTCATCAGCCCATTAGCACATACGGTGTTGAAGGGTAGGATGTAACACTCCATTTCTTTTTATACGCCCATTAGCTCATACAAGAGTAGGATGTAAAACTCCATTTCTTTTTTCATTTCCTAGCATTGCTCACTGTATAAGGTTGTTTGTCATTGTTATTTGAATCAGGTGGAGAAAAGGAAAGTTAATTTCTGTATTTGTATATTTCCTATAGAAGATGATTATAGTTGTAAACCAGGCCAGATCAAATGTTCCGTGAATTCATCATGTCTGGACCCCCAACAGATCTGTGATGACATCATTGACTGTCCTAATAAAATAGATGAACAAAACTGCCCCAGTAAGTTATCTTGATTTTAGCGCTCATATTTCAAGGTCAAAGGTTAAAGTGCATCATTTTCATAGTTTATTTGGGTCTTGTACCAGAAGTAATAGAAATTTATGGAAATTGCTTTATTGGTTATATACCTTAAACTAGGAAATTTACTTTCTATTTCTATATATATCTTTTCTATAAGGGGTTGATTTGGGTCTTGAATATATGTAAATAGTCTACAGAAGTACTAGCAATGTACAGGAAATTTGTTCAAAAATACTTTGAACTAGATATTTCACTATTGCCTTGATAAAAAAAATTCCTGTATATGAGACTAAGATATGATTGGTCAAATCTCTTTAATAATTTATTAGTCTAAATTGTCCAGTTCATAATAAAGAATGAATAAAACCTTGTGTCTAAAGTTAGCCACAAAGCTTCCTTCCTGTGTCTTTGCCTTTAGACATCCGAGCATTTCAGATAATTATCAATTATTTTAATTTCAGGCAAATGTAAAACTGGCCATTTCCGTTGTTCGGATGGTAAATGTATTCCAACTAGATGGATGTGTGATGGAACTGTAGATTGTGTTAATGGAACAGACGAACAAACTCAAAACTGCAGTAAGTCTGTCGGATCATTGTTGTTGAAAAAAAAACAGCTTGAAATTAAGGATCCTTTCTACCAGCTGGTCCTTAGCAAACTCTTGGTATTGATTTTCTTAAGCTGATGCCCTGGCAAATTTTCCTCATTGCACACTGCATATCATTGCCCGTCTTCATTGCATTTTTTCATTTGTACCTTTAGTTCCTCAGATTTGTACCAAACGGCAGTTCCGATGTTCTGAGTTTCTGTGTGAGGTGAAGTCAGGTGATGTGCACCATTTTGAAGATTGTCCAAACGGAGAAGATGAGAAGAACTGTGAAGATAAATGTCCCCCCGGTCATTTTCAATGTGGAGACGGTTGGTGTATCTGCAGAAGACAAGATTTGTGATGGAATCCATGATTGTGCTGATAAATCAGATGAATTTGAATGCCGTAAGTTTTGTTTATTTTTCTACCCTCCCCAATTTAGACAGTACCTGTCTGCAATCATGAACTAAAATAAAAATACAAAAATTAGACATTTTTTTATGACTATTATGTAATTAGTGCATCAAATGTGAATGGCAAAAAAATTGAAACTTTTGAGCTAGTCTTAAATATTGGTCACAAGTTTGAAACATTCTTTCTATTTCTACATACCGTTTTCATCAGCCCATAAGGTACAGAAGAGTAGGATGTAAAACTCCATTTACTTCATGACAATGTTTTCTCCCTGTCTTCATTACTCCATTAGGTACAGAAGAGTAGGATGTAAAACTCTATTCTTTTCAACGTTTTCTCCCTGTCTTCATTACTCCATTAGGTACAGAAGAGTAGGATGTAAAACTCCATTTACTTCATGACAATGTTTTCTCCCTGTCTTCATTACTCCATTAGGTACAGAAGAGTAGGATGTAAAACTCTATTCTTTTCAACGTTTTCTCCCTGTCTTCATTACTCCATAAGGTACAGAAGAGTAGGATGTAAAACTCTATTCTTTTCATACAGTTTCCTCCCTGTCTTCATTACTCCATTAGGTACAGAAGAGTAGGATGTAAAACTCCATTTACTTCATGACAATGTTTTCTCCCTGTCTTCATTACTCCATTAGGTACAGAAGAGTAGGATGTAAAACTCCATTCTTTACAATGTTTTCTCCCTGTCTTCATTACTCCATTAGGTACAGAAGAGTAGGATGTAAAACTCATTCATTTCATACAATGTTTTCTCCCTGTCTTCATTACTCCATTAGGTACAGAAGAGTAGGATGTAAAACTCTATTCTTTTCAACGTTTTCTCCCTGTCTTCATTACTCCATTAGGTACAGAAGAGTAGGATGTAAAACTCCATTTATTTCACCGTCTTCATTAGCCCATTAGGTACAGAAGAGTTGGACGTAAAACTCCATTCATTTCATTTCAAGTTTTCTCCCTGTCTTCATTACCCATTAGGTACAGAAGAGTAGGATGTAAAACTCTCATTCATTTTCAACGATTTCTCCCTGTCTTCATTACCCATTAGGTACAGAAGAGTAGGATAAAACTCTATTCTTTTCACTTTCTTCATTAACCCATTAGGTACAGAAGAGTAGGATGTAAAACTTCATTTATATTATTTTATTTCTAGTTCTACATGATGTTTTCTATCTAGTACAATTCGATCTATAAAATATAAAATAATCTATGATGTGTTTCAGCTGGTAGTGAGTGTGCCATTATGAATGGAAATTGTTCTCATCTATGTGAAAGTCTTGGAAACCAGTACAGTTGTTCCTGTTTCGAAGATTATGAATTGGCAGAGGATAGAAAAACCTGTCATGCTAAAGGTAAATCTGAAACATTCCTTCCCTTGCAACATTTCCCTCAATGTACACTGCTCTACATGGTTCTGACAGGAAGAAATAGCAAAAATTTCCCTCATTGCTCACTGCATGGTTTTGCGTTTATGTAAGGACCAAGGTTCAGTTAGATCTCTCAACAGATGCCAATGAAAATGGGAAGGCTAATCCTGCTGTTATAAAGCCTGGTAGTATTTCCCTCATGGGGTTGATTTTTTTTCGTAAGTCAATGCTATACAAGTACTAGAGAAAGTAAGATGTAAAACTCCATTGGTTTCAAATTTTCTACTCTAGGAGTTCGTCCATATTTACTGGTTGCTAACTATAAGGGTGTACATAGAATATCTACTAATGGACAGACTGGACAAACTAGTATAGTAGACTCGAACACTCCAGTACTACAAGTTGATATTATTATGGAGACTGGTACCATTCTCTGGTCAACTTACAATGTGAGTAAAGACTTGTAATAAAGGGGCATAATGTGAAATTTTTATATTGACCGGACTAAATAAAATTTAATGAATTAATTAAAATAGAATTTACAAATTAATTAAGTTCGATCTGGTTAAATGTTGAGATGAACTTTTGGATTTTTAACAAAATTTCCTTTATTGCACTCTGCATGGCCTTCCTCGTTTTCATTAGTCCATTAGGTGCTGAAGAGTAGGATGTAATACTCCATTCATTTTGATGTGTATATATTTCAGGAGTCGACAAACACGGCCACGATTCATACAGTAACTGGTAAACAGTCTCACGTAGTGTTAGAAAAGACTGGATATATTTGTAGTCTAGCTGTAGACTGGATCACTAGGATGGTTTATTATACGAGTTCTACTAATACTACTGGTACTATAGGCTGTTGCCATGTCGACTCGACTCTATGTTCTACTCTGATCTCTAGAGCTGACTGGTATCCCATGTCTATAGCAGTTCATCCAGTTAATGGGTTGGTATCACTATAGTCTAATAATCCTATAAAGATAAACATGAGTTACGTGAACTCTCTGAAAGTAATGCGAGTTCACAAACTGAAATTTACGAATTAACATTAACCTATATGGACTCCTGTCAACTCAGTCTTTCTTCATTAACCCATTAGGTGCAGAAGAGAAGGATGTAAAACTCCATTTATTTCATTTTAATATCAACTTGACATTTCTTCCTAAAGGGATGCACTCCTAACAAAAAAAAACATACTATATTGATCTTGATTGATTATTGATTGATTTGACAGTTTATTGATTGATTTTACAGTTTATTGATTGATCTTACAGTTTATTGATTGATTTTACAGTTTATTGATTTTACAGTTTATTGATTGATTTGACAGTTTATTGATTGATTTTACAGTTTATTGATTGATTTTACAGTTTATTGATTGATTTGACAGTTTATTGATTGATTTTATGATTTGACAGGTTGATGTATTGGTTAGATAAGGAGGAGGGGATGATATTGATGAGTTATCAGGACGGAAGTTTTCCACAGATCCTCGTGGACTCTCTAGTCCACAGTCCAATCAACCTGGTCATAGACTACGTTAAAAACACCCTCTATTGGATCGATGTCTTCTTTAATTGGCTGAAGGCGTACGATATCCATAGTGATACTGAGTATGAATTTTTACATCTTTCTTTAAAAATCTGTGTTTAAACTTCCTACGTTTGTTTTCTAGTTATTTTGACTGTTTTATTTTCTCTAAAACTAGGCTTTTTTTGACATCACTATCGTAAAAATCCTTGTATCAATAGCAGAATTGCCGATAATGACGTCATAAAATAATTAGTATAATTTCAAGAATTACCAATGTCTTATTAAACATTGCAACTGTGTAAATTAATGATATCACTGCCCCTAATATAAATAACAAGTTTAGAAAACCATTTTTGAATCCCTTTAATAAAGTTTCTACTGTTTGTCGAAATAAAGAACCAAAGTTTTTAGTTGAACTTATTTAATCGTAGGTATACCATCTTTAGTTTGAATATATTTTCAGGCGAACGATAAAACAGACCCTATTCCAGAAACCCAAAGGTTTAGATGTATTTGAGAACGTAGGTTACGTGTCAGATCTGGGTGGTATAAGTAGGGTGGGGTTATTTTACGGAGAGACCAACATCATGAGTAGAATTACAAACCCCACAGGTTTAAAAATAGTACATCCTCTCAAACAGATTACAGGTAAGCCAGTATGTTCTTTTAAAGATTTATACTTAAAGTGTGTACGTGTTCATCTATTTTACACCCCTTAACTTTATAGTGAACTCTTCCACACATGCACGCTAACTATTAATAAGGCATTATCTATAAATAACTGGAAGAACTCATTTTTAAAGCTAGGGTGTTTGTCCCTAAAAAATTTTAAACTTTGTTTTTGTAATTACACTTCCTTTAAAAAAATAACTCTTCTAGGTCCCCTCACCTCTAGTTCCCTGCCTTCCAGGTACCTTTCTTCTACGTCCCCTCCCCTCTAGGTTCCCTCTCTTCCAGGTCTCTTCCCCTCAAATGACCCCCTGTTATTATAATTTACCATGTTATTTTAGGATTATCTCTATGTAAGACTAAATCTTGTCAATATCTATGTGTTAATATACCT
The DNA here is from genome assembly GCA_030562195.1 of Nipponacmea schrenckii. Taxonomy (NCBI): domain Eukaryota; kingdom Metazoa; phylum Mollusca; class Gastropoda; family Lottiidae; genus Nipponacmea; species Nipponacmea schrenckii. The sequence goes on along the minus strand of JAUJPP010000012.1, from coordinate 24,942,973 downwards.
AACGCTGCTCGCTGTCTCTGTCCGGATTCCTTCACACTTAACACAACCAACGGAAATTGTTATGGTAAGTTACAGTTAACTATTTCTAGTGTGGCCGTCGGTCAGTCAACATTTCTTGTGTGTGCCATCTGTCCGTCAACATTTCTGTGTAAACACTCTAGATAGATTTGATTGAAATTTGATGAGATCTTATATTTAACTTTATCTCGACGTTGACATTTTCTAAACATCTGCTAGATTCTCTCCCCTGTTCATGCATTCTTGGCAAAAGTTGGTAAAATTTCTGAAATCAACAGCCCATCTTCAAACCCCCGTTAATCTTATGTTTTAGATTCTGACGGGAAATTATATATACTTCCACCATCTTCAAAACCCTCGTCCACAACCTTCAGCCATCATTCACCAATCATACCAGAATCTATTGCGAATCAGCCTGAATTACCAGCAGATGGATTAACCAAGGAAACCATAGAGGCAGAACAGAAGATCTCAAAGAAGCCAACAAAGAAAACAGCAACATTTAAACTACATTCTGATCATAAAGTGATATCACATCATCAAGTCCAGACGAAGGTTCATAACATAGTTTCTAATACAACTATGAAATGTAACGTAACTTGTCTTAACGGAGGTTCTTTGTCGGATGGTCCACGAAGTCATGCACTGCAGGTTGGTACTAGAATAATATTAATTTTGAATTAAAAATATGGGAGCCATGGTGACTCAGTGAGTTAGATACTTGCTCACTAACCTGAAGGTCCAGGGTTCAATTCTAGTATAGGTTGAGATAATACTTCAACCCTGTCTGTAGAGAGCTGTGGTGGTTCAGTGAGTTAGATGCTTGCTCGCTAACCTGAAGGGTCCAGGGTTCAATCCTAGTTATAGGTAGAGATAATACTTCAACCCTGTCAGTAGAGAGCTGTGGTGACTCAGTGAGTTAGATACTATCCTGAGGGTCCAGGGTTCAATCCTATTATAGGTAGAGATAATACTTCAACCCTGTCAGTAACTTCGTTCAGATGTTTCAGTGACTGATGCTGAGGCTGACATGGAAAGAGCGTCTTGTTGTTCGGATGAGACAATAAACCGAGACTCACATCAAACCACAAAACAAACAACTATTTTATTACTAAAAGTGGTATCAGGTGTTTAGAAGTCATTCTATTGTTTCAGTTGTCCGCCAGATTATACAGGGATCCAATGTGAATCCTCAACATCATCCTCGTCCACCAGTCCATCGAGTCCACAGCCACTTGATGCTCCTACTCATACTGAAGATGATGAAGACAGCCATTTATGGATCATTGGTCTGGTCCTTGGACTGGTTCTAATAGTTGTTTTTGTTAGTGGTTTATTTTATTATTTACGATCCAGAAAGTAAGTTGTTTGGATCTTCATTAATCTTTGGACCTATCTCATCCAAGTATTCTCCGGTCAGTGATGCAGGAGCCTGTTTTATGAAAACTTAACTTAGGATGATTTTATTGTTCCAATGGTCTGATTGGTCAGTCACTAAATTTGAGTGTTTATTAACCAATCAGGTTACTGTATTTCTTAAAATCTTGATTGAATCTGTGTTAAAATTTGTGAAAGAGGCCCCAGGTCAGAGGAGCTGACATAGAGAAAGCATCTAGTCGTTTAGGTCTTCAAATTGGATAATAATCCAAAGCTTTGAACTGCAGTGTGTTGTCTGTCTTCACATATATTGAAAGAAAATAAATGAAGTACTTTTAAAACACTTTAGGACTGGTTATGATAGTCATGAATTTGAATTTCATTTCAGTAAGGATGTGAGTTTGGTGAGCATGATAAAATACCGAAACCCGAACCTGGGAAAACGGTGTGAGGAAGTAGAAGAGCTGGTACCAGAGATCAGTTTTAATAATCCCAGCTTTCAGGATTGTGATGATGTGAGTTCCATACTTTCAAAAAATATGCAAAATCTGCACTTGAATCCCTCAATAGTTAGGTTTTGGTAAAATTTCCCTCATTGCACATTGTATGGTGTTGCCAGTTAGTGATGATTATGGAGTTCCATATTGTCTTTCATTGTCTTGAACAACCTAATCTTCTGCGTTACAATATATGCACTATGGTCTCTTAACTGTTAGGAGTAGCTTTAGGTTAAAAAAAAAATTGCCTCATTGCTCAATGTATGGTGTTGCCAGTTAGATAATATAGAACTCCTATATATTATAAATGTCACTAGGACTGCTCAGTCCGGCTATGGGTTAAAAACTGCACTAACGTCCCTCAATGATTGGGTAGTTGGTTAAGCAGAGTTGAGATATCAAAATAAATTTTTCCTCATTGCACACTGAATGGCAGTTTGTGGATGATTTCTGTTTTCTATATTTCAGAAACCACCACTTCCGCCTAGAAACACGCCGATTTGTCGTAACTTATATAATATTACTCCCAAAAATAACGGAATTCATTTGTAAGTATTGAAAAAAACTTAAGATTTTAACTAGACCAACCTTGGCATTGTGGGGTTCACATTTTTCTGTCCCCTATTTCAGCCATTCAGTGTACAATGAGGTGAATTTTGCCGGAACAGATACATAGCATACATCTTTGATTTTGTAAAGTGGGCATTTTTATATGTAAATCTTTGACACACAGGGCCTTGATATTTTAATCCCAAGTGACTATCAACCCTCTGTCCTCAAGGATACATAAGATCCTTTGACAGAAAATTTCCCTCATTTCACACTGCCTAGTGTTGCATATCTGATTTAAAAGATGGAATATTGTAGGTGAGTCAAGATCAAGCAACAGGGGATTGGTGGATGACTATCATGGAAAAAACAACCAGACAATCTGTAGACTCGGCCTTTCATGTCTCGTCAAAGCTTCAGTAGTAATAGCACTGGTAGTCAGTAGACTTGATCTACCAGTAGAATATTGAAATAGATACTGTACAGGCTTTAAATTCTGAAATTGGATATAAACACGGAACTGAGTTTTGGTGTGGTATTGTATGTACAGTAGGTAATAGAAGGGAATACAATCAATCATGCTATAGCTCCACATTGGCAGTATTTACCTATTTTCTACTATATTGATAATACAGCACACTACACTTATATATTCCCATCTCAATACACCCCTAATGGCCTGATTCTATT